>CM022704.1:24215267-24534914 GCA_012295165.1 Asparagus setaceus | reverse complement strand
TTAACCGATCGCCAACCGACGGTTCCCAACAGATTCCAGATTAATGGTGAATTTCTTCCTTTTGGCTAGGTTTGATCCAATGGTTCACATCAACTCATGGCTATAAATAGGTGAAGGCTGAGTGTTTTGAGTGTGAAATATTTTGTAAAACTCCATTTGGAGAGGAGGGTCACTCTTAATTGAGAAGACCTTCCAAAATTGTAACTTTTGTTACACAATAAATGAAATGTTTCACTTCTTCACTTTCTTCTTCTAATCCAAGGACCAAAAGGAGGATTAGATTAAGATCAGAGTTGTTGGTTTTATTTTATTTCTTTTCATTTTCTTTCTTGTTCATTTATTGCTTTGTAGCTTAGATTTACTTTCTTGCAATTTAATTTCATGCAATTTACTTTCATGCAATTTACTTTCATGCAATGTATTTAATTCTTGTATTTACTTTCTAGAATAGATTTTCTTTTCTTTAATTCACCTTGAGGCTAGAACCCTCTTGGGAATTATCCTTTTCTAAGTGTGGAGCCAATATTTGTGGGATCCCTAGAGATTGTTTGAAACTAGCTAACAAATCCAACTCATTTTCATGAGATTGAGATAAGCTAAGTGGATCTACTCTAGATTCCTCATATCTTTAATTAATCCTCCATACTTTACCTTCTTTATTTTCCACTTATCCTTGTTTTCCATTTCTTTGTTATTCTTTATTTTGATTTCATTGATTTTATTTTCTCTCAATCTCATTTCTCCTCCATGTGCATATAATCTCAAACTAGTTTTGTTATTATGTGCATATAACCACCACCACATTCTCAACTTTATTTTCTCCTCTTTTGCACATAATCCACAATCTCTTTTTATCTCTCCACATCCACTTTCACCATTTCCTTATTTCCATTTTATTTGTACATAAACTCCTAATTGTCACAAGATAATTTGAGAACCAAAACTTGAGCAAACTCCTCCTACTTTCCCGCTCGTGGGATCGATATTTCGACGTGTTGTCCGATCAAGGTCGCCTCGAGTTCTCCTGTGGAGATCCCACTCTTAGTTCCATCTTTCATCCTAGGTAGCTAATCGGAAGGTAAGGGGCCGATTTTCGCATCAGTTGTCCGATCAAGGTCGCCTCGAGTCTTTTCGGTTCTCTGAGTAGAGATCCCACTCTTAGTTCCCTCTTATCTTAGGTAGCTACCATCAAGGTAGGCGCCGAGATTTTCGGACGTAGTCCGACCAAGGTCACCTGAAGTCTTCTCCATTCCCAAGAATGAATCTGGCTGTTAGCTCCTCATCCCTAATAGAACACATTCTTCCTTTCCCACCTCAATCAAATCTTCATCCGTTCTACCATTCTCCCATTAAAAGAAGACACCAAGATTCATCTGGGGCATTTTATCCCAAGCCTAAGAAGGGATAAAGCCAACTTTATACTGCTGTCGCTTAGTCTTTCTCCCATTGAAGAAGACACCAGAAGTTCGACTGGGCATTTTATCCCAAGCCTAAGAAGGATAGCCAACGCTTACCACGCTGCTGTCGTAGTCAATTCCCGCGACAAAAGACAAAGCCTACGATTCAACATCGTAGCATTAAGCCTAAGAGAGTTTCATTCTTTAGCACAACGCTGTGTGTAGAACGGATTTAGATAATCTACATGCTAGCCCAACTCAAACAGTAGTGGTAAAGGCTCATCAAACCCGCTGAAGGCCGGGCTGGCTAATAACTCTAAAGTCAACGCCACACGCTGCTGTCGGGCTTAGTCTTTTCTCCGATGGAAGACAGACGTGAGTTCGACTCGGGGCATTTTATCCCGAAGCCTAAGAAGGGATAAAGCCAACGCCGCGACGCTGCTGGGTGCTTAGTCTTTTTCCGATTGAAGAAGACACCGTGAGTTCGATTCGGGTATTTCGTCCAAGCCTAAGAAGGGACGAGTCTACGCGGTAACACGATGCCGGGTGGTCTCTTCCCGTAAAAGAGTAATGGCCTATGTATTCATATCATAGCAACAAGTCTAGAAGAGTTTCATTCTTTAGCACAACGCCACGCGTAACGGATCCGTGATAATCCGACGCCAGCCCAATTCAAACGAAGTTGGTAAAGGCTAATCAAACCCGCTGATGGCTGAGGGTTTGCCAAAATCCTATAAGTATTATGGTTAATTATTTCGACGGCAAAAAGAATCATAATAAATAGTGAAAGGGATGGATCTTATTCATTTGAAGCAAATATAGAAGGAGCTACAATCGCCGATACAATTGATTCAAGCAAAGTTATGATAATACATCTAAATAAAAATCGTAACGACCGGTCAACAAAGAGAATGAAAAGCCTCGCGAAGACATCGACTCCATTGGCGCAATCCAAGAATGTGAAGGAAGGGGTCAGCCTTGACATAGCCGCTAATTTTTCCTCCCCGATCGCCGAACCCGAAGCCCGGCCTCAAGTTCCTCTTCGACTAAGGCAATAGCACCACATGTTCCGACGATCGCCGAGGACTTGCTTTTCACGCTCGCGACATCCCGACTCGCACTCACGGAAATCCTTCAACGCTTTCCCCTTGAATAGCCCCGACCTCAGACGCTCCATACTGTGGTACAAGTTTATCTTACGCCGCATTGCCGCCATATGAGTTCGAAAATATGATCTCTTGCTCGATATTTTTCTCTCGCTGAAAACGCTGCTCACGAAGCCTTGATCCGAGCCACGACGAAGTCGACACTCATCGCGATGATTCAAAAGGCTAAATCCTCTCCACGCTAAGAGTTAGCCGCCTAGTGAGCTTCTACTCACAATGATTAGCTAGCCGAGGGCCACCAACATCAATTTCCTCCAAGATACTCAATATGAATGGGCGAAGACCATAGGAGTTTCATCTAACCTCGATAATAGAGATTGCTTCAAACTATTCTCCAACACCAAGGAGACCCATCACGTAACCGGGTCGAACGGCATTTTGGCCCAATCTCCGCATAGGTTGAACTGCGGGAAGTGGTCCGCCAAGATTAACTCGGGCCTCCACCCGCTCTATACTGGCTGGCCGGAAATCCCCGGTTTCGCCAAGGCAAGGGAGGTGTGGAGCGGATGATGGAAGCGATCCCTCAATCTCGCTATCCAAATTATGATAGTAGGCTCAAGCTTCATGGGTTTCTTCATACGAGTGTTCGCCACAAGGGTTCGCCTCTGGAAAAGGCCTTCTCCTGATGACCTTGAGAATCGAGACTTGACATTGGGAGCCTTCAAGTAGACTAATAATCATCGGAGCATCCTCCTACCACAAGAGAATAAAGGGTTAACAGATCATTTAGGAGGAATATCTTAAAAAAAGGGAAGCAAAGATAAGGCGAGAACTCTTCTCGTAAACCCATGAGATCGAAGTCATTTACCTTATAACGGTAAGACGATTTCATCCTATTAAATACCCTGAGAACGATAAATATAGCCGCAATCCAAACGGTAATATATTACGCTCTACGTATGCAGAGTACGGTGTGAAATCGCCCGCTAAAACATCGAGACGGTGATCTTTGAAGCCTCAATCCTCACGAAGGAGAATCTCGGCTCTTCCCAATCGCTTCACAAAGGAGAACGTGGGTCATAACGAACGCACAATCTGAAGCCTCAACCCTCACGAAGGAGAATCTCGGCTTCCCAATCGCCACAAAGGAGAACGGCGGATACAACGATATATGTACGAGAATATGATAACGCCGCGCACCAATCGAAAGAAGGAGGCGCGGCATTCACGCCACCGCGGCGAAGGACCGACTGACGCTGATCTTCCGACGATTACATCGAAAGCCGCAAAGAAGACAAATAAAGTCGATATGCACGAAAATCAGCAAGAAAGAAGCTTTGTGGGTATTTATAATAATCTCACATAGACCCAATCCTACTCCAACTAGGATTACGAGGTATAAACCGCTCTAATTTATCGAGTTCCTAAGAATATTCTCACAAAAATATTCTTAGATAACTCGATCGCGCGGATTGATCGACGCCGATCAACGTACGCTCAATCCTACTCCAACTAGGATTACGAAAGTATAACCGCTTCTAATTTGTCGAGAAGTTCCCTAAGAATATTTTCACAAGAAATATTCTTAGATAACCGATCGTATGGATTGCATCGACGCCGACAACGCCGCCTAATCCTACTCAACTAGGATTACGAGTATAAACCATTTCCAATTTATCGAAGTTCCCGAAGAATATTCTCACAAGAAATATTCTTAGGATAACTTCAACAAGTGGATTGCATCGACGCCGATCAACGCTGCCGCCTAACCTACTCCAACTAGGATTGGTATAAACCGCTTCCAATTTATCGAAATTCTAAGAATATTTTCACAAAAATATTCTTAGGATAACTCGATCATGATTGCATCGACTTATCAACGCTGCCTAACCTACTCCAACTGACACGAGTATAAACTGCTTCCCAATTTATCGGAAGTTCCCTGAAGAATATTTTCACAAAAATATTCTTAGGATAACTCGATCGTATGGATTGCATCGACGCATCAACGCCTAATCCTACCCAACTAGGATTACGAAGTATAAACTATTTCCAATTTATGAAGTTCCCTAAGAATATTCTCACAAGAAATATTCTTAGGGATAACTGGGATCGTATGGATTGCACGACGACGAACAACGCTACCGCCTAATCCTACTCCAACTAGGATTATTTGTGTATAAACCGCTTCCCAATTTATCGAGAGCTCTAAGAATATTTTCACAAAAAATATTCTTAGGGATAACTCGACGTATGATTGCACGACGATCAACGCCTAACCTACTCCAACTAGGATTACGAGTATAAATCAAGCTTCCCAACTTATCGAGGTTCCCTAAGAATATTTTCACAAAAATATTCTTAGGATAACTCGATCGTAGGGATTGCATCGACATCAACGCTACTAATCCTACCCAACTAGGATTACGAGTATAAACCGCTTCCTAATTTATCGGAGTTCTCTAAGAATATTTTCACAAAAATATTCTTAGGATAACTCGATCATGATTGCATCGACATCAACGCTGCCCAATCCTACCCAACTAGGATTACGAGTATAAACCGCTTCCTAATTTATCGAAGTTCTAAGAATATTTTCACAAAAAATATTCTTAGGATAACTCTCGACGCATGGATTGCATCGATTCATCAACGCCTAATCCTACCCAACTAGGATTACGAGTATAAACCGCTCTAATTTATCGAAGTTCCTAAGAATATTTTCACAAAAATATTCTTAGGGATAACTCGATCGGGCGGATTGCATCGACAATCAACGCCGCCAATCCTACCCAACTAGGATTACGGTATAAACCGCTTCCTAATTTATCGAGAGCCCCTAAGAATATTTTCACAAAAATATTCTTAGGGATAACTCGATCGTAGGATTGCATCGACATCAACGCTACCAACCTACCCAACTAGGATTACGAGTATAAACCGCTTCCTAATTTATCGAGAGTTCTCAAGAATATTTTCACAAAAATATTCTTGGATAACTCGATCGTAAGGGATTGCATCGACGATAATAACGCCAATCCTACTCCAACTAGGATTACTTAGTATAAACAAGCTTCCCAACTTATCGAGAAGTTCCCTAAGAATATTTTCACAAAAAATATTCTTGATAACTCGATCGTAGCGGATTGCATCGACGCCATCAACGCGTCACTAATCCTACCCAACTAGGATTACGAGTATAAACCGCTTCCTAATTTATCGAGAAGTTCCAAGAATATTTTCACAAAAATATTCTTAGGGATAACTCGACGCGATTGCATCGACCGATCAACGCCGCCTAACCTACTCCAACTAGGATTACGAGTATAAATCGCTTCTAATTTATCGAGGAAGAATATTTTCACAAAAATATATTCTTAGGATAACTCGATCGGCGATTGCATCGACATCAACGCCGCCTAATCCTACTCCAACTGGGATTACGAGTATAAACTGCTTCCTAATTTATCGAGAAGTTCCAAGAATATTTTCACAAAAATATTCTTAGGGATAACTCGACGGGCGATTGCACGACCAATCAACGCCGCCTAATCCTACCCAACTAGGATTACGTGTATAAACTGCTTCCTAATTTATCGAGAAAGTTCTAAGAATATTTTCACAAAAATATTCTTGGGATAACTTGATCGCGGCGGATTGCATCGACATCAACGCGTACCAATCCTACCCAACTAGGATTTAGTATAAACCGCTTCCTAATTTATCGAGAGTTCCTAAGAATATTTTCACAAAAATATTCTTAGGGATAACTCGATCGTATGGATTGCATCGACATCAACGCTACGCCTAATCCTACTCCAACTAGGATTACGAGTATAAACCGCTCCTAATTTATCGAGAAGTTCTCCAAGAATATTTTCACAAAAATATTCTTAGGATAACTCGATCGGGCGGATTGCATCGACGATCAACCTACCCAACTAGGATTACGAGTATAAACCGTTTCCTAATTTATCGAAGCTCCAAGAATATTTTCACAAAAATATTCTTAGGGATAACTCGACGGGCGGATTGCATCGACGCCATCAACGCTACGCCAATCCTACTCCAACTAGGATTACGAGTATAAACCGCTTCCTAATTTATTTAGGAGTCCTAAGAATATTTTCACAAAAATATTCTTAGGGATAACTCGATCGCGGGATTGCATCGACCATCAACGCCGCCTAATCCTACCCAACTAGGATTACGGAAACCGCTTCCTAATTTATCGAAGCCTCGAATATTTTCACAAAAATATTCTTAGGATAACTCGATCGCGGCGGATTGCATCGACATCAACGCCTAATCCTACCCAACTAGGATTACGAGTATAAACCGCTTCCTAATTTATCGAAGTTCCCTAAGAATATTTTCACAAAAATATTCTTAGGATAACTCGATCGGCGATTGCATCGACGCATCAACGCCTAATCCTACCCAACTAGGATTACGAGTATAAACCGCTTCCTAATTTATCGAGAGTCCCCAAGAATATTTTCACAAAAATATTCTTAGGATAACTCGATCGTATGGATTGCATCGACGATCAACGTCGCCTAACCTACTCCAACTAGGATTACCAGTATAAACCGCTTCCTAATTTATCGAGAAGTTCTAAGAATATTTTCACAAAAATATTCTTAGGGATAACTCGATCGGCGGATTGCACGACGCATCAACGCCGCCTAATCCTACTCCAACTAGGATTACGAGTATAAACTGTTTCCATTTATCGAGTTCCAAGAATATTTTCACAAAAATATTCTTAGGGATAACTCGATCGGGCGGATTGCATCGACATCAACGCGCCTAATCCTACTCCAACTAGGATTACGAGTATAAACCGCTTCCTAATTTATCGAAGTTCTAAGAATATTTTCACAAAAATATTCTTAGGATAACTCGATCGCAAGGATTGCATCGACCGATCAACGCTGCCGCCCAATCCTACCCAACTAGGATTACGAGTATAAACTATTTCCAAAATTTCAACGGAGTTCCCGGAGAATAAATCCATATTCTTAAGGATAACTCGGAACCCTTAATGTCCTCCCACCATAATCTCCAAGAGAGGGATAACTGATGAAGAGTGAAAGTCATGTTGACATCGATAATCATATCCTCCCGCCAGAAGTTAAACCAACAACACACGCGGATGATGAAGGAATTAGCCAATAAGGTTATGAAATTCCATGTACTCGACACGCCTAACGCTGCCAACAAGGAGTTCGCCACGGAGAAGTCCAAAATCTGATGGTTAGTCAAACAACGCACCAACCGACACGAAGTTACAAACAAAACTCACCCACCGCCTTCGAAGTCAAGATAACAAGCGTCGACAATAAATACAGACTTGATCTTATCAGAATCCTACAAAGAACTCGATGATCCGAAGAATCGAAGATTTGAAGCTATCTTTGGGACCTCACAATCGAAGGCCGAAACTATCATGTCCAAAGCATCCCGCACTATCAAGAATCGAGACCGAGACGCTGGAGGGGTATCAGAGGCATAAAAATTGCTTATCGCATCTCAACGAAACTCGTGACGATGGGTTGACAACCGACGATCCATTCGACAAACCGACGCCGCAAATGCATCACGCCGCAAAAACGTAGAGCGAAGCCGACGCAGCACATGAAGTGAGTCGGCAAGACGCATTTGCAGCCAATGAAACGACGCGTCGAAGTTGATTAAACTCAAACGCCGATGAGACGGAATCAACCGCATTTAGTCCGCCGATGCAAACGAGCCGCCCGAGCTCGAAGTTGATCGACACTAACTCAAACCCAATGGCCACATCACCGAAAAAACTAAGCCCGAAGACCGAAGAGTCGACGGAAATTAACGAAGAATCGACGAGAAACGCCAAACGCCGAAACGACGCGAGGCTTATTACTCGGCCAAATGGTTGGTGGTTTCGGCCACTTTGCCGAGCCACCGCCACCTTGGCGAGGTGCTCAAGTGGTAGGAGGCTCGGCCACTTCGAGCCTCTCCTGCCATCTCTGTCGAGGCACCTCGCCATGGTCGAGGTGCCTCGCCAAGTGGTCGAGGGCCGCCAAGTGGCCGAGCCACTTGGTCACAAGACATCCCCTTTTGTATAAATAGGGGGTCTTGTAGTGGGAGAGGTCTTGGATTTGGGGATTTCAAGGCTTCCTGAGGCTTGGATTTTTGGTGATTTGGAAGAGCTCTGACTCAAGAAATTCTTGCAGATCTACTGAGTAATCGGACGACGGTTCCGAAAGCATCGGCGAGCTCAAGTCCAATGACGCCGATCTATAAGCAAAGGTAACCGAATTGGTCGAACCACAGATACCCTCTAGATTAAGCTTCGCTTAATCTCGTGGATAGCTACTGCGGATTTCTCCTAGTAGATCTCACCCGCCAGCATCCTCTCCTTCGTGAGTGTGATCCCCTCAGCGCTTCGCTTCCTTCGCGGAAACGAGCCCCTTTACATCTGTAGTTCCAACCGGTCTCACTGGATCGAATTGCGCTGTGGTCCACGGACACAATAAGTCCCCAAGATGCAAAGAACTCCACGCAATGGTGACCCTCGACATAACAGATCCTCGTTTGTTTAGGAAGAAGTCGCAATCTTTTTGATTTTCATTGTACTTTAAAATAAAAGGCAATTTCTTTTGAATTTTGTTGTAGGCAAAAGAAGCCGAAACAAATTCAAATCAATGACAATCATCCCGACTTTTACCGCTCAGGAGTCCCCGACCGTGAACTAGTTGCTCGGTCTCTAAGGTTGTTAACGCATAATAATGCCGCCAAAGGCATCCGTGATAAGCTGCTGAGGCGCTATATTCGATGAAAACTCTTCAATGAGTCCGCTATTTCAACAGCCTATCCGATGATAGATTAGATCCGATTCTAACTTCAGAGTCACCACGAACCTCTTTAACTATCAATGTAATCGCCGCGACGCTTCGAGATATTCGACCCCAAGCTTCGGGCGAAACTAAGTCCAATAAGTAGCGATTGTATTCGCAGCTACGCATAGAGCAAGGTTCGCTGAGTGAATAAGCACGGGCATGACATGATTCCCTGGGAAACTAAGACAACCCCGACTGCGGAAATCTTAGAACATCCGGCACTTGCCACATTGGTAGCTCGAGAGGTCTCACAAAATACAATCGCCATATTTGTTGGTGCGATGTAGTGTTGACTTCTTGAACTTCATCCGAAGATCATCATATAGCTCAATCCGTGATCCGCTGTCGGGCCGGGTACCAAGAGATCACAAATCGCTTGTCCTTTGACCGACTTGTTTGAAATACAAGTCATATTGGGACAAGAGCAAGGCCCATTTCGCCAAACGCCAACTCATCGAGGCCGGCCGGGTCATAAATATCCTGACCGATTTACGCGAGATAACATAAATCGCCTCGTCCGACTAAATAGTGCCGATTTTTCAATCGCTAACACTAATGCAAGGCACCGCCGACCATTGATATCGACTCAAGACCGACTAATGTTCGCCGGGTACATCACCGTTTCGCGGACCGCTGCCGCCGCCTTGCGCGAGTAAAGCGCTTTAACGAGTGATCCGCTGCCTTGACGATCAAAAACGGCTTCTCCATCGCGGCAAACAAGAACAGAGGTTTAGCGAGATACGATTTGATCTCTTCGATGTTTTCGGCGCGCCATCCCAAATAAATGACACTCTTCT
Source organism: Asparagus setaceus (assembly GCA_012295165.1). Taxonomy (NCBI): domain Eukaryota; kingdom Viridiplantae; phylum Streptophyta; class Magnoliopsida; order Asparagales; family Asparagaceae; genus Asparagus; species Asparagus setaceus. Next base: position 24,524,733 of record CM022704.1, on the reverse strand, counting down.
TGTTCAACTTTGAGAACGGTTGGCACTTCCTCGATAGGTTCGATATGAACCGCTTCGGATGTAGCCAATCGCCTTTGTAACCCTCGAAGTTCTCTTGATTTCGGAGGTTGCAACTCTTGAATCGCTTTCACTTTGTCGATCGACGTGGATTCCTTTGTCGGTGATGACAAACCGGGAACTTGCCACCGACATCCCAAGGAAGGATTTATGTGGTTCATCTTAGCCGATGAGTCCGCATGAGTTCAATACCATCTCTAAGATCTTTGATGTGACTTTGTCACGCTTTTCACTTAATCAAATCGCCGACGTAGCATTCGATCGCTTCCTAAGATGATCCCGAAAATCTCCGCCATTGCTTGTCGGTATGTTGGGCGCAGATTTTTGAGGCCGAACGGCATGACCGGTAGCAATATATGCCGATGGGCTCAACTGTGCTCTAAGGCCATCGGGCATCTTGACTGATTGTATCCCGAAACCATCCATGAAATCCATTCTTCAAATCCACACCATTGTCACTATGACATCAGTGGATTGGTAGAGGAAAGTCGCCTTTGGGGCAAGCAAATGCTCAAGTCTCTATAGCTCATACAGATCCTAATCCAACCATTCTTTTCATGACGACTATATTCGCCACCCAATCCTGATGTCAATTTCATGAATTCCATTCTATGAGTTTCTTCACTTCACAACCATTGCCTCCAATATTTGTGGATCTAAACCGCTTTGCTGTTGCTTGATGTGTTTGACATCCTATTTGATGTTGAGGCGATGTTGCCACATTAGGGTCGGTCTCGCATGTCCTCGTGAATCCAGCTAATACATCGATATACCCCTGATTAGGGCAATCAACTCTTCCTTTCTTCCGAGGGAAGCGCATTGCTGATGTTAATGAGCTTAGGATGCCCATCACCCATATTAACCTCGACTACCCATCCTTAGTGTGGGGTTCTCTTTGTTCAACCCCGCCCCCAAACCGCCTCTGGAGTTGATGGATCCATGGGTCTTCCCATGCCGCATGTCTTCATCACTCTCAATAGTAGCGATCTGATCAGAAATAATATTTGACATCAAAGCCTTGAAAGCTTGTCCAAGGCGGTGTCGCATCCCACGCCAAGAATCGGATTTAATGTCCGCTCTCACTGTGGATTATTATCAATCGCCCACGAAAGCATTCATCTTCCGAGGAGGATTCGTATCCCAATCCCCGCCTCAATGCATAGTAGTTATCCGGCCCCTTTGGGACATATGTCGCCTCGAGGGACTCGAGGACTACCAAAACATAGACCTTCCTTGTGCCAAGTTGTACCCCCATCTCTTCATGATACCTGCTTCGACTATATCCAATGTGTGGAGGATAAGTCCATTGTCGCTTTCACATTTTTCAAGAAGTGATTCGGCTACTGAACTCGTGATCTCCTTTTCCGTAAACCAAGTCTTTTCACTACTTGATCTTCGTGGGATGACGAAAAGCATCCCAAAGGAGTCTCGAATCGCTTTTGTAAAGTAAGATGACCGAAGCCGCGGTGTGTGCAACTCGATCATTGTATAAACCTCGTCATCACATCATTCAAAGACAAAGGATACTCTAAATCGCTATTTATTGATTCATCGTAATTTGCCAATAATAATGTTCTATCCGACGCATTCTTCATCGCCAAGATTGATTAAGGGTACAATGTCATTTAAAACAAAACCTACTATAACCAAGCCCTAAGCCGTAGATAGCTTCTTTCACCACTGTCCGCATTTCGGCCGATGATTCGCCACTATTACCGTGAGGAGAGAATCAGAAATAATTTCATCCCCTTAAACGTTGTTTGTCCGCCACCGCCTTTGATTCTCATTATTCGCTCATATTTAAGACATCAAGAAGAGTAGAGGGGACTATAACATTATGTGGATCCAAGGTCAATCCAACAATAAGTTATAGGAAGTCTCCGCCATTAATCACATAAAGGTGACTTCGACTTTAAGTCCCCATTTGGCATTTTATCCGATTTTACCAAGCTGCCGACCTACGGGTGTTAAACTGTAGATCACCGCGTTCGATGCCAAATTACGCGTGAATTCCAAGATGATACATGAGGCCAGGGCATGATGCTCATACCGAACCCGGACGATTTGGATCCTAAGCACTTCACCGAGCCAATATACCCGTGAAGTATAGCGCCTATCGTGCTTAATCCTCGCCCGCATATCCCTCCTTTGTGTGATGCGGTGATGGGCAAAAAAGTGTTTACCTTTTATAGTCGCAAGTGCACAACCATTGTCAAGTTATAGTATTTAAGATTGTCGATCCCACGAGGAACGGAAATAGGAAGTGTTTGATTCAAGTTCGCTCTCAACTTATGACAATTAGGGTTTTATTCAAGATAGTATGAAAGCATGATGAAGTGATGAGAGTGGATTTGGATTGTGTGTGAAAGGAATCACAATTAAAAGATGAGAATTCAATAAGAGAGATGAAGGAATCTAGAATTGAATCCACTAGCTAACTCAAATTATAATCTATGAAAAATTCTCTTTTACCACATCTCATATTAGATTTATTAAGCATAAGATATCAAACCACTTAAGGAAAGCATAACTTATCAAATTATCACCTAATTGAAATTCAAACTCATGAAGAGAGTAATAACAAGATAATAATCCTAGAATTCATAAGCATAGCCTATCAAACCACTTAAGGAAAGCATAAACTATCAAATTCTTCTTCTATCGATTAGTTCTCTAGTTGATTAACCTAAACATGATCTTTTAAGCATAAGAGAGATGATTCATAAATACAAAAGAGATTAGACTAGTTTCATGCAACCTAGATCCCCACAAGAGTTTAGTTCAACATCTTGGGAAATTCAAACAAATAGAAAAAGAAAGAAAATAAAAAGAAAAAGAAAAATTCTAAACTAATCTAACTACAAAGCAATTAAATCTAAACTACAAAAGCTATTAAATCTAAACTACAAAAGCTATTAAATCTAAACTACAAAGCAAATAAATAACAAGAAAGAAAAAGAAATAATAAAGAGAAATAAAGAAAACCTCGCAACTCATCATCATCAACTCATCCTCCTTCGGTCCTTGAACAAGAAGAAGAAGATGGGATTGAAGGGAGAAAATATTTATTTATTGAGGAAAAATTATTACAATGAAAGGTACTCTAAAACAAGAGCAACCCTTTCTCTCCAAAAGGAGTTTTACAAAATATTTCACACCTCTAAACCCTCGATACTACCCCTATTTATACCCCAACGGAGTTGATGTGAACCATTGGATCAAACTTGGCCAAAAGGAAGAAAATCTTTCCTAAATTGAATTACACCAATCTATAATTGATCGGTTAGCCAACCGTTAGCTAACGGTTGGCCAACCGTTGGTCAACCGATTGGTTCCCAACGGATTTTGTCTTTTCTTGATATTTTTGCACTAATTCTTCTTGGATTCCTTGGTATCTTGGGCCTTCGTTTGTCTTGATTTGGGCTTCAACAATTGGTAGAAATTCGAGAATTTGAGTCTTTTGAGCTTTTATTCATTAATACTCCATTATTCTGCAAAATAAGATAAAACATGTTATTAGTAACATATTTATTGATATAAAATAGATAATGAGGTTATTAAAATGTCATTAAAATGTGATTATCACAGGGGAAGTGTTTAGTCGCAAGGTTGCATTGCTGGGCCGACTTCCCGAACTTGGTCAACTGGGTGAGGAAAACCTCTGAATCGGCCAGGGCTTCTTGAAGAGCTTCTCTCGTCTCTTTTGATAACCGCAACAACTTCGTATAGAGTGATCCTTGCGGGAATATTAGCCAATTGTGCCATCACGCCGGGTTTATATGGGGAGTTCGTTCCCGCTTATCTCTTCCACCGGCGACCGAATCGAGACCGCCGGAGTTGAACTTTCGGGTCGCTATCTTTTCGCCGCCATGAAATGGGGTGTTGTTGGTACCCCACTCGATAGCGCCTGGCATTAGGGTCGGGACTTCGGGTACTTGTACTTGTACTCGTCCACTCGGTGGCGTGGCTTCGGTTCCCTTCTGACAAACGGAATGTCACCACTGCTCATCGTCTCCCTCCAAAATTGCGGAGTAGCATGGCATGCCTTTCCTTCGCCGGCTTTTTCTTCAACGAAGAAGAGGCTACCCATTGCTCATCTTCAAGTAGGTTCGGACCCACAAGACTTCGCCATTCGGGTCAGATAATGATACAAGTCCTTTCGGCGCTGTTTGTGGGTCGCCATTTACCGTCTTCACCGCGACTTTGACCATCGGTTCAGTTCAAACCATGTCAACGCAACCGTTATGGACACCGTGATTCGACCTTCTTTTCTTTGACGGCTTCATAGTGATGACCCTACATCAATTAAAGCCCGGATTTTGTCCTTAAGGTAAACAGATTTAGTGGGGTGATGAACCGCCCTATGGTACGCGACAAGATTGGGTCATTCGTCTTCATTGCCTTGATTTCGAATCGAGGAGCTTGATCTTGTTATTTTCCACAAGATATTTGAAGAGACCGGGAATCTCGTCGTCCCTAAAGGAATAGGACTTCGGGAATCTCGGCTTTGTCTTCGCTTTTGTGGCCCAGTTGCCACGCTGATTGTGCCTGCTATGGCGCTTCGTCCTGCTCGCTGCTGGCTGTTTGGTTAGTTGAACGCTGTTGTTCGCGAACCGCCTTGACTTGCTCTTTCCCTTTGCCGCTGGGACAAAGTTACGCCGAGCTTCCGTTGTCGGTGACTCTCTCGCTTTTTCCTTTTGAGGAACCTCTCGGCTTGCTCTCCACGAACCTTCAGTCCTTCCACGTTATCGATGGTGCTGTACCCATTGCTTCAAGCACATCTATCGATAAGTTATCGCGGCAGTTTGAGGATGAACTCCTCGTTATTGGATCCCGACAGTTCATTGCCTTGTTCGAATCGTTTGACAAAGATATCCACGGTTTCTCCGTCTTTACGCTTCGTCGAGCAATGTCCCGATCGATACCGGTATCGCCATCAAAGAAATTGGTAAGGAAGCTAGACTCCATGTCGCCCCAAATGTGAATGCTCCCCGCTTGAGACGGCGGTACTATTCGCGGCCCCACGAAGGGTGCCGGCGAATGACCGAACCATCGTGGGTTCGTTGCGAAATAACTCCGAGGTGTGACTTGAAATAAATCAAGTGTCGCCGGGGAACCCTTCCCGTCAAATGGTGTGAAGTTTATTAAGTTAAACTGACTGCACGGATTGATTCCCACCTCTGTATGGGCAAGGAATACTGCTTCTTTACTTCTTGAGCGGAAATCAATGAGTTGATTTTGCTCTCCAAGTCTTTGATCTTCTCGCTTTCCTGAGCAACAACATCTATGTTTTGCCCAGCGTTGCGGGGTTCAGGAGGGTTATCATCTTCTTGTGCTTCCTCCTGATCTGAATCGCTATCATCTTCATCGACGTTGATGCGCTGACTTGATTCACCTTGATGTTTCGTCAAGGCTTGGATCTGTTGGTCATGCATTTCTCTCATCGTCTGCATGGCCAACTCCATTTCTAACTTGAAGTTTTCCCGTTGTTTATTCAACGCCGCCTAGCATTTTGGCCACTTGATCTGACGATCATAAGCGCTTTGGGGCTTCTTCGCTAGATACAAGATGATCGGATGCGATTGCGGAGCCAATATCCGACGATCATCCTCCGGGTATTCCCTTCGAAGTTTATCAGACGGACCGTCGGATAGTCCCGACCGCAAACGAAGTTAGCCGCTATGCCGGGAATAGCCCGTGACGATGGTTCTTTGCTGGTCATATTATTAGTGACCTTCGCAACTCATCCTCTCGATGTCATCTTTTATGGAATCGCCTTGACCTAGGTCTTGGCGTGTTTGTGCTAAGTCTCCGGAAGACTCCACACCTTTCCGGAGCTTCTTGATGGCAATTGCACTCGAGCACCGCCTTGATGAGCTTGAGCACAAGCATGATCAAGGCCAATTTAGGGGAATCCCTTTGAGATTTTCTCGCACTCTTGCACGGTAGTACATGCTCGTCGGTGGGTGTACCGGAGCACCGCCGTGTGTTGGCGTAATCTCTGTATAACGCCGCCGCCATCGACGAGAGCCGCCTCCTTCCGAGAATGGCCAAAACTACCGAAGTAACTCGCTTTGACTTTCGCTTATGTGAGCTGAAGTTTCGGGACTCTGGACTTCGATCTTTAATCCGTTGGAGATGTCGCGAGAATCTCCGCCCTTTATGGAACGGGTGCAGCCTGTATGAGAAGTGACCCGTGATCCCTTCGAGGACCCAAGCAATCTTTGATAGTTGGTTTGGTGGTGGTGACAGAATTGGCTTCACCACCGGTTCAAAGTGTGCACCTTTGACCTTGAGGCCGACTTGAACTTTGGCGCTGAATTTGTAACGCCGACGCTTTGGCTTAAGTGCCGACAGAACGGCAACTAGGGTTGGGGCACCGTTAGACTTGGGCCTCCAAACCTGGTGGTATGTTAGCGGCTTCTTCCTCACCTCTTTCTTCAACTCACGAGCCTGCTGCACCAAAGCTCGTGCTTGCGCAAGGAGTGCGGCGCTTCTAGATGCGCTCCTGAAGTGTGGAGCGGTTCCGTTTGACACGAACCCACTCGTTGGTTGACGGCTTGATAAACCGTCGCCACTTGAGGCCGAAGCCTCTCAAGTAGCTCGATCTTAGATCCGCCGTAGCGGACCCCATCCACGGATTGCATGGCCTTGGCAAGCTTGCGCCATGCTTTGTCGCCGCCTTGAGCTTGGAGAGCCACGCATCGCTCGGCGTTCATCTCGGCGCCATCCGGACTTCGGCCGGCGGATTTCGCTACCGCAATGGTGGACTCGCCCCGGGCTCTACATCGAAGCCCATCGGGTTCTCCTTGCAGCGGAGACCTTCTTGGAGCGGCGGGGAACTGGATCTCGAGGAGGGTGAGGATAGGTACTCGAACTTCTCCGGTCGAACTCGAACTCGACCTCTTCTTCCACCGATAGGGCTCCGCTGGTTATGCGACGCATCCTCCGATTCGAGGCCGGGGCTCCCATCGGTCGCAGGCTTGTTCGCGGTAAAAGTTGGGATGATTGTCATTGATTTGAACTTGCTTACAGCTTCTTTGGCCTACGACAAAATTCAAACAAAAGAATGCCTTTTATTTTAAGGCTTACAATGAAAATCAAAAAGATTACAACTTTTATCCTTGTGAACAAACACGAGGATCTCTATATCGAGGTCCTCGCTATGCGGGTTCTTTGCCCGTCGGGACTTTTGTGTCCGTGGACCACCGCAATTCGATCCATAGAGACCCGGTTCGAACTACAGATGTAAGGGGCTCGCTTCACAAAGGAAACGGCTACCGAGGGGATCACACTCACGAAGGAGAGGATCGTCATGGGATCACACTCACGAAGGAGAGGATCGCCGGAGCGGGTGAGATCTACAAGGAGAAATCACAGCGCTATCCCTGAGATTAAGACGAAGCTTAACCTAGTGGGTATCTGTAGTTTGACCCGAATTCAGTTACCTTCCGCTTGTAGATCAGACGTCGGCTGGACTTGTGCTCACCGGTGCTCGGAACGGTGCGTCGACGGCTCGCGGATCTTGTGAGAACTCTTCAGAAAATCGTCGAAAATCCCGAGCCCGAAGTCCTCTCTAATCCGCCGTAATCCGAAGTCCTCCGAAGCCTGAAGTCCAAAAAATCCCCCCTCCATCAACAAGACCCCCCCTATTTATACAATAGGGGTCGGGTTCGGCCACACGCACTGCCGTGAGGTGGTCCACTGTCGAGCAAGTCTGGCTGGTCGAGGCTCTACCATGGTCGAGGCACCCTGCCAAGTTGGTCGAGCCTCCTACCACTTGGTCGAGGCACCTTCAAGTTGTCGAGGTGCCGACGTATTGTGGCCGAGCCACTTCGCCACTTGTCGAGGTAACGCCACGTTGCGTCGCTACCAAGCATTGCTTTTTCCGCCGCTTCACCGCTTTTTCGGTCTCTCGGTTTAGGCCCCGCTTATTCGACTCTTGGCCTTCTCCGGACTTAGGTTCCATCGTATTTGGTTCGGGACTAACTCTTGGTTTGTTCCGGTTCAACGGTCCTGGGATCCGATCGTCTATTCAAGTCCGGTTTAAATCGTGCTTGTGACGCTATGGGTTCGCCGTCGAGTTCGCGTCTTAACGATTCGACGTCCGTATCATTCGATGGGTTGTCATTCACGACTCTCGCCACGAAGTTGGTTTCGGGGATCTTGTAAGTATTTTTCAACGCCTACAGCGCTTTGTTTCCTTCGTGAAACTAGCCCCTCAGATCTGTAGATCTAGCACCTAGATCTGATCACGCGGCGGTCCACAAACGAATAAAAAGTCCCCGGCACAGGCAAAGATCCCACGCAAGCGAGGATCCCGGAAAATAGAGATCCTCGTGTTTGTTTAGGGTTTAAGTTGTAACCGTCAATTGATTCTTTCATTGTAAGCCTTAAATAAAAAGGCAATCTTTTTCTTGAATTTGTTTGTAATTCCATAAAGGTATAAAAGATTCAATTGCAATGGAAAAATCAGCAACTTTCCCCGCGAACAGACACCTCCCGTTATTGAAGATGTTTATTTTGTTAAAGGTTTGAATCATAATCTTTTGAGTATTAGTCAATTGATTGACAAAGGCTATGACATTTCTTTTAAACCGGATAAATGTGTTATTAGTATGAATAACAATATTATTTTTGTTGCTTTAAGAAAGTCAAATGTGTACTTTTTTGAGATGGATGAGCTTTTAGATCAAGATGTAAAATGCCTTGCGGTGGTAGATGGAGATCCTTGGCTTTGGCACAAAAGACTTGGGCATGCTCACATGAGGCTCATATCTAAGCTATCAAAGAAGAATTAGGTGAGAGGGCTACCTAGTCTTATATATGTTAGGAATTTACAATGTGAGGAATGTGCTAAAGGTAAACAAATCAAAAACTCATTCAAATCAATTAATGAGGTATCCACTACTAAACCTTTACAATTGCTTCATCTTGATCTTTTTGGACCTATGTGTGTTGCCTCACTAGGAGGAAAACACTATGTTTTTGTTATTGTTGATGATTTCTCACGGTTTACATGGGTTATATTCCTTGCAAATAAAGATGAATGTTTCGAGGAATTTTCACACTTTGCCAAAAGAATTCAAAATGAAAAAGATTTGAAAATTGTGAAAATAAGAAGTGATCATGGTGGAGAATTTCAAAATAAGTTGTTCAAATATTTTTGTGACCATCATGGTATATATCATACTTTTTCCGCTCCTAGAACACCACAACAAAATGGTGTTGTTGAACGGTAGAACCATACAAGAGATGGCACGAACTATGATTAATGCCTATGTTTTGCCAAAATATTTTTAAGGAAGCCGTGAATCTGACTTGTCATGTTTTAAATCGTGTTTTAATTAGACCTATTTTCAAGAAAACGCCTTATGAACTCTTTTATGGCAAAACCCCAAATATTAGGTATTTTCGGATTTTTGGATGCAAATGTTTTATTTTGAACACAAAGGATCACCATGATAAATTTGATTCAAAAATTAATGTAGGTATATTTTTGGGATATGCATCAACAAGTAAGGCTTATAGAGTCTTCAATAAGCGAACACTCGTTGTTGAGGAATCTATAAACGTTACTTTGATGAAGCTAATGATGGCTTGCAAGTTGATTTGCCTAGGGATGATGATGATAGCATTGGGGAAGGATTGGAGCTTTTGCAAATTAGTGACAAGCCCCAGCGGATGCACCAAAAGAAAGGGAAGGAAACAATGAACAAAATCAAGAAGAGCTCCCTAAAGCATGGAAGTTTGCACCGAATCACCCTAAGGAACAAATAATTGGTAGTCCATCAAAAGGAATTTTGACTCGCTCAAAAGCATTGAGTGAGTGTGGTAATGTAGCCTTTCTATCCCAAATTGAACCTAAAAGGATTAATGATGCCTTAAATGATGAATTTTGGGTCTTAGCAATGCATGATGAACTAAATAATTTTCAAAGAAACAATGTTTGGAAATTAGTTCCTAGACCTAAAAATGCTCAAGTTATAGGAACTAAATGGGTCTTTAGAAATAAACTTGATGAACATGGTATTGTGACTAGAAATAAAGCTCGTTTGGTTGCCCAAGGATACAATCAAGAGGAGGGCATAGACTATGATGAAACTTTTGCACCGGTTGCAAGATTGGAATCAATTAGGATGTTTTTAGCCTTTGCTAGCTTTAAAGATTTCAAATTGTTTCAAATGGATGTTAAAAGTGCTTTTTTAAATGGTTTTATAGAGGAGGAAGTATATGTTGAGCAACCCCCCGGTTTCATAGATCATTCTTTTCCAAATCATGTATACCGAGTTCAAAAAGCTTTATATGGGTTGAAACAAGCTCCTAGAGCTTGGTATGCTCGCCTCTCTAGTTTTCTTCTTGAAAATGGTTTTTCTAAAGGAAAAATTGATAACACACTTTTTGTAAGAAAACGGAAAAATGATTTTATCTTGGTTCAAATTTATGTTGATGATATCATTTTTTGTGCCACTAATGAATCTTTGTGCAAGGATTTTTCTAAAATTATGCAAGATCATTTTGAAATGAGCATGATGGGAGAGCTTACATTCTTTCTCGGTCTCCAAATCAAGCAAAATAAGGATGGGATCTTTGTCTCACAAAGCAAGTATGCTAGAGAGTTAGTGAAGAAATTTGGGCTAGAGAACTCTAAGCATGCACCAACCCCTATGAGTTCAACTATCAAGCTTGATGCGGATGAAAATGGTAAGGAGGTAGATCAAAAGCTCTACCGAGGTATGATAGGTAGTCTTCTTTACCTTACCGCTAGTAGACCGGATATCATGTTTAGTGTATGTGCATGTGCTCGTTTTCAAGCTTCTCCTAAAGAGTCTCATTTGATAGCCGTTAAAAGAATTATTAAATATGTTAATGGCACCTTAGAACTTGGTTTGTTTTATCCAAAAAGCACTAGTTTCGATCTTTATGGTTATTGTGATGCCGACTTTGCCGGTTGTAAGGTAGATCGCAAAAGTACGAGTGGAACATGCCAATTCTTGGGAAATTCTCTTGTTTCATGGGCTTCTAAGAAGCAAAATTGTGTGGCATTATCCACTACGGAAGCGGAATACATTGCCGCCGGCTTATGTTGTGCACAACTTTTATGGATGAAACAAAGTTTAGTTGATTTTGATTTATTTTTCCATGATACCAAAATTTTTTGTGATAATACTAGTGCTATAAATATTTCAAAAAATTCCGTTTTGCATTCCAGAACAAAGCATATAGATATTAGACATCATTTCCTAAGAGATCATGTGGATAAAAAGGATGTCTCCCTTGTTTACATTGATACAAAATCACAATTGGCGGACATTTTTACCAAACCCCTTAGTGAAGAGAACTTTTGTCGCATTAGAAATGGTTTGGGCATGTGCATTCTTTAAACATATTTGTGTTAATGCATCTCTTGCTTTTGTTCTTTATGCCATCATTGTCATATTCATATATTTCTTTAGTGGGCTACAATGTCTTGACATGTTTAACCTTACAAGGGTACTTAGAGAAGTGGTTGGGGGAGACCGGGGTCAATTCCAAGAGGAGTGGGTTGGTAGTAATACCTAGGAGTAGGTAGTAAATCCAAACACTTGAGGAGTGTGACACGGGTAGGCCAACACTTAGAGAAGTAGCTTGTGGGTTTTGCATGCATCTTTTATTTACCCCATTTTGATGTTGACAAAGGGGAGAAAATCTCCTCATTTGTATGTGCATATAGATAGGGGGAGCAACTATCTATAAGCAAATATTCTTTTTATTATTGCTCTTGAATAATGGTTGTTTGTCATCATCAAAAAGGGGGAGATTGTTAGTTCTCTTGTTTTGATGATGATTTACAAACACCATTATTGGTACTAATTGCTTGTTGAGTGATATTGTAGATTACAAGTTATTCAAGCAATTTAGTGCCTTAATTGGAGGATTGGATGGAACATGAAGCTACAATGATGATATCTAGGAGGTGGAGGCAAATTGGTGAAGCAAAGCTATCAAGAGCCAAAAACAATATGCAAAAGCTTCATCAAGATTCAAGCAAATATCAATTTCAAGAAATTGTACTTACATGAGTGAGATATTTGCAATTCTTTATTTCTCTCTAGTACTTAATGTAGGCTAGTAGCAAGTTAGATAACATTTAAAGTTATTGGGATAACACACTCACACATTTTCAATACTCGTATTTTGATACTTTTGATAAACGATGAGATTTAACAAATACGAGGACCTTTTGCAAAATATCTTTTAAAACATGCACGAACATGCCCGCATACACACTTTTGGTTTCTATTGCAAAACAAGTTAAAATTAAGAATTTATTGTATTCATGGTTCATTGACTTTATCACATTAATTTATATCTTATATAAAGTCCATAAACCAAATCACAAGATCTCAATACTTGTTCATGTTCAAAATCATGCTTTTCACATATCGAATTTTTCATGATTTTGCAAAACAGATGAGTTTTAACAATTGAAAATGCAATTTAAAAATTTCTTTGTTTACATATTTATCTTTATATATACAAACATTTTCTCAATTTTTACTAATTTTTGAGCTATTTTGTTATTTTCAATTGAGTTTACAAAGAAGTTTTCAATGACTTTTAGAAACTGTTTATCTGTGTTCAAATAACTATTTCTCACAAATGGGAAGTGATATTTTAGAAATTCTTTCTCTAACATGTTCATATATATGTTTAGAAACATCTCTCAAAATTACATTATTTTTGTAGTTGATTTACTATTTGTAATTGATTTTACAAAGCCATATACGCAGATTTCCGTGTTTCAAATTTTCGATATCGCTCACTGTCCGCTACAAGGACTGTTGCCTAAAGGCTATTTTTCCAGTTTTTATTTTTTAGTCATTTTTGCTGGGATTTTCTTGGGTTTTGGGCTTTGTTTCTTCATCCTATATATACCTCATGCCCTCATTTATTTCATATACAATTAAGAAGATTTTAAACACATTTTTGAAGAGTTTTGGTGTTTATTGAGCTCAAATTTTCATTTGATTTCACACTTACAAATTCCACATCCCAAGCTTCATTTGAAATCTCTTGCTCTTGCTATAGGGCTGTTGTAAGAGAGAGTTTTTCTTCCATTTGTGACTGTGGAGAGCTTGATCTCGTGGAGATCTATTGTGTTGGTTGTGAGATCTCAAGAGGAGATCATTGTGTAGAAGTTCCAGCTTCCAAACCGGATTGTGATAGTGAAATTCTCCTCGAAAGTGGGGAGCGGGGATGTAGGTCAGCGGACCGAACCTCATGAACATATCACGTGTCATCATATTGGCTAACTATCTCTAACCTCCTCTTTATTGCTATTTTGTTAATTTTAGTTGGTAAATTGCATTGATCATTTTAAATTGCACATTTATTGTCAAATAGCCCTATTCACCCCCCTCTAGGGCATTTTCATCTTTTTGAAGGATTAATAGAACACAAGATACCTTAAAAATTATATAACATATAAATATTTATAAAATTAAAATTTTTTATTACAAAAATATTCCCTATGATCTGAAAAAATAAATAAATTATTTGCACAAATTATCTTATATTCTCCCGGTTTATTTCTTTTTCTAATAATTAGATTTAAATTCTAATGGTTAATATTATTCTAGGAATAAATATTTAGATTCTTAAGATTATTTTAAAATCACATATACTTTTATAATTAAGTTGAAATTCTAATGCAAATATCACAAGTTTGACATTTAAGCATGAGATTATTGTAGATTAAATCAATATTTGAAGTCCTTATATCTCAACTAATTGTGACTTTGTATTTGATTGCTTCATGTTGCAAGGTTTAACTCAATGTACTCTTTAGTTCATACCAAATTTTAAAATTATTATAATAAAATGTCAACATAAGATGAGCTTGCCAACTAGCAAAACCTCCGAGTTCCTACATCGAAGAGGTATTTCTTGTGTTTTGATCATACATGGAGCGTCGACTTTATTTTATCACCATTTTTATTTTATAAATATTATAAGAAAGGAGAGATATTACAAAGTAGAGATTGATGGTTAAGCTATCTAATTTGAATTTTTAAAATAAAAATATCCACGTGCTCATTCGGCAAGCCAACTTTTTTCTCTTTTTATCTTAGAATTTTATAAATAAAGAGGAACATTGTAAATAAGAGGTCGGTAGTTAAACTATCTAACTCAATATTAAATTTTGAAATAAAAGTCATCCACCCCTTATTTTAAATTTCTTCGAATTTTAAACTATTTGGAAAAAGCTCCAATTCAGATTATCTAATTTTTAATAATCCATATACTATAAGTCATTGGTATAAGCCATTTGTATGCTCATATTCATAAAAATGGGTACATATAAAAATAGAAAAGAAGAAGCGGCAGTTGAAAAAACTCTATTCAATTCAATTTAGAAGAACATGCGATGTCTAAAGAAGAAACCTTTAAGGACCAAACATCGATATAAAATTTCTTTGACTACCCTTCAAAATTAATGATACAGGTTCTGTTCCCACTATCCGCTTCATATTACTTATTCTACATGTAAGACTCACTAGTGCGAGCACTAGCAAAATACTTGTATATATCTAATCTAATCTAATACTATCATAAAAGTGTGTTGGTATTTCCCGTAGACATAGCCGAGAGGAGACAGAGAGAGAGAGGACGATTGACGATGGTTTTCTTTTAATTTCTTAGTCCAGGTCCATTTTTTTCTTCTTAATTGATGATGGTTTTCTTTTAATTTCTTAGTCCAGGTCCATTTTTTTCTTCTTTCTTTATTTTACAATTATTTTTCTTAATTTTTTTATTATCCTGGACCTGTATATTTAGATGATGCATGAGATACTTTAGATTGTACTATCTTATTTGCTTTCATTGCTTAATCCAGTAGAGTTAGTACCCTTATGCATGCTCACGACTGTTGTATGTACATAAAATATTTTTGATTTTATTTGATTTTTCTTATTTTTGGTTCTTTTATATATTAAAACAAAATAAATTTTTTCTTTCTTTTTGTTTTCTTATGAAAAATCAAAAAATAAAAATAAAATTTCTTTTTCTTCATTTTTCTTTTTATAAGAATAAAAAAATTGGACATACCTATGTATATTCTTTTACGAGATATATTCAAATAAGGTTATCTGTTGGTGTATAGGCATGAGTTTATCATAATGGTTCACATATTTTACACATCTATATGTGCTATATGTGAACACAAAGTTATACATAAATGATTGATAAACATGATTGTTCACGATATATTTCATATTATTTTTCACTCCTTAGTATTATACTTATCATGTTTAGTATCGTGAAATTAAGAATAAATATTTTATATGTTGTTCATAAAGTATTTTTGGATATATCAAAAGTTTGAGCTCATCTATAAGTGAATACAGACCAAAATTTCTATACATGTATAAAGTATATATGTGCTATAAATATCAATAAAAAGAGTGTATTCATGAAACATATGATCAAAGATCCACACTCTATAAATCCACAAGAAAATTAAGTGTATTTTTAAAAGATGGTCAAAACCCACACTCGTGGATATAAATGTGCAATATCTCAAGGGTATCCCTCCTATGCTAAATATTTTTCATATTTAGAGATGGTGTACATCGTCCTCCAAACACTATAGTTCTTCCTATTGAAAATTCCTATATGGTTGAGGTGATAGATCAAGATTTTGGACCTTTTCTAAAGGTTGAGATAATTCAAGTTGTGTATTAAAAAAGGCTCAAACTAGATAAGATATATCTAAATTCATTTTATGAACTAAAATAATTACTTTATTGTTGCTTTTACAAACTATTCATCGATATCTTTATAGTTTGTGTGTGAATTTTAATATGACATATAATCTAATTCATGTGTTTTGAAGTTATATGTGTATGTATTGTGTTATTTTCTATAAATTGTTTTTCAACCAAGATGTATTTCTCTTCCTTTTATCTTTGGATAATTTTTATCTCAATTCTCAAGTATATTACATATCCTTAGTGTATTTTTCTTTTGCTAACAAATGTATGGGGAGAAAGGTGAAATTTTGAAATATTTCATGAGTGTTTGTGCTGTATAAAAGCTTTTCAAATTGATTTCATGATTGATTTTGGTTTTAAAATTTTTTTTAACACTCAATGCTTTGTTTCTGGGGAGTTTCAAAAACACGCATACATTTATACTTTCATGTATGCATATTTATAAGGGGAGCTATGCATATCATGTATCTTTTGCATGAAACGGATTATGTGCTTATATTGTATTGAATATATATCTCACCATATTTTTACATTCTCAGATTTTAAATTTTGAGTTTTGTTATTATCAAAAGGGGGAGATTGTTAGCATGTTGTTCATACAATTTCTCTTGTTTGAATAATAACAAACTCTCGTTTACTACTAATATGTTTTGTAAGATGATGTATTTCAGGTACAAATAG
The DNA here is from genome assembly GCA_012295165.1 of Asparagus setaceus. Lineage (NCBI taxonomy): Eukaryota > Viridiplantae > Streptophyta > Magnoliopsida > Asparagales > Asparagaceae > Asparagus > Asparagus setaceus. The sequence goes on along the minus strand of CM022704.1, from coordinate 24,508,240 downwards.
GTACGAGCAAGATATAGTTCAAAACATTGCAAAAATCAACATGAACGTTGATTTCAACCTTCGAACCATCGATGGTCAAGAGGTAACCATCGATGGTCAGTATCTCATCGATGGTTACAGGAGCCAATCAGAGAAAAATAGAAATAGGAATTGGTACCATCGATGGTCTACAATGACCTATTGATGGTCATAGGGAACCATCGATGGTTATAGGAGACAATCGACAGTGATCCACCATCGATGGTTATGACAAAACTTGGTAGTTTTCAACATTTAATTTTAGCCGTTCGTTGACCCGTTTGATCTCCTATTTGCACTCAGATTTAGGTATCTTTTCTGTTCTATCAAGGTTTATTTAAGGGGAGTTGGAGATCATAATTAATAACGAAGTTCAAGGAGACAAATACAAAAAAGGGAGAGATCTTTATTTTATGGTTTGAGAGAGAGTTGCTCAAATCCCCTGAGCCTCATTCAGCTTCTTCTCGGCATGCTTTTCATCAGAGTTTGATTCAGCGAGGAGTGCCCTATTCTTACAGCGCTGTACCGCTTCTTCACAGATTTTCATCTTCATCGATTTGAAGAATGGTTTGATAAAGAGATGTAAGATTATTCTTTTTGTGCTTTATTTGTTTTGGTTGGTTGTATTTCAAACTTGTGAGTTTGACGGCATACTCAAGCCGGGGTAATTGAGTGTTGGGTTAGCTAGGGCTAGGTCTCTTTCGGTTATTGTGAAGAGTTAGATTAGACGACTAGTTTCGGGTAGATTCCAGGATACGGTATTTGAATCCTACTGAATCGGGTTATGATTCAGGTGAACTCTGGTCATAGTGAGGAAGGCCTTTGTGAGAAGGAAGAATGGACGTAGGATTTTGATCCGAACCACTATAAAAGTCTCGTATGTTCCTCTATTCGTTTGCTTTTTATTTTTTGCTTAATATATTTCCACTGTATTTTTTAAGTCTTGATGAAAAACTGTAGCAACCCTATTCACCCCTCTCCCCCTCTAGGCTTTCATCCCAGTTCCAACATATTCCTCCTCATGTTGCTTTCATGGCGAAGCAGTTGTTCGTGATGCTAGTCAACTAAATTCCTTGTGGTCAAGACTTGTACTAAAGAAGTATAGATGGAGAGGTCAATGTTGGGCTTCTAGTGTCAGGACTCATTGATGCTCTGGAGTTTGGAGGGCTGTTATGAATAGTCTTGACGTGGTAAGACAAGGTTTAAAGTGGGAGGTCTGAGAGAAATATCAGAATGCTTGAAGACCCATTGCTAGACTATATAGCCATTAGTGCTTCTCTGACATTCATCAATTCTAAGAATGTTTTCGCAAATACTGAACTTATGAAGTTTATTAAGGATGATGGATCATGGGACATTTCTCAGTTGGGAAGGTGTTTCGGCTCAAAACTTATTCTCAAGGTAATCACTATTCTGATTCCCCAGGTTTATAAAGAAGATCATGTTAAAAAATAAGTAAGATATGTCAGATCCGTTATAGATTCACCAGAGCAAAACAAACCATATAGGAATACAAAGAAAGAACAAAACACCATAAGAATAGGAACCATAATAGTAAACTCAGTAAGAAATACTTTACAGAAAGCTAAATAGCCTTTTGCAACAAGGACTAGCCTTGAAGAAACTATACCCTACCTACAGTTGAGTGCTGGAAAAGTAATAATATGCCCTTGAACATCCAATACAAATTATGTAATATTATTGTAATATTAATAGATTTAAATATTGCACATATAATTTGGGTATCATTTATATAATTGTTATATATCCTTAGAAATTATTTTGTTAGATCATGCACTGTGATGGTCACTTACTTGGAGATATGATCTAACTTAGATATTTCTTAAATTTATGCTTAACCTATAACTAGTAAAAGATAACTTTGTTATAACAGGTTATTATGCATGATACCAACATGTGAGATGTGGTGGTAAGTCTCAACCACTGGGAATAGGGATTCCCCGAGTGTATGCCATAAGCACACATTGTGATGTGTGTAGCAGTAGACCGTATTTAAATTCTCTAGGACGAGTCACCTAGGAGATGGGGAATTCAGATTGTTACATGGTCCCTTTGACTTGATGATATTATCATTTTCGATTTGATAATTTAGTATGCTTTGATGTGATGGTTAAGCTTGTTTAGCAAGTGCTACACAACTTGAAACGTTGGGTTGCTAAATTTTATTTAGGAAAATGATGAATATCTAGATAGGATCCAGTATGCTCATTATGATGAGTTAATTTTTTATGCATTCTCAAGAAGTTATTAAATTTCTGCCGGCGGGTGGTTTTAAAAAATATTTTTTAAAATTTACTTTCTTATAAAAATAAAATATTTTAATATTTCAAAATAATTTTTATTTATGTTCATGGGAATTGCAATTTAGGTATGAGCAAATAGGTGAATTGTCCTGCTCAAAAGAGTTGCCTAAAATAAATGATACCGAGGGGACTGAATGTAAGATATTATTTATTAATAATTAATCCCATATTATGGAAGAGCTTTTATGAACAGTTGGTTAGATAGGATTTGATTGATAAATTAAAATTATTAATTTGATTAATAATTAGTTCTCGATATGGGACCCAATTGGTCTCACTAATGTTATTAGAAGAGGTATACATGCAATACAATTCTATTTCTATCCTTAATTGTTATGGATAAAGTTTTTGAATAATTCTATTATATCTTTAATTGTTATGGATAGAGTTTTGAATAATTATAAATTGTTTAAAATTAAAATCTCTAAGGCTAGTCTAATCCTATATATAGGGTACATATGTAGCCTTATGAATACACGTAAAATCTTATAAAGATAATATGAAGAATAGAAAAGAAATAGAATTTTGAGAACCTATCTCTCAGTATTACTCCTCTTCGGTGACGGTTGGATTTCAATTGGAGGCTTTTTCTCTTGAGGAAGTTATTTTGAATTGATCTTGGGATAGATAATTGAAGAAATTCGGAAAGCTTTTCAGGTATTATTCTAATTCTGATTAATTTTGATTAATAGTCATGATATGCATATTCCGCCTCGTTGTATGTCATGTTTCCAACATTGAGTTGAGTATGCAAAGTACTTTTAAGGGTGAGACGACTACAGTTCTCAGAAGTGCACTCTTCTATCGAACACCTTGACTGTTACTTCAATTCGCCAAACTCTTTGAAACCAGCAACTAAGAAACAAGTAAGAGGATTGGAGAAGAAAATGAAGAGAGGTGTTTTGATTTTCAGTGTAGGAAAATGAATAGAGCATGCTCAATTTATAGTGGTTCTAGTGAGCCTATGGTCAGACAAGGCTTTGAATGTCAGTAATAGGTATTAACAAGCATTAACCCGCATTGACTGTCATTCAAGCCCTGTAACATTCATAACGTTCGGGCTAGCTCAATTTAACACATGTAAAAATAGCATGTGTCGGACCACACGCTCAAACCCATGCACTCGGATCCGCACACTTATGCCTGCTCGAGCACGCATTCACTATCACGATAGAAAATATATGCATTCTAGCAACTTTGTTATACCTAATATAGCACTTATATTATTATGAACCAAGTAAAATTCTTTCAATTAGTCGATGTGGGACTAACACTCACATACAAATAATTAAGTATAATTTTTCATATATGGTATCCAACCATATAAATGGTATCTTTCCAAAAAAAATATTTGTAAATAAATCCTCCATTTATTCATTTATATTAATAATCCCCCACAACTTCATAGTTGAAATTCCGAAAAAGTATGCATATCATGCTTTCAGAGAAAATATATTCTGATTTGAATCTTCCCTATAGTTGTCTAATTTTATCACCACAGGAGCGAAGTGAAACTAAGTCTTGAACTTGAACCTTTGACGTGGTCATGTTCATTGGTAAGAACATGATATAGGCTATAGTAGCAATCTTTAGGTTTGACACATTATGGCCATGCGCCCTTATCCTTGTTCATGAATATTTTCGAGGAATAACCCCCTTCCTCTAATTGCGGCCATACAATCATGTTCACATAGTTGAGCATCTCCGGGGATACACTGCTTGCATGTCATCTAAAAGACTTGATCTCATTCATACTCAAACACTCTTACTTTTCTAGCATTAAACAACACTTTCCAGGTATAATTGGGGATAGACTCAAATACTAAATATCAATCTATGCTTAGGTGATTTACCCAATAGTTTGTTGTTACCATATTGAACCTACTTTGTAGGATCTCCACTCAAATAAGTTGGGTTGCTAATGTCGATGAATTAGGTAAAGTTTTTAGTCCCATCCTCAACGTGGATTTAAGAACCAGTGACAACTCAAGTCCTTTAGTAAAGGGATCTGCTGTGCTATCCTTGGACTTGACAAAGTCCATAGCTATCACCCCTTTCGTCCACAAACTTCATGGTCTTTATCCACATTTGGATATGACCTCGAGTCTTGCATTTATACTTTGAACTCTTAATTCTTGCAAATGTGGTCATATTGTCACAGTGCACAGAGATTGCAAGAATAGGCTTGCTGATTATAGGCAACTCACACATAAGTCCCTTAAGCCATTCAGATTCTAAACCAGTAGTATCCAAAGCACACAGCTCAAAAGTAGATTCAAACAAAGTGGTCTGTTTGATAGACCTCCATGCATCAACGCGCCACCCAAGGTAAATATATATCCTGTATAATCATTGCTATCAGAGCCCATAGCAAACCAGTTAGCATCACTGTACCCCTCCAAAATAGGAGGAAATCTACCATAATGCAGCGCAAGGAAAACCATTCCCTTTAGATACCAAAGTATCCTATCCAAGGCCTCCCAATGAGTTCGATTTGGAAAGCTAGTGTATCTTCTCAATTTTGACACCGAGTATGAAATATTCGGTCTCCTACAATTTGCAAGACATATTACTCTTCCAATGATTTGAGAATATCTCAATTGAGATACAGAAACCCCACTTGCATTCGTGTAGATATCACTAAAGGATTATACGGGGTTTTGATGGGTTTACAATTCTTATTGCCAAATTTCTCAATAATCTTCTCAACATAGTCTGATTGAGAAAATACTATGCCCTCAGCTGATCTAATCAATTTAAGGCCAAGAATCACGTCAGCAACACTCATATCCTTCATATCAAACTTACTATTCAAGAATAATTTGTCTTATTGATTATCTCAATGTTAGATCCAAACAACAGAATATCATCAATATAAATACGCAGAAGAAAATATGAATCACCTCTTACTTTACTATAACTACATTTATCAGACTCAACCATATTGAAACCAAAAGCAGTAATAGTTGTATCAAACCTTATGCCATTGTTTAGGGGTCTGTTTAAGTCTATACAAAGACTTAACAAGTTTATATACTTTTCTTTCATTGCCAGGAGCTACAAATCCCTCAGTCTGATCTATAAAATTTCTTTTTCAAGGAAACCATGAAGAAAAATAGTTTTCACATCCATTTGGTGGATAGTGAAATAATATATGAAAGCCAATGCAATAAGCTTTCTAATTGTATTCATACGAGTAACTGGGGAGTATGTGTCAAAGAAATCAATTCCTTCTACTTATTTGAATCCTTGGCGACAAGTCCGGCCTTAAAACTTTTCTACGATTCCATCTGAATTTATTTTTATTTTTTTAAGATTCACTCACAGCCAATTGTCTTGCACCTAGGAGGGAGATCAACTAATTTCCATGTCTGACTAGAGACAATAGAATTCATCATACTTTTGATAGCATCATTTTATTGCTTTGCCTCTTTTGAGACCATAGCAGCTCGGTAAGTAGTAGGATCCTCCTTGGTATTGTCAGCGATAAAATCACTTTTAAAATTTTTGACAATCCTTGCTTTCTAGCTTCTTCTAAGTTCATTTAAATCCTCAGATCCATTAGATCCGGATTCAAATTTTTTTGCCCCCACATTTATCATTCTTTCTACATGATCAGGAATAGAAGTAGATACAGTGACATGATCTTCATTTGAAACATTTTGAGGCATTCTTATTTTCATTGAGAAAACATCCTCAAAAATGTTTCATCACGAAACTTAACAATTGTGTTAACATCTATGCCTGAGATTTCAGACGTAATAACAAAAGATCTCAACTCATAAGTGTTTTCAATATAATCTATAAAGATGGCGTCTACAATATTAGGTCCTAGTTTTTTCCTCTTGTGTTCTGGGATTAGAACTTTTATAAGACACTCATACTTTGAGGCATTTCAAGCTAGTCTTTTAACCTCTCCAAAGTTCAAATGAACTATTAACATTATGTTTTTGAGGGACTCCATTCAGAATATGGTAAGCTGTATTCAAAACCTCTCCCCACATATATTTTAAAGTCTAAAACTTTCAAGTAGGCTATTTATCATATATTTTAGGATTCTTTTTTTTTTTTTGCAACACCATTAAACTGAGAAGAATAAGGGCAGTTTTCTCATGTACCATGCTAAAAGAGTGACATAGAAGAGTAAACCGGTTTAAGATATATATATTCTTCTCCTCTATTAGATCTTAACCTTTCAAGTTTCTTACGGTTTGAGTTTCACTTCATTCTTAAAAGTTATAAACTTTTCTTGAGCCTCATCTTTGGTTTTAAGCAAGTAAACATAACAATATTTGCTAGAGTCATCTATAAAGGTGATAATGTATGTCTTCATGTTTTTATCAAAAGACCATTAAATTCACAAATATTAGTGTGAAATAAATCAAGCAATTCTAAATTCCTATCAATAGAATGAAAGGGTTCCTATGTTTTGCTATGATCTATAGCGATTTAGGAATCAAGTTTAGATTTATTATTCTTTTACGAATTAAAGTTAACATGACCAAGATGTTTATGCTAAATTTTAGATGTTCAATTGAATTACTAATAAAATAATTAAAAATAGAATCTTTATTTAATTCAAAACTAAAAGCATGTTTTGCTCGACCTTATACATTTTATCACAATCATAACCTTTAAAGATAAAAGATCCAAAATGTAGCATAACTACTTTACTACGTTTATTACATTTAAAAGAAAACTCATAATCCTCCGTAGCTAAACATGAACCGCTAATGACATTGTGATGAACAGAAGGAACATGATGCACCCTGCATAATGATAGGACTCGCTCAGAGGGAAACTTCAGGTCTACTCGTCCACATCCCAACACCTTGGCTGCAAATGAGCTCCCCATCTTCACAGTATTTCCATTTGTAGGCTGGTAAGACACAAACAATAATTTATCAACACAAATGTGTGCATTGCACTAGTGTCTACTAACAATTCATTGGATTTATAAATAAATAGTAATTCAGGGTTAACAGAAACATACCTTTTAATGAAATCAGTAAGCTTAATCATAATCATGTTAAGCTAAGGCTGACTGGTGGACCCTAGATTGGCTTTAGTTATCTTGTTAGGATAAACTTTAGCCCAATGTCCAACCTATCCACAATTCCAACATGGTCTGTTTGCTTTTGGTTTCTTTTGAATCTTAGTCGTAGCCTTTATCATTAGGTTTTCTGTTAGGTTTATTCTTGTGCTTTTTCTCTGAAGTTATAACATTTGCTTTGGGTTGGTGTTCAATAGGCATACCATGTTTTTTATTCTAATGCTCTTCTTGTATAACTCTAGCAATCATCAAGTCATCGAGATTTATCTTTTCCTTTAGATGCTTAAGAGACATACCGAAGCTCTCCGAAGACTGAGAAAACTTCTCGATGATTGCTATTACTTAAAACTTTTCAAGAAGCTCCATTTTAGCTTCTCAAAAAGCATGTAGTATGAACAGAAGCTCATGTGCTTGTTCTGTCATGGATTTCCCCTCAAGCATCTGAAATTTCAAGAACTTGGACACAGAATACTTTACAAGACTAAAGGCTTTAGTATTATATTTTCTATCCAGTTTATGTCATAGTGTCTTTATAGTGATCGAAGAAGAACAACAGACATCGAAGCGCTCATTGGACATAGCCAACAAAATGCATCCTCTGGCTACTTGATCCTTCTCCGTCCATTATGCTATTTTCACACTATTAGGATCATTTTCATCCGATTTTGGACATTCTGACAGTATCATTGCCAATAGCCTGCTAGTCGTTAGCCAAATGTTCATCCGTTGTTGTTAATGTTTGAAGAACTGACCCGTAAACTTCTCTGGCATACCAGACATGTCCATCTTAGCGGCAAAGGCACCAGAACTAACTCCTAAAATAGAAGACATAACTTTAGATAATAGTTTCTACAAGATTTTTAGAAAATAAGCAAGATATGTCAGATTCATTATAGATTTACCAAAGCAAAACAAACCATATAGGAAACAAAGAAAGAAAATAACACCATAAGAATAGGAACCATGATAGTAAATTAGGTAAGAAATACTTTATAGAAAGCTGAATCACCCTCTACAACGAGGACTAGTTTTGAAGAAACTATGCCCCACCTACGGTTGCATTGGGTCTGCACAGTACTGACGGCTGCAGTTCTAAGAAGCGTACTCTTCTGTCGAACACTACGACTCCCACTTCAATTTGTCGGATTCTCTGAAACTAGCAACTAAGGAACAAGTATGAGGATTGAAGGAGAAAACCAAGAAAGGAGTTTTGATTTTTGGTGTAGTAAAATGAACAAAGGATGCTCAATTTATAGAGGTTCTGGTGAGTTGAGTGGTCAGACAAGGCTTTGAATGCTAGTAATGGGCATTAACTATCATTCAAGCCTTGTAACGTTTGTAACATTTAGACCAGCTCAATTCAACACATGCAAAAAGAGCTTGCGCCAAACCACATGCTCGGATCTGCACACTTGAACCTGTACACTCCTGCTCACTCACTCGCGCGCTCGCTATCATGATAGAAAATATGTGCATTCTAACATCTTTGTTATACCTAATATAACATTATGTTATTATAAACTAAGTAAAATGTATTCAATTAGTCAATGTGGGACTAGCACTCACTTACTACTAATTAAGCATAATTTTTCATCATGGAATCCAACCGTATAAATGGCATCTTTTCAAAGAACATTTGTAAATAAATCGTTCATTTATTAATTTATATCAACAGATCATTTAACATGGAGAGGTAAACTATTGAAGCAATTTAAAATTGGGGATGCACATGAAATTACTAAATTAAAAACTAGCAATAGTGTGAATGAATCATGGAAGTGGTCATGGCAGTTATGGGTGGCTCCAAGAGTGCATGCTTGGCTTTGAACTGTTTGTTAGGATGCTCTACAAAATATAGCCTTCTTTTACAGACGCAAAATTTTGAGTGAAATTAGATATCAGAGGTGCATGAATTATGCTGAGGATATTCAACATCTTTTGTTTGAATGACATCTCTCAAGAGATATGGATCTATGTTGTGAAGGAACTCCTATGTGGATTTGTTCCTAACAATCTTATGGTGTTTTTGGATTTTTTTAAACCTTCGAGTAGTAGTAGTAGTAAGGGTATTATCCCATTCTTTAAAGCCTTCACGTGCTAAGTTGGATATGGTTCATATGGAAGCAAAGGAATGAGGTAGTTTTTTATGGATGTATTGCTTCAACCTCGTCTTTGATTCATATGGTTGGAAGTTTAGCTGCTAAACAATGGAATATAAGAGATGACTCTACGCTTCATGTTGTGGATGATACTTTGTTTCGTAGATGGAAATTGATGTCCAAACAACCTATTCCTAGTAACCCCAATATTGTTAAATAGAAGCACCTAGATGAGGGATGATACAAAATGGACTTTGATGGATCAGTTGATATCTAATCGCGGGCGGCTATAGCCTTTGTTGTCAGAGGCTATCGTGGAAATTTGATAATAAGAAAAGGCATATACCTCTGTACAGTTACTGTCACTATTGCGGAATTGAAAGGATTATGAAAGGGTCTTGGTGAGATTTATAAAACACTACCTGAAGAAAAGTTGTGGGTGAAGGGAGACTCTAATATTTTTATTCGGGCAATCACCACATGTATCGAGCTCAACGCAATCATGTTTTTGATTGAGGATGCGCGCGCCATGTTGAATTCTATACACTTGACTAAAGTGTCGCACATTTATAGAGAAGGCAATAGAACTTCTAATTTTATTTTAGATTCTGCTATGATCGAACAGAAGTCCTTTTCCTTGATGGATGACATGTCTAGGGAACTCTATGAGATTTTATTTGATGACATCCGAGGAATTGAGTTTGTGAGGTAGATGACCTATGTTTGTAACTAACAAAAAAATCATATTTAATTCTAGATATTATCAAATATTTCATCCCTTGTCAATGTTCCAATTCGTACAAAAAAATGAGCAACAAATTTTTTAAAATTTAAATTGGAAAAAGCGTTATTTGTATATATACCCCTTAAATCATCAATATTTGCAAAATAAACCCCCCTCCCCACCCCAAATCTTAGTATTTGCAAACTATCCCTACATCATCAACATTTGGGAAATAACTTATCAACCAATTTAGCTATGTTTTTAATGTTCTACCCTTTTCCTAATAACTGATACATCACTTTGATAATTTGCTATTCAATTCTAAGCTAATCTAACGCAGGAACGAACCTCTTAAAGTTCATTTGACCATTAGGGCAAAACTCTGAAGATGTAGCTTTTCATATATAACAAACATATCAATGAACTATGTTTTACCATATGAACTATATTTTTTTCTATATTATTTTTGTTTTCTCATATCCATTTTGTATCTACATGTATATTTGTATTTGTATCTAGTTTTAGGGAATATAAATATGAATTTTCCTTATTGAGGCATATCCATATCTGTATCCGTGAATAACAAGCGGGTATGAATATGGTAAGTTTCACATCCGAGCCATATCCAAACTGTTTCCACCCCTACCCGCGGGCAATATCACATCATGAGTACATGACTCAATTAGGCAGCTTATGCAATTAGGCCAAACATCACACTAAAACATATACTTAAGCCTAATAGTGTGACTTGTATATACATTAATATATCCAACATCCAGAACAACATCATAGAACATCACATAAGCACTAATAGAATGAATAGTATAAGAAATAAAGCACATAGAATCAACAACACAAATCCCACATTTATTAGATCTAAGATAAGATATAATACCATAATACAGAGAGTGGTTCGAAATGGGTACTTAACCAAAAACCGCTAGACTAACATGAGTCTGATATCAAAATAAACAACTGTATAATACTACCCCGCATAGACCGGGTGTACGGGTCGAAAGTCTAGATAAAGTATAAACAGATAGATAAGGTGGTGTCCGAACACACCAAGACATAATCCAAGAACTCCTAAAGCTGGATCTCGCTAGTGAGAGATGTACGTGCATAGATATCGGTGTCCGAGTTTGCAATTGGTGTGTGAATCAGGACAATCAAAAAGCAGTCTAGCAAGTGATAAAATGATTGAGTAGTTTATGCACATGTAACGTGTAGCATTATTGGTATAATCTTAAGAAAGATAATAAGTAGTTTCATCTTTAAATTCTCGTGATCAGGAAGCATGCAATGGAAAAACTAATCAAAGCAATAAACATGAGATACACATCAATAGATATCATAAGGATGTGCTCCTAGATCCTTATCTATGATGCATAAGGTAGTGTGTGATTAACTAACTAACTAACTAACAACATAGTTTTTAACAAGTCTTATTTGAGAAAGACCTCATTAAATAGTGTGTATTATATGTCCACCGGAACTTGGCCTTAGTTTTCAAACTTGGTTTTGGTTTTGTCCTCCTTCATCACATAAGCACTCAAACACAACCGAGGACTACACACTTCCTAAGAGGTTTCCATTTCCCCCTTTTCTTTACGCACGTGATCTTTTTATTAACTGATTATACATGATTTGTTATGCACTAATCCGGATATCTCAATCCATAGAAAACATCCATCGAGTGGGTGCCTTCTTCGAATGGGTTGCCAATTTAAAGAAGATAGTTTCTCTGAATAATAATTCTGTAATCAGAGTGATCGCGTTGGCTCTAAGGTGGCTAACATGTTGATTGATTGCTGATTATTGGAAGTCCACCAAATTAGAACCAAGTTGATGAAAAGTTTTAGTGCAACCTTTGTGTTGGAGGGAGGATATAGAAGCAAAATAATAAAATAAACCTCAAGTGATGGAAATCAAGAAAAGTATAGAAGATGACACTTATTCAGGATAAGTTGTACCAAGTTTGGCTTTGAGATTCAGAACTAGAGTTGTATATCTGATGTACTGGGAGTTTTATGCAATCGAGAAGTGCAAGTTTGCATGTGGGTGGAGGCGTGGAGGTGAGTTTTATGCAATCGAGAAGTGCGAGTTTGAGTTGGAGAAAGTATCTTCCCCCAATCATGTAATCTCTATAGCTGACATTTTTTGAAGTCTTTTAAAAAGTACATACCTGATTATTTGAAAGGGGAAGACTAATTTGTCAAAATTTATAGCTCCTTTGTCATGAAGTTACTAATAGAAGTCTGTAGGTGAATTCTTATGTCGTCTGATTTATCCACAATGTCGGTGCCTCCTACTCTCGTCGATTCCAGTGTCTTTGTTCACTCCTCAACGTTAGCATTATCTTATTTCATGTGATGAGATTCTACTAAACTTCTAGCTTCTTGTCGAGCGATCCTTCTCGATGCTAATATTATCTAAGAAATATCTTGCAGCCCTATCTAATTGCTCCGGCTTTCTTTCCTAGTTGGCTTTTTGTAACAAGATTCTACCCATATCGGTTGTTTTTGGGTTCCCTCTCGCTATTAGTACTTTTTAAAAAACACTATTTTTGTCCTATGCAATTGTTATGGTTTTCTCTCATGTCTACTTGGTTTTGTGATGAAATTCTGCTCTCGCCTTCCCATCTTTTGTCAAGCTTCTGTTGAAAAGTTAACAGCCGCAATATCTACAGTAACCACCTACCAGTTACAGTAATCACCAACCACGGACGTAAAATCTGTGTGTTCAACTTTACTATTTCCGCACTACTCTAGCTGCGACCCTGCTCTAGTGGGCCCCGGGTTTGTCCCAACAGCTTCTCCTTGATGTTAATATATCTGGAAAAGTTATTTCTCTCATCTGGTTACAATATCTTTAACTCATATGCATTTCTTGGTGACAATATTCTCCTCCACAACACGTGGATGAGCTTTGGATTTCACAATCTACATTACCAAAATGGTTATTTGAGGGAGGAGGGAATTTGAACCATATCTAGAGAGAACTCAAGGAATATTTGGAGGATTTATTAACTACATATAATGCATTGCACATGTACAAAGTATTGGATAATATTGGATGGGACAAGACATAATTAGATGGTTATAGTTAGCACTTCTTGGGCTATGTGCAAATATCCAGAGAGTTTGAACCGTATCTAGAGAGAACTCAAGGAATATATGGAGGATTTATTAACAACATATAATGCATTGCGCATGTACAAAGTATTGGATAATATTGGATGGGACAAGACAAAATTAGATGGTTATAATTAGCACTTCTTGGGCTATGTGCAAATATCTAGAGAGTTTGAACCATATCTAGAGAGAACTCAAGAATTATTTGGATGATTTTATCTATTAACTAAAGTTATTGGGGCTAGCACTGTAGCTAGTGTCATTTCATAGCTACAGTGCACCTCAGTAGCTTTATAGATAGAAAGTTAGCTAAATATCATAAAACCCCCCCTAAACTTTGGATGATTAGAAAACCCTCCTTAACTTTGAAAATATTAGAAAACCCCCTTAAGTTTAGGGCTTATCATAAAACCCCCCTTAACTTTGAGAATTTATCGGAAAACCCTCCTAATTTAAGGGGTTTTCTGATAAAATCTCAAAGTTAAAGGGGGTTTTCTAATAAAATCTAAAAGTTAAATGGGGGTTTTGTGATAAGAGGGGGTTTTCTGATATCTAGCAATAGAAAATATATATGACAAACGGTATATAATAAAAGGTTTTTGCACATAGATCCAAAAATATAAACCAATTTATGCTTAAGCCCATCAACTTCTAAACTTACTCTATGCCGAAATTGATCATCAACGTGAAATTTCACACAAAATCACAACTATAAACTAATTTACTTTTAAAATCACCAACTCGACTTTCAGACCAAAATGCTTAAAATTTGCACGTAAATCTAAAATTAAAAATAAATTTACTTTTAAGGTCATCAACTTCTAAACTGACTATTAGTGCAAATGCTCATCAAACATAAGAATAAAAACTTTATAATATAATATAAGAAGTTTTTGCTTATAAACTCAAAGTCGCACCCCTCTTTGCATTTAAACTTACTCAGGAAATGGATTCGTACCTATAAATCCAAAGTCTTATCACGATTTAGTTTGACTCACCTGTTTCCAAAATCTAAAGTACTCTAGCAAATTATGTTTAAACTTACTTTGTATTGAAAGAGTTTGGTGTATGATTTAATCTATGGTATTCTACTTTAACTTGCTATATTTCTTTTCTAAGCGGTTAAGTATATAATGTAGTTTTTGAAATAAATACTTGAACCATTATTTTTTTGCTTTTTTCACACAAATGTCGCGGCATCTAAAAGTAGATTACTTTTGCCTCTAAAACCAAAATTTTACCCAAATTTATTATTAAGCTTGCACACTTTAAAATCATTCTTTGACCTAATGCCGCATCCAAAATTTTAATGCTACTTGAAAAAGATTTTTGCCTATAAAATCAAACTTTCCTCTATTTATTTGCTTAACTCACCCACTTCCAAATTCACTCTTAGAAACAAACTACTCCTTCAAATTATGTTTAAATCCATCATGCTATATTTGGATTGAGTACTTGTATATACTAAAGTTATTGGGTCCACAACTGTAGAAAGTCTTTTCAAGCTACGGTAAACTTATTTAATATATAAACCGAGACAGTTAGAATATTGACATTGTTAAGTAGCCAAGTTGGTTAGTCCTCCCCTATAAACTCATACCACTTATAAGTGGCCCGCTCGATTCCCTCAAACTTCTAAATTTTTTAAACCTTTACTTAAAAGTTTCTTTTCATTATGAGTCTTTAAATCTTTCATGTTTTGAAATTAAATCCTTCAAATCATGAAAATTGTTATTAAGTTCTACAATTCTGAAGTTAATTAGAAATTGATCTCTCAAATCATTAAAATTAATATTAGGTTCCTTAATACTTAAAAATTATTTTGAAATTACTCCATCAATAAAATATAGAATCAATAACTAAAGAGATTAATTTAAAAAGATTGCAAGAATTAGAGGACCTAATAACATTGCAATTAACTTGAGGGACTAATTTCAAAATAATTTGGAATATGGGAACACAATAGCAATTTCAATGATTTTGAAGCTTATCTAATTAAAAAAGTTTAATTTTTATTTTAAGTTCTGAGACTCAAAGTTTACCCCATTTTATTCGAAAACCATGTACTTCACTTTTTTATTCCAATATTAATGTCTTACAACTCTCATATTTTGAAACAAATACCTTAAATCATGAAAAGTGCTATCATGCCCGGTCGATTCTTAACTCATTTGAGTTGACCCCTCAAATTATTAAAATTACTATTAGATCCTTCAGTTCTTAAATTAATTTGAAATGCCCTTCTAATAAAGAATAGAAGTAATAATTGAGTCATTAACTTGAAATGATTACGATAATCGTGAGACCTGCTGACAAATTCAATGAGTTGAGGGGTTTATTTGAAAATAAGTAATATATGTATATTACAGCTACAAAAAATATTTTAATCCACAAATTAAAAAAGAATTTTCTAAACAAATTGTTTAACAATTATTTTTTGATTTCTTCACACAAATGCCGCGGCAACGTGCGGGTCAATTTTGCTCGTTGTTAACTACATATAACGAATTGCACATGTACGAAGCATTGGGCAATATTGGATGGAAAAAGACATAATTAGATGGTTATAGTTAGCACTTATTGCGCTATGTGCAAATATAGTAGTTTCGAATGAAATGTAATATTCTTCCAGATTTGACATGTAATGCGTCCTATAGATAGGGTTTTACCATTGATCAATACAAGAAATAGAGATAAATTCTTTTTCTTTTTCTTTTTTTCCATTCATATTACACCTAGAAATTTGACAATTCTTACAGGCTCATACATAATTCAAAATACCATTCGGCAGTTGCAAACCATATTATCTGCACAGGAAAGCTAAAATGAGATCATTGTGCACAAACAAGAAGGCTGAGAAGTACAAATCGCACTGAAATTCAACTTGTGCGAGAAGGGATCAGCGGTTTGAGCTTGAGCGTGAAATTCTTCGTATTCCTGAGACTTCAAAATTTCAGATATTCAAGGCTTTTCGGGGATATCGCACTTGTTCATGCGTTCACTTGCTATTGCAGCCTGCAAGTACAAATTTGTTTAAATGAGTTTATCATCAACTATTAGTGAAACAAAAGATAAGTTTTTGGGTTTTAAATCACACCTCATCGTCCCAGTTACATCTATAGGTCAGGAATGCCAATATCAATGTTTGGACAGCAGTTCCCCCAATCATTCCAGCCCAAATACCCTAAACACATATTCAATTCATTTCATAAGAGGTTCTAATTGCCGTATTTGTCAGGAAACAAATCATTAATATAATGCAAATTAATGAAAAAAATACAGATGCCAAAATAAACAGGTAAACATCTAGAGTGCACAACTTCTCAAACCATATTTACTAGCAACAGCAAAGATATCTCTAGCGTTCCATATGTATGCGATGAAAGAATAACACTTGAAGAAATGTGTATCATGCTTGTCAAATATCATATCGAGAAATTATATACTACGAAATTTCCTATATATGCCCAAGAAGCCATGCTTAGTTATCAAATTAGTCAAAGCGGGAGTTTGATCTCTCTCTTATATGCCAGTAACTATTCGATAAGCACAAAGACTGCATCTTCAAGTTGATGGGAAGGCACCCATAGCACGCAAGCTAGACATAGTTCATTCCCCAG
This sequence comes from Asparagus setaceus, assembly GCA_012295165.1. Taxonomy (NCBI): domain Eukaryota; kingdom Viridiplantae; phylum Streptophyta; class Magnoliopsida; order Asparagales; family Asparagaceae; genus Asparagus; species Asparagus setaceus. The sequence goes on along the minus strand of CM022704.1, from coordinate 24,491,268 downwards.
ACAAAGTTTGTTCTTGAAAATTAAATTTGTTTATAGTAGATGAAATTTGCGATCTGCAAAAGCATTGACGAAAGTTCAAGGTAACGTATAGTTTCACACTAGGTACGCAGATAACTTCTAGATAAAAGAATTCACCAACATAAACCAAATTGATGTTCCTTATTTTCTACATATATGAGTCCATTTGGACTGATTGACTCACATTAGAACTTATGACGAGCATTCATTTAAGACACTAGTTTTAAGATATCTACAGTATGAATCCTAAACTGTGGCTTTTTCTGATTAGTTGCGGAGAAATCTTTACAAAAACATCATTAATTATGATGAAAGATCAACTGATTTTACCAAAACATCAAAATGGAATGTCCATCCAAGTAAAATTCCAGCAGGAACCCCAATTAGATAGTAACTGCCAATATTTACATAAGCTACTGTTGCTTGCCATCCAGAACCTACAGCAACACCTGCACACCAAATATTGTAATTTGCTCAGAAATACATGCAGACAATTTTAATACAATTTAAAATACTAGTGCTCACCAGAAAGAATTGGTTGGACACTATTGAGAAGGATAGTGACTGCAAGAAAACTAGATAACTTATCGGTGACGTTAAGTACGTTCTCGCTTGACGTAAAGAGTAAACCATATTTATCGTGAAAAATCAATATGAGTGAACAAAAGAAAATTCCTATCAGCGTCGATGTCAGAACTGACACAATGGTGACAAACTTTGCACCCTTCCCATTGCCTGCACCGAGTTCATTGGCCACTCGCACACTAGAACCATAAGAAAAATAATTAAATCAACCATCACCAAAAAATAAATTAAATTTAGGCGTGTATTTAGTTTGTGAATAATGCAGAAACAGTGACTATAATCACCCCAAAGCTTTTATAACCATAAAAAATACCAGTAGTGGCATCGAAAACCTTCTAATTCAAGATGGAATAAACATTTTGTAGAGAAAGAAATAAAATAAAGGGAAGGAAAAGAACCATAATCTGTATTTAGAATTATTTCTCACTTCTAGTCCCAGAACTAAAACTTTTAGGAACAACTTACAAGATCTAGTGGAAGAGAAGTACATATACCAAAAATAAATTTCTGTCTCTCTATAATGGAAGACTCTTTTAACTCTTTTATAATCATTTAAGGACTTGCAATTCGCTGTATGATTGTATTGTAGTGGATCCACAGTTGAAAATATACATCAGAAGATGGAAGTTAATATCTGAAAGTATATTGGATCCCACTCACATAAGGACTATATTTAATTCATCTTCCTGTTTCAGGTCGCCTCTCAAAGAGTCAACAGATATTATATTATTTTATTTTGAAAGAAAGAATTACCGGACTGTCGAATCTCAAAACCACATCAAATTATTACCTCAAAAAAAATCAGATAGAAATTAAGTCAATGGGTTTCTTCAAATGATTACATCACAGTAATTTAACTAAAAGTATACAATACACAAGCTTCTAGTGACAGCTTTGAACAACCTAAAGTTTTTGATATCTAACCGTTAGTACAAACTACAACAGGTATAATTCACAAATCATCAATTAGGTCTCTGGTAATGTTACTCAACATATAGTAGCTTATTTTACCATCCTTCATGTCAGCGTGCATGCTTTCATGTCAGTGTTCATGCTTTCATGTCAGTGTGCATGCTGTGGCGGATCTAGAAAAAAAATTTCTTGGAGGGGCAGACGACGAGTATCTATCTACCTTCAAATAAAATAACATCATTTTCCAGTAAGAAAACAAATAAAACAAATCCTTCAACTGTTTCCTCCTCATTCGTTAGGGTGCATATTTTAAAAGTATGGGGGCGAATTGTAATTTCATAAGGTACTAGAAAAGAAATCCACATACCTAGGGGTGCAACTGCACCCCCAAGGTTATAGCTGAATCCACCCCTGTGTGGCTGTGTGCATGCATAAACACAGACAACACAACCATAGATTTAAATTTTTTAAGAAACATGGAAAAGAAACTGACCCCAACTTACCCAGTGCCTGCAAAGAATCCCAGCGAAATCATGAATTCCCAGCTATTTATATTCTGACTGCATGCACCATAAGAAAAAGAGAAATTTAGTTTACAATTTCCATACATCTTTGTAAAATAAGCGCACACACAGAAAGTCAAAGGTTGCTTCAATTGAGGATAAAATGAAATATAATTGTTTGAGATGGTTCAGTCATGTGCAACGGAGGCCATTAAATTCACCAATTAGAAGAAGTGATAAAATTATAATTGATAAAGAAAGGAATAAATGTAGGTTGAAAAGAACTTGGTTGGAACCAATTAAGAAGTGTGTTATAATGATCAACTTAGTAGAGGAGATGATCATCAACAGAACAAATCAGAAGATTCAGATTGATGTAGCATCCCCAAAAAGTTGGGATAAAGGCTCTGTTGTTGTTGTTCTTTTTAACAATTAATCTGCAACGTTTAAACTCAATAAAACTGCAACTAGAAAATACGTAATGCTTAAATGATAAAGTTCAATTGATGAGGAACATAAGAATTTATATTCTTTCTTCACCTTGTTGTCATTCGGATATCGCTCCCATTCAAGCTTATTATAGATATTGCAAGATTATTCTTACCTTTTAAAATTGTCGCATATCAGAACTAGGGTTTTTACCAGTTCAAATCTAAATTTTAGTTCACCTCCGACCTTCCTCAGAAATTCAGACAGGAGTTTCATGCAAACTGAATCGTACATGACAAATAAAAATAATCTTACCAAATGGATAAGGCATCGACGCCAGTCTTTGCATCTTTTAGGTATCCCCCCATTAAGATTAAGGCCTTGTAATACCAATTCTCCAAGCTGTTCTCAAATAACCAAACACATACTTAAACATTAGTATGAATAATTTCAATGTATAAGCATTGCATCCTTTAACAGAGAACAAGATATTTTGGCAAGAAACTTGACAAAATGTGTTACCAATTAACAGATTTTAGGACTATTACTGTTAAAAAGGGACAAGAAAGAGAACAGCAATTAAGCAAAGATGATCAGACGCAAATTTACAGTGCACAGCATGTGCATATAGTGCACATGAGCATGTGCATGAGGGTAATGACTACCTTTGACAACCAAACCCTGATTCAAGCATGATAGAATACGATAAAAAACAGCACCTTTTTTATTATTATTAGAAGAAAAAGGGTAAAATACCAAGAAACTATTACCATTTGTTTGTTGCTGCTACATTTTGCAAATTTGACTTGAATCATTACACATACATGCACTCATTTGTGCGCTTGCCTCTCTCAGTGCCTGTAGGGTGTGTTTGGTTTGGAGTAACTAAATTATAATTCCATTTGCAATATGTAGTTCCAATATTTTGCTGTTGGAACAGTCTCAATCTGAATGCAATCATACTCGCTTATTTCTAGGACAATTTTGGTTCTCGACAACATTTTGGTGTTATAGAAACACTCATCCAAACAGATGAGTTGATGTTTGGATGCGGTGGGAACCGTATGCAACTCTAACTACTCTAGACCAAACACACGCTGATGTTACTGAGAGAAGAAAATTACCATAACATGACACCGGATGCCACCGATAGCTTAACAAACTCCCAGAGATCTGAGAAGGCTTCCATCGAGAACCCTTTCCAAGAGAGCGGACATCCTCCAAACACAATATATCCAAACTGCACTAAAACAATGACCCACCATGAGAAATTAAGGGTGGCCACCGCAGCAAATAGGCCCAGACGCAACTTCTGCATAAAGAGCCAGCTGATAGATACATGAAGAACAAAGACAGCAGCACAAGTCGCGGCATTGACTAAGTTCTTCCCCTGGCATTGGAGAAACCTCTGTTGAGGAAGTAATAATACAAAAGAGAAATGCAAAGGAATGAACCATCTTGCTAGTTGTCCAGCTAGCTTAGCTAAATCGGGATCTTGACCGATTAGCAGAAGGATTTGGGTGGCAAAAACGTAAATTGGGAGTAGGATAACAGCACAGAGGAAGAGAATTATCCAAGATCTCTGCAAGTAGATCCCCAACATTTTGTACTTCTTTGCGCCGAATGCTTGGCCACACATTGTCTCCATTGCGCTCGCCATGCCAAGCTAAAGTAATGTCAATGGATGAAATTAGTGAAATAAACAATATCAATTGAGCCCATTGAACAAAAATTTTTAGAAGAGTGATATTATTTTAAGCAATCCTTACTCAGCCGAGTACATTTCTCTCACAGGACTATCATCGAACATCTTGATTGATATATATCTGTGTCCTGGGCCACGCAATGCTTCTTCCGTTACACGAACGGAGGTGTAAAAGGACCTTATATTTGCACCAAAGGGAACAAAATAGTAGGAAAAAAAAGGCTAAAAAAGTTCTTGCAGAGATAACAAAATTAACCTTCTTTTTTGACTTTTCGTTAATATGAAGAAATAAGTTGTTAGCGTACATGACTACATGGGCCCGCATTGACGACGCCGAGGAGATATGGTGGGTTTATAAGGAATTTGGGTTAATAGATGGGTTGAGAGAGTTTAATGCTTCATTAACCTTCCGAACAGCAAAATAATACAAAAGCACTAACAAATACAAACTAACTACCAGTTAGCCCGTCACTAGGCGGCTTAACGACTCCGTGTGAAGAGGCGGTTTAAAACTTACTCCGCCTCCTCACGCTGGCTAGCTGGAGTCATTTCGGAAAAAAAAACCCAAAAAAAATAATAAAAAATTTAACCAGAAGCGGCGAAGCCGTGTTATTTGATAGCGAGAGATTTTGAGGGGAGGGGAAATATTAAGATACTATGCGCCTAAAGCTAAGGCTAACATATCAATACACAAATGTTTCTAACATATAACTAAAATTTTTGACCGTTCACTTGTTGAAGCATATCACCATCAAAAATATTTTTTTAAATGGTTCTAACTTCTAAGGTTTAGGGTATTATTGATGTAATATATTTATTATTTTCAATGGATTAACTTTGATTTTCTGTAGTTACTCATTATTAATTAAGTTTGGGGAAAGAAAATTTTTTAATCGCGACTTTAGACTGTTAAAAAATCTACGATTTAGTGATGAATAAAGTCATTGTATTAGGAAAGGCGATTTTTTATCTAGTTTATGTCGAAATGCTTTGTTTCAGTCTTAATTGATCTTGATTTATCATTAGTGTAAGAGTGTTAATGGAGGAGACTATTTTCCTATCCATTATTTCGAGCAGAAAAATGTTTTCTTCTGCTATTAGAAGTATTTTTCAATCTAATACTTGAGCATATTTAATTAATATAGGCTAATCATAGCCTTTTCTAGATTATAGTTCAGATGAATGTAAATTCTAGTTGAATTTATCTTAAATTAATAACTATTAGAAATTTTCTGATCAAAAAATTATTAGAAATTTGTCCTACTTTCAATAGGGGTAAATTTGGTATATTTGAAAAGTTAGAGGAATTGACATCCTTTGCCCTTCTTTATTTTTCAAACATGAAGGTTAACCCTTCATGTTAACCATTCAATCCAATTTTGGGTGGATTATCAAACACACACTTATTGTTTTAACCTCATATCCTCATATCGACGCTTTACATAGCTATTAAATATAGTGCAAATGAGGTTAATCAAGTAATACAGTAGTCGTTAATGATTTATGAACAGAGATTCTATCGAACGACCCTATAAGATTGGGGTGGTTTCCAACATAGATAGACTATAAATTCCAAACTAACCTCTAACTACTCATGAAGGGTATAAATCAAGTCATTCTTATGTGGGTGTTTTGAGAGAATTTCTACCCATGATTTATAACTAACAAAACAAAATAGTTGAGCCCTTTGCAAACTGTTAGACAAATTTCAATGAAAACTTCATAATTTTGATGTTGTAAGTATAAATCAAGTCATTCTTATGTGGGTGTTCTGAGAGAATTTTCTACTCATGATTTATAACTAAAAAAAATAGTTGAGCCCTTTGCAAACTGTTAGACAAATTTCAATGAAAACTTTAGAATTTTAATATTGTAAAAGAGACTTGAAGAAAATAAGCCCTTATATGGCAATAGTTTAGGAAAGAGGGTGATGAATCGGCGATCGGTGTGGAAGCTTTCTCCAAATCTCTCAACTAAATCTCCTCTGTCTTCCTAGGGCAATCGATCACCCCAGCAATAGGAAACCCTAAGAAAAACAATGTTCGAACAAAAGGGAAAAGCAATATACCACAGAAAGGTAAAATAAGATGCAAGACACGAGGATTTGCATGGTGGCAATTGCCTACGTCCACGGGGAGAGTGTTGAGTCTTCTTTATATTAGAGTTTACAATGATATAATTTTTCATGTGCTTTAGAAAAACTTCACAAGAAATCACCAAAAGATCGTTATGAACCCTAGATTTTTCTCCTTTGTTTTTCTCTACCTCTCTTTTAGAATATATAACTCTCTCTTGGCTTAATCCCTCAATCCTAGACCTTGAAGACATGTATTTATATAAGGTTAAACCTTAATACAATACTAAACATGACTTCCAACCCCGAACGGGATTTTTAAGGGAAAAACCACACAAACACACAAAAACACAGATCGAAGCGGTCCGAGCAAGCGTCTAGAGCAGTTCGGCTAGCCGCTATACCACCAGAGCCCTTGACCGGTTGGACCGATTGGTGCACTGCCCTCCCTCGCCATTTCTTTTCCTATTCATTTCTAACTCTTCCAACATCTCCCGAATTGAAATACAAGACTATTTCCAATAGAGGCTCTAAAGAGGAAGAGTTAACATGTTTAGCTCATTTGTTAACTCAAAAGGTTAAATTGTTAACCCGTTAAGTAAAATTTTACTTTTAGTGTTAGGAAGTAATGGGAGTTATGATTTTTTTTTCTTTATGAATAGAGGGGTTATCTCTTAACTCGCCTAAATAGCAGTATTAGTAAACCCCTCACTTTGAGGGGTTAACTCATTCTAACCCCTCTAGAGGTGTTATATTATCGCTTTTATATTTTTTGTTCTTGGCAAATTTTGTGGGGTTTTTATTCCTTGCATAGAATTTTTTTATATTTAAAAGGTTTAACTCTCCCTAACCTCTCACTTAGCCCGTTACCAAACAACACCAAAACAATTGAGTTTCACATTCCAATTTCCAACAGATGTGCATCAATAACAATTCCTTAAAATCCATCTCTGCAAAAAGTAACTCAGATTTGGACTCGATGAAGTCTTAATTTTTCAAAACATGCATAACATGTAAATCTATTAACCCTCACTTTTTACACGCAAGAGAAAGAAGTTGAGTGGTAGTACCAAAAGGCCGATGGCGAAGCCACTGACGACGGTGATTGAGATGGATATAGCAGCAAGCTCGAGCTCACCGATGTGGCCGGAATACGCAAGAGTGACCATGTTCATGCTGTTGAGGGCTACTCTAGTCACGACTGCCGGCCCGACGATGCTCCCGAGCTTCTTCAGCTCCTCCCACACTCTCCTCCTCGTCAACCCCCACCATTCTTTCTCCTCTTTCCTTTCTTCTCTATTGAGTAGAAGAAGAGGCTCCTCCATCTTTATCCTCCCAATTTTACTTTTTAAAAATAGTTAGCCGTGACACCTTAGCTAACTCCCTATTTATGAGCCTGAGTATTAATGCGCCCTCCTCTCTCCATGTTTCAACATGCTACCAACTTACCTTATTATATTAGAAATTTTTGTCATCATCATCTCAATTTAAAACAATAAGCAATATCCATGAGCATTACATATATGATAATTATGTGATTATTGAAAAGTCAATGTGCTTTTGACATGATGTTTAATTGAGACACATGAACTTTAATTAGAACGTTTGACTGTACGTAACAAACGAAACTATGTATGTTTTGAAGGTTTGTTGGGTGTTAGTCCCTTACATCATATATTGAAATGAGTGTTGTGGGTCCAGCCCAATTGAGGCCCACAAGGACTAGGTCATATGATTAAATCCTAACTAGAAAAGGATTTGCAGGACTTATTTATAATTGGAATAGGAAGGAAGGACCTAGAGACAAATTTACTTTATTAAAGGAATTGGGGCACATGAATATCAACACCTTGTAATTGATTTTCGCAGCTACAGTAGCCCGAGAGCATCTTTTCTTTGGGTTGCGCGGATTTCGAGGTGAGAGAGAGAAAAGGGGAGAGAGAGAGAGAGGTTGAGATTCTGGATAGTTCGGTTATCCAATTGCAGTGATTCAAACGCCGTTGTTTTCAGAACGACGACGCCGTCAAGGGTACGGTATTGATTTCTCCGCAGGTATTGAAGATTTGTGGTGAGACGGGTTTTAGGGTTTTGGTGCCCTAGAGATAACACTGTATCTTTCTCTTGTGATTTAATCCTCAAGTTTGGGTGTAACTTGGAAGGATTGTACTCTGAATTCATAGTGAAATATTTCTCTCTGGATTGCCCCGTGGACGTAGGCACGATTTGCCGAACCACGTTAAATCTTGGTGTTTGCTTGCGTGTGATTTATTTCGTTGGTGCCGTTATTTGTTTTAGTGTTTAATTCCGCAGATTATTCTCCATAAGATTCCTACAATGAGTCCCTCAAGTCATTCAGATTGCTATTAGGTCCACAATTCTTAAGTTATTCTGAAATTAGTCCTTCAAATCATTGAAATTGCTATCAAATCCCCCAATTCTCATACTCTGTTTCAAATTAATACCTTTAATTGTTACTTCTACTCTGGATTGAGAAGTTTATTTTTCAAAAAAACTGAAGGATTGGGGACCTAATAACAATTCTAGTAATTTGAGGGATTAAATTCAAAATAACATAAAATTAGGGATTTAATAGCAATTCCAATGATTTGAGAGACTAATTTCTAATTATAAGATATTTAGGGACTAATATAAAAAAACTTTAATAGAGACAATTGCTTCTAGCCCCTTACCTTTTAAAAGACATGCTTCCTTCGTCAAGAGAATTTTCTCTTGTTTCTACCCAGGATACTAAAACCCACATAATTTTTTATAAAACCCTAAACTACCTTTCACTACAACAAAAGTTAAAAATTATGATACATTTTTTGTCTCTATGCGACACATTTTTGTGTCGCACAAATAGACGCGACACATACCAAAAGTGTGGTTAGAGCATGTGTTGAGAGCGTTTTTCTATACATGTGAGAATGTGTCGCAAAACTCACGACACCTATATATATATTGAGAGTGGTGACACATAGTTATGTCACAAAACTCGTGACACATACATGTGTCAAGAGTGGTAACACATAGTTGTGTCTAGACTATAAAAATATAAAGAGTATCACTATTTAATATTATAACTTCCCAGATGGTCACCCATCTTAGGATTATTCTCACTAAAGCATACTTAACTATGAAGTTTTTTTAAACTTATATGCTATGATAAATGTTTAATCATCATCATAATTAAAATCTAATATTTATTATTTAAGCCCATCAATCGATCCTCTTACACTCCTTGTTGGACTATTAGCCTTTTTCAATTATACTAAATTGTATATCTAATGACACAAATATGTGTCGTGATTTACCACACTTTTTATTTGTGTCATTATTATTTAATCCATTATAAAAAAAATGCCACTTTTATATGTGTCATAAAATAAGTGTGGAGACATACAACTTTTGTTGTAGTGTTTGTATTCTACCTTTTCATCTTCTCTCTTTTCTCTCATATCTATAATGAACACATGATTTGAGGAGCCCATTGCACCCCTTAATTTTCACTACCCATTAATTGTCCTTGCGCTTCCTCCACCTCCCTCTGCTGCCGCTTCACTCAATCAATGATACCGTCTACCTTCTCCCTTTGCCTCTCTCCTCTTTGAGCACCCTGGTGTGTGTGTCAATGGTAGAAGCGAAGTGAGGTGGTGGGTGATGGGGGAGTGAGACGATGAGCTGGCGATGGCAAAGTTATTCTAAAGATAACAATTCGTAGCTAAGGATGAAAAAAATTCAAAACAAGTTAAACACAAAAGTAACGATTAATAGTGAAAGGTGAAATACAAAGATAATAAATAATAGCAAAATTTCCACAAAGATAACAAATAATAGGAAAAAGTTAAAACGAAGCTAAAAGTTTCAAGTTAGACACAAGAGGTATATTTTATAGCTAAAGGTGAAAAGTTCAAAACAAGTTATATACAAAGGTAACAATTAATAGCTAAAGGTGACAAAGCGCTACAAAAAAGTAATAAATAAGGGAAATAATTGCTAGAAGTGACAAAATAATGTTAAGAGTAGCATGTTAGACGCGAAGGTAACCTATAATAATTAAGGCGATAAAATCCGATATTGCCTTGCTGCCAACCTTTCCTCCTCCAACAAAATAATTCTAATATAGTTTTTGATGAAATAGAATCCTATTGACTGGTTGTGGCTGACTTTATCTGATGTTATCTTTTTTGTGTGTGTTAGTCTGATCTAGTTGCAGTCCTCACTGAATTGCATCACAAAGAGATGAAAGAGAAAGAGAGATTAAAGGGTGATGACAAAGTGAGCTTATTTTAAGGATATTTAAAAATGCATGTGAGGACGCCGTGGTATTGAAAAATTAATATGTGAGTATAGTCACACATCAGATAAAAGATAAGAAAGAGTGATGAGTTTAAATAGGAGTTTGAGTCAATACCTAATAGCTATAGTTTTTGGATTCAAATTGGTTCCTAACTTCTGTTTAAAGCTCATCAACTCTAGATTGGGCCCGATTTCTTCCCCAACAAATGGTATCAGAGTAATTTAAAAAGAAAGAGAGAGAGAAAGAAAAAAAAAGAAGATAAAGTCCGATGTGAAGCCCGAAGGTGTCGGGATAAAAAAAGATGAAGTCCGATGTGAAGCCCGAAGGTGTTGGGAGAACCCACGGATACCCGTAAGAGTGATATAGTCTGGTTAGCCACCATGAGTAAAGTGATGAAAAATTCTGTGGATGTTTAATAGTCATGTGCTAAACCCATGGTCTGGTTAGCCCACGAGTGAAGTGGTGTAGAAGTTAGTGAATCCTATGGAAGATTGAATTATAGTTGAATTGAACTATACTCACAAATTAAAGAGGGGGAGTTATTGAGAAGATTAATATGTGAGTGTAATCCTACATCGGATAAGATAAGAAAGAGTGATGAGTTTAAATAAGAGTTTGGGTCAATACCTAATAGCTATAGATTTTGGGTTAAAATTGGTTCCTAACTTCTGTTTAAAACTCATCAACTCTAGATTGAGCTTGATTTCTCCCCCAACACGTGGTAAGCATATGATTGTTTGGATCCAAGGCTATAAGTTTTGACTTTTTATTGGTGGGATGAAGCATGTTTCTTAAAGTCAAGTGGGTGGAAACAATTTTCCCTTTTTAATACATATATTGTTCACCTATGTCAGAAAGATAGATTAAACTTGGGACGAGTTATTTCAAGGGGAGGAGTCAAGTGGATGAGTCTGATGTATGTCAGAAAGATAGATTAAACTTGGGACGAGTTAGTTCAAGGGGAGGAGTCAAGTGGATGAGTCTGATGTAAGAATCTAAGATAGATTTGGAAAGAATTAAAATTGATTTGACTAGAATTGATTTTTAGGTGCTTGTAAATTGTAATGTCCATCTCTAGCGATATTAATAATTATTCTCTTCTCTTCTAATTCAAGTCAAATTAACATATATTTTCTGGTTTTAATCAGATCGCTGGAAACTTGGTTTTAGAAAGATAATATGTTTATTTCTTGCGGGTCTATGACTACCTTGGGAATTTCTGGAGTTATTCAACTCTAATTCTGTTGCAATTTAAAAGAAGAAAGTTTCTATGAATAATTCTGTTATCATTTGCATATATACACGCACACATATTAAGCCCGTACTCGCATGAGTTTTTTATTTTCTTTAGTTTATATATGTTAGTTCATACACCTTTCAAATACAATAAGCTACCATAGTATAATAAGAGAGATGATCGATTAGAGTTCTTTGTAGACTATAACTTACAAATCATCTGTTAACTAATACATTAAATGCTTATGAAGGAAGAGATAATGAGTACCTCTTTTGCTATGTTATGATAAGAAGAGAATAGCGTTTTTTATCAACTAAAGTAGATAGTTTGAGTGGTATGGTTTTTCTTAGACAAATTACATTCTAAAGTTTGAAATTCAAAATTATATATCTTAATCATCAATCTTCTTTACAAATCAAAGTAAATTTATGATTTTTAAAAACTAAAAGACGACTGTGATTTTAATGTACGGGATTTAAATCAACGTTCATGTTTGGTTCACCCGAGATTAGGACACGAATGAGATTAAAACTTTTCTCTATTCCCCAAAGCGGATAGTAGGAAGTTCCACCATTCCTAGTATTAATAATATAGGACCTCCCATGACCATTATGCCCTCCCACCTTATGAATTCCCACAACAATGATGTAATATAATACTATACTATATTATGTTAAATTAAGTGGTCATTTATAATTTTAAAATTTTTGGGGTGTTGTTTGTAAAGTTTTGAGGGTTGTTTATAATCTTCAAAACCTTAAAGGGCATGGATGTAAATTTTAGGGGACAATTTTATAAAGTTTTCATGTTGTTATTAGCAATTTATAAAACTTTCAGGGGCTTTTAAAATTCTTCAGAAATGTTTCTAATTTTAAAACTTCAAGGGATCATTTATAAAAATTAAAGTAGTTCTCTGTAATATTTTAAAATTTTTAGCATTATGTTTGTTACTTTAGCAACTATCATGGAGCTAGTTGTAAAATTTTCAAATGGTTCTTTGTAAAATTTTCAAGGGATATTTATAATTTTTGACACTTTTAAGAGGCTAGTTGTAAACTTTTTAGGGTTTGTTTGTAAAACTTCAAGGGGCTATTTGTAATTTTTAAATATTTCAGAGGACTGCTCATAATTTTTAGATTTGCTAGAGATTGTTTGTAATTTATGGAATTTAAAGGGGCAGTTTATAACTTTCTAAATTTTATGGCTATTTGTAATCTCATATTTCTCAGGGTTTTATTTATAATTATTAAATCTTAAGGGATTGTTTGCAACTTTCATGAGGTTATTTATAATTTTCTTAATTTTCTTAGGGTGTTTGTAATTTTCAAAATTTTAAAGGGCTATTTGTTAAAAATTTAGGGAAATATATCAAAATTTTTAGTAGGATGTTTGTTATTTTTACAACATTTATGTGGCAAGTTGTAAAATTTGTAAGGGAATATTTACAATTTTAAAACTTCAAGGGGTGGTTTTAAATTTGCAAGGGGTTGTTTACAAAATTGTGGACTATTTGTAAATTTTAAACTCTCCATGGGACCTTTGTAATTTATGGATTTTCTAGAAATTGTTTGTAATTTACTAATTTTATAAGGGCTAGTTTATAATTTTTTAATTTTATGGTGTTATTTATAATTTGTTAGATTTTTGAAGATTTATTTGTAATTTTTAAATCTTAAGTGATTGTTTGAAATTTTCTAATTTTTATTAGCCTATTTGAAATTTTAGCTTTATCAGAGATTGTTTCTAAAATTTGTACCTTAAGAAGGAGTTAGGAATTTTGGATTGTTAGGGGTTGTTTGTAATTTTGAATTTGAAGGGGACAGTTGATAATTTTTAATTTTGAAAAACTTTTATATAAAGATTCTTAGATAAAGAAGAATAGAAAGGAGGGTTTTGATTATTAAAATTTTTGTAATTATGGATTATTTTAATTTAATTAGGATTCTTCCTTTAAAAGTAGTTCATCAATTTCTATTTACGGAGGGATATAATTATGAGATTTTAAATTTTGGATAGTTATAGCTTGATTTGGATTACGGATATTTGATTAGAATTTCCTAATTATAGATAGTTTAATCTGTGAGGATTGTTAATTAGGTAAAAATAATATTATGTGACCACGTGTCATCTTTTGATAAGATAGAAAGACACATAACTATTTATTAATATGACACATGTTATGCATTTAGATGACACGTGCTAGCTTTTTGTGCGTTTAGAAGAACCACCTATTTCTCATTATATATAAAGGAAAAATATATATGTATATATATATAGACACACACATACGTATGTACGTACATACATACACGTGTATATATATAGCCTATCGCAGCGGTTGAAAACCGTTACAATAGGACAAAAACCGTTGCCCTTGATCAAGATCAACAGTTCAAAAGCTATATTCTATGCTGTTGTTGTCCTAGACATAAGACAACAGTTCCCCTAGCGTACCTAAGGCAACAGTTTGAAAAGGGCAACGGTTTATGCGATGGTTTCTAGATAATGGTTAGCTTAACTAGTGTCGCGGTTTTCTGAGCTAAGGCGATAGGTTTCTAAACTAAAGCAATAGTTTATATGCTAATTGTTAGTATGGTTGACCAAATCAACCAAAACCCATGTGTTAAATGAAAAATAATGGAATTAATATTAAGTGAGAATTAATTGGCTCGTAATGTCATATTATTCAGGGTTGTTAATGGTCATTATTCTGATTAATGTGTGCATTAATTTAGTTTAATTTGATGCTGATTTGGGGTGGAGGTGATTTGGAGAATGACGCGTCTATAAATAGTGTGGTTCTTTACAAACAGAATACACGGAAAATAAGAAATAGTTCCTCTCCACCAGAACCCCAAAAATAACCCAATCTCTCTCTCCTCCACGTTTAAACACTGGTATCAGAGCCAGTTTTCTGCTCTGTTCTTTTCATAGTGTTTTCTCCACTGAGCAAAAGTCCATCAAAGCCAGACCTTCACCCAAAAGCTTCTCTAATGTATTCTCCATTCCATAGGCTCATTTTCCTATGATCTTCTCTTATTAAATAGTTTTTTTTTCAACACCAAGCCTCATCAAAACCAAGGCATTTTTGCAAAAGCTAAGTTAGTCATAAGTCTTGTCTTCAGAGTTTTACTTCTCAAAGTTTTTTTAGTTTTATTTTTAAAATCTCTCTTATTAGTGAGCCCACGTTTAGCTGTCCCTCACCGATTTGCTTTAATTATTTTTTTTAAAACTTGGAGAGAAAGTGTGGTTTACTTTTTCTCCTAAGCCCCTCATCGTAAAGAGTTTTGTTTCAAAAGAACCCTCACCTTTTCAAGTGCTTTCACCTTCAAGTTTCGACTGCCTGACCGCACTAAGCAACCTGTTTGTCGCCGATTTCAACATCAGTCAGAGAATCATCTAAGTTCTTGGAGTTTCTGTTCTCTATCGTCGCCCAACACTAATTGCAGGTGCTCGATCATTTCATCACAAATCAATCCACTTTCAACGGTGTGTCTTAGGAAGTTGCTTCTTCAATCAACGCAACTTAGTGATAATCTTGCTCGAATTGGAGTCTCTTTCCTTCACTCAAAACAGTCTGGTTCTTTTAATTTATTTATTTCAAATTAAAAAATCTAACATTATTCCATTTTTTTAGTATATATGTCTATACACAAACCTTATACATATTTTAAATTGGAACTTTAGTTTTAGTTCTCTACCAGATGGCTAGTAAACTTGTCCTATTAGAACTAGGAAAAATTAATAAATTTAATGGCAGTAATTATAACATGTGGCACAAAAAAAAGGATATGCCATTATTCATGACAATATCTATGATGTAATTGAAACCGGTGCTCCAACCCTTACTGATAAATCAACACCTGAAGAAAAAAAAAGGGTTGGAACAGTGACAGTCGAAAGACAAAAAGGTAAAAAGCCTAATGCTCATGTTCATGGAAGATAACTTGATCAAAGTTTTGAAACTTACAAAACTTTCATGGACATGTGGAAAACTATAAGAGTAAAATACGACACTGCCTCTGAAGTTAACATTCAGCTCCTCTTGCATAAATACAATTCTTGTCGTATGCAAGAGGGAGACAATGTCGTAGAATATATTAATAAGATGATTGTCATGGCTAAGGGCTTATCCACTACTGTGACCGAAATCTTAAAAAGAATACAAGTGGCAACCATTTTGAATAGTCTTCCACCTTTCCTTAATATGGCTGCCACCACATTAAGAATGAACCCTACCATTAAATAAACTAAATATAGTACAACAGGAAATAAACTATGTGCACCAAAGGCAACAAACTAGAAGAAATAGAAACCCTGGCCCTAATGAACTACAACTTAGAGGTCTAAAATCACAGCAATTTAAGAAGAAGGTACCCCGCAGAGCCTGCTACACCTGTGAAAATTTTGGACATTTCAGATCCAATTTTCCATAAAGAAAAAAGTAGGAAAATAAGGGAGGCTACAAGCCAGGAAGTACCAGCAAGAGAGAATTCGTCAGTGTGACGGAGTGCAATGATGTGATGACGGACATCAGCGGTTGGTAGATCGACTCCGGTGCGACTAGACATATCGCAAAAGACAAGAATAAAGTCACAGAATTCACCAAGCTGAAGAAAGGAGAACAGAAGATCTATATGGAAAATAATATCTAACTCAATGTAGAAGGCATTGGTTCGTATAGATTGGATCTTGGGGACAGTGTTCTTATCCTGAAACATGTGTTCTATGCGCCAGGAATTCGGCTGATCTCTGTTCCCAGCTTGATGAAGAAAGGACTAGAAATTAGGTTCTACAATAACCGAGTTTCTATAGGGAAAAATAATAAAATGTATGCTATGTGAAAATATGTACCTGAGCATGAATTGTGTATCCTTCCAGTAGTTTGTAATAATTCTAGAAATAGAAACTCTGATTTGAATTACTTATCATGTTATATTTCTGAGTCTGAATTGTGGCATTCTAGAGTAGGACATGCTAGTATTTTAAAAATAAATCAGATTACCAGAATGAACTTGTTGCCTGGACTGTCTAATATTCAGTTGTCACCATGTGAACATTGTCTAACTGGTAAAATGATTAGGAAACCTTTTATTGCCGGACAAAGAGCCAATGAACTTTTAGGGTTGATACACAAGGATATTTGTGGTCCCCTAAATGTTAGAACTCATGATATTAAAGAATATTTTATTATCTTTATAGATAATTATTCTAAGTTTACACATGTCTATCTTATCTCTAAAAAATTAGAAGCTTTTGAATGCTTTAAGAGATATAAGACAAACGTTGAAAACCAACTTGGAAGAAATATCAAAATATTAAGAACTAATAGAGGTGAGGAATATAACTCTAAAGAATTTGAGAGTTATTGTGTTCAGCATGGAATTCAAAGGCATACAACAATGTCGTACACACCACAATAGAATAGCCTAGCTGAAAGAAAGAATAGAACATTGCTGAATGTAGTTAGATGCATGTCATCTCATTCTGGTCTCTCTAAGAAATTCTGGGGAGAAGTATTATTAACTGCAAACTACATTTTGAATAGAATTTACACTAAGTCAGTTGCATCTACACCTTATGAGTTATGGAATGGGCGGAAACCATATCTGAGTCATCTCAGGAAATGTGGATGTATAGCCCGTGTTCTCATTCCAAGTCAACTTAGAGATAAGTTAGACTTTAGAACATTGAAGTGTAAATTCACAAAGTAATTAGAAAAATCAAAAGGGCATAGGTTCTATAATGAAGAAAAATGGGTCATTGAAAGCAGATATGCTACATTTCTAAAAAATCTAGAGGAAGAAGAACAAATTCAAGAGGAAACAGAACCTCTAACTGTAATAAATGATGATTATTACAGTAATGTTCCCACTAATGATTCTCATATTGTGAATGAACCTAACCTCAGAAATGATAAAATACCTATGAAAAATGATGAACCTCAGCATATAGGTGTTTTAGGCAAAAGGCCTAGAACACAACTTGCATGGATGGGTGATGTGAACCATCTTATTTCTCGGTAGATGTAAATATAGAAGAACAAGATCCCTTAAACTTCTCTGATGGCGATGAAATCACATGAATCAGATCTATGTCTGGAAGCATGAGAGAAGAACTTGATTCTATAGAATGGACAAGGTTTGGGAGCTAAGTGATTGTAGACGGTTAAAATATATTTAACTCAAGAAGTGAACGCCCATGGGCTAAACACTTCGAATGGGCCCAAAACGAAGCCCACAAAGGACATCAGCGAACGTCGCCTGATCGAGCCCCGCCATAAGCCGAACTCTGTGTTAAGTTTGAGCCCAGTAGCTAAGCCCACTAGCAAGTCCACGATCAAATAGGACCGAGTCAATCGCTCCCGAAGGAAGCGCACCCACGTTTGAAGCGACCTTCGCATACGCTCGTGGCGACCCCCGCCCACAGCCTTTAGCGAACTTCGCCAAGGCCACGAAGTCCGCCCAACGGCCGTTTTATAGCTATTTTCAGGGGATAACCGCTCCCCCATTATCTCCTGCTTTAATGGCCACTTAATCCACAATTAAAGGGTCATTAACTCTCTCTTTTAGCCTATAAAAGGAGAGGAGATCATCCATTCAAAGAGGTTCGAAATTTCCAACTACTACACACGCATATTCGTGAGCTCATTGAGAGAAATTGCTAAGAGAAGACTGAGCTAGCTTCAAGGCAATTCAACACTCAACAATCAGCAAGAAACCCATCGTCTTAGTCGGTTCGTCAACGGAGTACAAGATCGACGCTCCACCGGCACGCAGACAAGAACCCCCAGGATATATAAATTTTCCTTCGTTTCACTGTTGTCTCTCAAATTATAATCTGAGTCAATTGCAATTGTAAAAAGACCCAAAATAGGATGGCGACTCTGCTGGGGACTACCTTCTCCTCCGACGAGAAAGTTGTGTCGCAAACCGACACTAAGACCCTCGGGTCTTTTGCTGAAACGCTGATCATTAAATTTGACCAAGCGAAGTTCGAGGAGTCTATCTCCATGAGCTCTTCAATGGCAATTGTGCGCAGTTGTCGTAGAATTCGTCGTAGAACGAATCTCGGGTCCAAAGTGACCCCCGCGTGTGGAAAAACTACCTTCGCCGAAGGAAGTCTGAGCTTAGCTGGAAGCCAAACGAACCTCGCTAAAAGCGAAGGAAATCCGATTCTCGCCTTGAACGAAAATCAAGATGTTAACACATCTGATTTTGGGCTTCAGTCATCAACTCCTTTAGGAGTTCGATTTAAAGCATCTCGCGATGCTCGCTATGCTTCCCCGTTAGAAGCCAAGAATGAGGATAACCCCTCATCAAAATTCTCTCAGAGGAATAAAATCATCATTGATAATTTCGCTGGACAAACATCTGGCCAGTGTCGTTGTAAGCGACGTTCGCATTTTAAGGCCAAAGCCGGCGAAGTTGACACTAATGTTGATTTGCGAGAATTCATAACTCTGAAGAGAGCTCGCCAATGTCAGCATTGTGCGACCCTCAGAGAAGTAGTCTCGGCCGTCCAAGAAGGTTATCAATATAAAGAATCAGTCTTCAACCGTCTCGGTCCTGTCCTTGAGCCTTTAGGGGCTCGGACTAAGCGACGACGACGTGCCCGACGAAGCAAAGCTCAAGTCTTCACTATCAACATGACAGGCGTTACTTCCAAAGGCGATGAGGAAGATACAGATAGCTCCCCTGATCCAGTATATTCTCCTGGCATCAAGTCCATACTTCCAGAAGCGGAGGGTGTGTATCGCAATACCAGGCTAAGAGCAAGAGCAGCAATTCCTTTTGACTACTCTTCCATACAAACGCCGCAATCTTCGTCTCAAACAAATCAACTAACTTCTAGTGATGCCAACTCAGCCATAGCATCGAACCCAACCCATAGTTCAAGCCAAGAGCGACGGTGGGAAGTAAATGCAACAGACCGAGAAGATATTCTAACTCAAATGGCAATCCAGAAGAAAGAAGCGGATGACCGGATCAAACGTCAAGAAAAGATGATCGAGCAACTTTTGTTGAATCCTAATCCCCAAGCAAGTTCTTCAAAAGGGAAAAGACCGATTAGTGAAAATCCTCTCGAAGAAGATCAAGAACACCAAAGCAACGCGGATTCCGAACAAGCAAGGTCAAAAGCGATGATAACCACAAAGCCAAGCAAAGAAGCAAAAGCCTTGGAAGACATCCAAAAGCAGCTCAACGTTCTTTCTCACCGAACGGAGCTCAAAAAAGTGGGGATTATCTGACCTTATCCCGTTGAGTGGGATATGGTCCCTTATCCTATGAAGTTCAAGCCACCTACACTACATGCGTTTGATGGCAAAGGATCTCCGAACCAGCATATCGACTACTTCCATCAACAGACTGGGAACGTAGTGGGTAACGATGCCATTAAGGCACGTCTCTTCATAGGTACCCTTCAGGGGGTAGCCTTTGACTGGTTTCAGAACTTACCTGAAGGTTCAATCAGATCTTGGACGGATTTGGAATCAAAGTTCCTCTCGCAATTCTATGAGAAATAATCCGATGTTACCATGACCAAGCTCCTTTCCGAGAAGCAGAGCAGGAGTGAAACGGTCAGAGAATACATCGAGAGGTACCGCAACTTGACATTGCGATGTCAAGATATGTCACTACCAATGCTGCTTCAGACTTGCCGACACAACTTTCTGGCGAAGATTGAAGCCCACATGGGCGTTGTCACTGCCCACACTTGGAAGGATTTGATGGAACAAGCCGAGATAGCTGAAAAGTCATCGGAGCGGTTCAACAAGTTCGAGCCCCGCGCCAACTTCAAAGGCAACAAGGTCAAGCAGGACAAACATCTCAACCGAAAGCCAAAGAGACTTTCGCAGTTGGAGTCCAGAATTTCAACAACAGCCAACAGAAGGAACCAAGGAAGAACTACCAGCGAAATTACTCGTTCAAAGATGAACATGTAGTCGCCATCTTTCATGTCCTCAACAAAGAGAATCGTCTGAAACTCCTAGAAGCTCGACGCCCCGAAGAAGTCAGAAAGACCAACGACCCCAATTACTGTCTTTTTCACAGGATGTTAGGGCATCCGACGAAGAACTGCTACATCCTTAAGGATAAGATCCAGACAATCGTCGAATCGGGGATTCTCAAGCTCAAGCCTGAGCAGAAGAAGGTCACTGCCAATATGGTGATACTTTAGTTCGGCTCCATGCCAGAGATTCAAACCCAAAATGGTGTTGTTCCCATTCCTAATGCAAGGATGGAGGTGGTAAACTATGACCGCCAAAATCAGCAAAGCCGAGGCTTGGTCCCTCCCACCACAGCGCGAGGGGAAATAATGTGGGTACATCTTGACCTCCTTCAAGATGAAGACTGGACCCTTCCAAAGTCCAAATCGAAGAGGAAGATTTGCAATACCATATCCGCAATTATCGGAGAAGAATCTATGCATGTCACTTCACTCACCGACTCAGAGGGAGAAAAAGTGGCCTTGATAGGAACAAGATCCGGCAAAGATTACCTAAGGGATTACAATCAGCCAGGAACGTCCAAACAACCAGAACCGGCTAAGCAAAAGAAAACTCGGTTTGATAAAACCTTACAGCATCCTTCAAGTGACCCTAAGGCCCCCTTCAAATATGACATCATGGCCCAGCTTTCCAACATTCCAGCTCGTATCACTTTGTATGAACTATTACGTTTGTCAAAGGATACGAGGGAAGCTTTGAAAGAAGCCATGAACAACAGCGAGGCGTTCCTCGCCCACTTGTTCGAACCTCCTCAAGACGAAGGACTCAAGCAATGGTATCAATGACGACAGCGAACTCCTTATATCACCTTCTCTCCGGAGGATATGCTTGTCAAAGATCATCATCATAACCAACCCCTCTACTATACCGGGTACATAGGGTCGTCAAGGGTCGAAAGGATTCACATTGATCCGGGCTCCGCCTTGAGCATAATTCCCCGAAGACTCTTGAGCTTTCTGGGAATTCCCCTTCATAAGCTCTCAAAGACTTCTGCGACCATACTCGGCTTTAACTCCAGCAGCAGCCGATCTCTTGGAAAGATCCGACTTAAGTGTCAGATCGGAAATTTAAAGACGGAAGTGACTTGCTATGTCATCGACGTCGAAACACCTTACAACTTACTGCTCGGGCGACCTTGGATTCATTCCAACAAGCTCGTTCCTTCGACACTACATCAGTGTTTCAAATACATTGATGAACAGGGGATTCAACAGAGTTGGAGCTGAAAAGCATCCTTTCAAGGGGGTGGAGAATTACTTCACTGACTCTCTCTTGTATGATGAAAATCACACAATCGAGATTGTCCTTCCCAATGATGAGGATAGCGGTAATGAAGCAGATGTTGAGCTAGATCCCATTGATGATTCCATCTGGGAGATAGATCCACTTGTAATTACCCTAGAGGACCTTCAGACGACCAACTACCAAAATCGTATGCATTGATCTTTAATGAAGAAGAGTTTGCTTACGATTACTCTTTAGACTCTGAGTCCGACAACTCAAGAGTCGAAGCTCTGATAGCCAAACTGGATTATGAACCAGCATTGCATATGCCGATAAATGAGTCGTACTCCGCCCTTGAGCAACTTGACAACTCGAAGGACGCTACCTTCTTGATTCTACCCAAACGGAATGATCTGGACGCAATCATCTTTGAAAAAGTTGAGACACAATGTTGCTTGTCAAACTCCGACGGAGAAGCTAAGGCAACACCAGAATTCTCTCGATACAGCCAGCAGTCCTAGCAGATCATGGCAAAGATGGGATGCAGCCTCACTGCGAACCAAGGGTTGAATTTCAATAGAGGACTACGAGTCCCCTTGATTCCTTTTGTGTCAGAAGGCGAGGTTTTTTACTACTACAATCAAACCAAGCACGGACTCGGGTACATCTCTCCCGAAGCCTCACAAACTGGACCAGTATCTGACGACCTCCTAAGCAGCTCTTCAGACATGTCCAATTGGGACTCCGACATCAGCTTTGGAGCCTTGTTCACAGCCAACATGGTCTCCTGTGATCTAACTGGTGATCTTGATGAGTCCGAAGTGTTCGAAGATCCTGAAGATGACGCCTGGACAAAATAACTTGAAAAGCAATGGGAATCCCGTTTCGAAGTCAGAGAACCACCCACCGAAGATAAAGTGGTCCAAATCAACATTGACAGCAAAACCAACCCCAAGCCCATCTTCATCAATGAAAGTCTATCATCTGCTGAAAAGGAAGAACTCATAGTTCTCCTTCGAGAATACATTGATGTCTTCGCCTGGAGTTACGAAGACATGCCGGGTCTAGACCCCAACGTTGCTATGCACCGCCTTGATATCGACCCTAGCATCAAGCCAGTCAAGCAACAACAACGACGTTTCTGTCCTGAGTTGATGGAGCAAATTGAGAAGGAAATCCGCAAACTCATTGAGTGTGGATTCATCCGTGAAGAACAACACCCTGATTGGCTAGCCAACATTATGGTAGTGATGAAAAAGAGTGGCAAGATTCGAATCTGCATCGATTTCTGAGATCTCAACCTCACCTGTCCAAAGGACGAATTTCCTCTCCCTATCACGGACGCCATGGTCGACAATACGTGTGGGTTTGAGAGGATATCTTTTATGGATGGATTCTCCGGGTACAATCAAATCAAGATGCATCCGAATGATCAAAAGCACACGGCCTTCAGAACACCTTTAGGAGTATTTTGCTACACGGTAATGCCCTTCGGTTTGAAGAACGCCGGTGCTACTTATCAACGCGCAATGAACATGATCTTTCGAGAACATTTGCGCAAGACGGTCAAATGTTATGTTGATGACCTCGCAATCAAAAGTCGTCATAAGCAAGATCACGTCAACGATTTGAGAACAGTATTCGAAATCATGCGGAAGCATCAGCTCAAAATGAATCCAACTAAATCTTTTCTGGGGGTATCATCAAGCAAATTCCTAGGGTTTATTGTCACATCCAAGGGAATACACGTCGACCCCGTAAAAGTAAAAGCCATCCAAGAGATGCCACCTCCGAGAAATCTCAAAGAACTCAAAGGTCTACAAGGACGACTAGCCTACATCCAAAGGTTTATCACCAACTTGTCTGGAAAATGTCAACCGTTTCAAAGACTCATGAAGAAAGGTGTTTCGTTCGTTTGGGATGATGCCTGCCAAGAAGCTTTCAATGAGATCAAGCAATATCTCACAAAGCCACCAGTCCTAGCTTCACCAGTATCAGGTAAACCGTTCCTGATCTATGTAAGAGCAATGGACCACTCTCTTGGTGCACTCCTTCCTCAGCAGGATGATAATGGCCACGAGCGAGCCATTTACTACCTCAGCCAGACTATGATTGGTGCCGAGCACCGGTACAATTCAGTTGTGAAGGAATGTTTAGCATTGGTCTTCGCAATTCAGAAAATGCGGCACTACTGTTCACAGGGAAAGTTGGTATGATTGTCATTGATTCGAATCTGTTACACCTTTATGGAATTACAAATAAATTCAGAAAAAAAATCGCCTTTTTATAAGGCTTTACAACGAACAACCAGATAAAGATTACAACTTTATCTCCCTAAAACAAACACGATCCGTTTATCGGGTCCTCGCTTGCGTGGGTGTCTTTACCTGTGCCGGGGACTTCTTTTCCGTCCGTGGACCACCGCGTAATCCGGATCTAGTACGAGATCTACACGATCAAAAGGGGTTGTTTCACGAAGGAAACAAGAGCCCGAAGCGAATGAGATCGACCAAGCGAAATCAAAGCTCTTCTCAAGATCAAAACAAGGTTTAATCTCGAGGAAACGATGTAGATCTGATGTCGAAGTTGATCGCCTCCCCGAAAAGCTAGATCTGGATCTTCAAAAGCGTCGCCTTTATCGCCGAAGGTCAGATCTTGATCCGGCAGAGCTTCCTCCTCTCTCCAAAATTCCGGATCTGAACAAATGAGCCCCTACCCTCATATTTATAGCCTCAAAGCATATAACGGGTCAAAATTGGGCCCAAAAGCCCGCCTAGCCACTTCCAAGTGGCCTGGCCACCGAGCCACTTGCAAGTGGCTCGGCCTTGGCCGAGGTGGCTCGGTTGTTTTGGCTCTAACTCTCTCATCTGATCTCCAATTGATGAGATTCAAGATGCGTTAGAAAGATGGAGAGGAGAGCTACAACTTTTATGTTTTGAGCTTCCTCATATTCGAATCATATCATGGCCAAAATGCGTGAGACATCATTGATGTCCTGCAGGTGTGAAACAGTCTGAACCCTCTCGGTTGTTTCGGCTCTAACTCTCTCGTCCGTTCTTGCAATGAGTTGATCCAAGATGTGTTAGAAAGCTGGAGAGGATATCTACAACCTTCCATAGCCGATCCACTCATGGTGAGAGTGAGACACACGTGGTGCTAAGTCTTTTATGGGTATCCTGCAGGTGTGAAACAGCCTGGACCCTCTCGGTTGTTTCGGCTCTAACTCTCTCGTCCGTTCTCGGAATGAGTTGATCCAAGATGCGTTAGAAAGCTGGAGAGGATATCTACAACCTCCCATAGTCGAGCCACCCATGGTAGGATCGAGACACACGTGATGTTAAGTCTTTTATGGGTATCCTGCAGCTCATGGTTGAGTCGTTTCTTCGTTATTTTGCCGTTCCCATTGACTCGTATGCTTCGCCGATGTGCTTATTGCGCTTTGTTCACTTGTTTACGCATTTACATCATTGACGGTCCGTCAATCATCAACTCACTGTCACGAGTTACGTTCGGGGACTTATAGATAATTTTACACGTCTACAGATACCCCCTCCAAAGTGTTTCGGTCTCGCTCTTTTATAGAAAAAGCCGAAATACTTTGGATATGATAGGCCCCAACCTTCAGTCGGTATAACGGGACCTGAGAATGGCTTCGAATCTTGACTTCTCCAATTCTTTCGGACTATCCAGTGCTTTGTAGGATGACTGAAAGTATCATGGTGCTGCATTTATTGTCTGACCGCTGTTGAAGTCTTGAATCGAAGTCGGTGAATGAATTTTTATTTTAGCTCGCTGGTGAGTTGTTGTCGAACTGACCATCCAACTTCATATTTCATGAGGCTTAGCCTTGAATTGGCTTAATTCTCCACGCGCCGCTTGGCGCTTGCCTAACCACGCTGGGAGGAGATTGGGGTTCGCCTTTAATCGGTGGACTCCCCGCTAGACGCCATTGCAGGACTCGACCACGAGGGAGAGATTTTCTTGAGATATGACGCTGACCGGCCAACACGCTTTATACTCATGCTCACCGGGTTTCGAATTAGTTTATCCTCATATACCCATTCTGAGGTGGTCGAGTAATCCTTAAGATATTTTCCAGAACTTCTCGCCAAAATAGGAAATAGTTTATACTGTGATACCTTATTGGAGTATCACAATGGGAGGAATTGGGGTTGTCGAAGTTATCCTTAAGAATATTTTAAAGATATATTCTCCAGAACTTCTCGACAAAAATAGGAAATAGTTTATACTGTGATACCTTATGGAGTATCACAATGGGAGGAATTGGGGTTGTCGAAGTTATCCTTAAGAATATTTTAAAGATATATTCTCCAGAACTTCGACAAAAATAGAAAATAATTTATACTCATATACCTTATTGGAGTAGATTGAGGCCCGCACAAACCAAACCGATGAAAATTGACCCTTGATGGTTGATAGCCCTATTGAATAAATATCCGGCCCCGGCCGGTGATGACCTTGTCAAGGAGGTAGCTTAACCATCATGTCCAAGAAATCAGAACTCGTAACAAAAGCCGCTGAAGTTGAGGAGGCAGCTTCAAAATATCGAACGGCAGGAGTCCTTCGAGGCCGAAGGTAAAATACGCCCAACGACGATGAGTCGCTCAACAACCAATCTTTTGCCGTGAACCCGATGTTTGGATAACCGTAATCTCCTCATTGAAACTCTTGACCCTTCATCGATTGAATTACGATTTCTCATTTGAAATAATCAATCACAATAGGATTTTTGGCAAATCCTCAGCCATCAACGGATTTGATGTGCCTTTACCGACACCGCTTGAATCGGCTAGCGGCGGATTGTCTAAACTGCTCCAAGACGTAACGCTATGCTAAAAGAATGAGACTCTTCTAGACTTAATGCTACAATGTTGAATACGTAAGCTTCGTCTTCTTTTACGGGAATAGACTACCCGGCTGCATGTGTCACACGCAGACTTATCCCTACTTAGGTTTCGGGATAAAATGCCCCAAGGTAAACTTGGTGTCTTCTTCAATCGGAGAAAAGACTAAACCGCAACGCTGGTAGGCGCTGGCTTATCCCTTCTTAGGCTTCGGATAAAATGCCCCAAGATGAAACTTGGTGTCTTCTTCAATCGGAGAAAAGACTAAACCGCAACGCTGGTAGGCGCTGGCTTATCCCTTCTTAGGCTTCGGATAAAATGCCCCGTAATCAACTCGTGTCTTCTTCAATCGAGAAAAGACTAAACCGTAGGAAAGATGAAACTCCAATTCCGCCTACACCTTCACCAAGATGACCCTAAAATGAGCCGAGAGGAAGAATTTTATATTCTATCTCCGTGAAAAAAGAAACTAAAAGTGGGATCTCCACTTCGAGAATCAAAAAGACTTAGATAACCCTAACTGTCGAAGGTTTGGTTACCTAATCTAAAGGCGGACTTCTCGTTTATCGAGAGGGAATTATGGTTTTGGCCCTAAAGGTTTGACCAAATGGGAATTTTGAGACGATCCTAATTGTAGGAAGGTTTGATCGTTTGATTTGCAAGTGGACCTCTCGTTCATGGAAGGAATCGAGAGAGGAATTTGGCTTTGGTCCTAATTGTAGGAAGGTTTGACCGAATAAACAATGGGAGTGGGAGTATAAATCACAGTGGTGGTGTTGATTTGTACAAGTCACTCGCTGGGGTTGGTGAAGTTGATCCCGCATTGTTCCAACGAGGGTTGAAGAAGATATGACACGCTTCATCTTTGGGAACATGACCCGCTTTTGTCCGGAGTCATCTAGCCGACTTTAGGTAATCCTTAAGAATATTATGTATAATATTCTCCAGGAACTTCCTATCTTCTCATAGCCACCCCCAGCTTTTTTTTGCGCAACTGGGTCCATTGATGGATATATTGTATTCAGCCACACAGTCGGGTTATCCTTAGGAATAATATGTATACTATTCCCCAGGAACTTCCCGACAAAATAGGAAATAGTTTAGACTCATATACCTTTTTGGAGTATCAGAGGAGCAGTTTAACCTCTTATACTCATCGGAGGAGAGGGAGCAGTTTATACTCATATACCTGTCGGAGTGCAGAGGGAGCAGTTTATACTCGTATACCTGTCGGAGTGCTTGCCATTCTTGTTTGGCCTATTTTGGCGTTATGACGCCGGCGTCAACCAAGGCTTGGATGTTATTCTTCAGAGTAATACAAGCCTTGGTGGGGTGATGGACCCTCATGTGGTACGCACAGTACTTTGGATCCGAAGTATTGCTAGCTTCCTCCTGATTCATAATAGGTGGTAGCTTGATTTTGTTGTTAGTAAGGAGATATTTGAAGATGGCTGGGACTTCAACATCATCGAAAGAATACTCCTCCTGGAATCTCAGTTTAGGAGTTCTTTGTTGCCTCCAAGGTTGCTGTTGATGAATGTCATCAACAGTTGCAGGTGCTTTAGCCATCGGTTGGCCTCTTTCGGCCTTTTTCCTTTTGAGGAAGCGTTCAGCTTGCTCCTCGCTTCTTCAGCTCTTTCCAGATTTTGATGGCACAACCCCGTGACTTCCAAGACATTGATGGAAAGATTATTGTGGCACGCCCGCTAAAGAATTCCTCTGCGGATAGGATCCCCGCAGCTCATAGCCTTGTTGCGAAGCGCTTAACAAAGCCGCCAATAGACTCCCCATCCTTCGCTTCGTCCAAAGGGTTCCGACGATACTTCAGTGTCGCCGCCGAAGAAATTATTGAGGAACGAGCTTTCTATGTCAACCCAACTATTGATGCTCCTCGGCTTGAGACGGCGGTACCAATCAAGGCAGCCTCAAGAGTGCCAACGAATGACCGAACCATCGTGGGCTCGTACCGTAAATAACGCCCAAGTGGGATTTGAAATAGACCAAATGCTGAGTGGGGATCCCTTTCCGTCGAACGGTATGAAGTTAATCAAATTAAACTTCGACGGATACGGGATCGACTCCCACTCTCTTGGGTACGGACGTGGCATCCCGGTCTTCTTTACCTCTTGAGCGGAAATCAAGGCGTTGACCTTATCCTCCAGCTCTTTCATCATTTCATCCTCGCCTGCATTTTCCTTCAGACGATTTTGAGGAATAACAATGGGACCACCCCCAGAGTTTTGGCTATTTATGCTATGCATCTTCGCCCCTCGCCTCGAAGTTGCTTTCCTCTTGGTCGGCGTTATTGCGACGACTTGTTTCACCCTGATGATTCGTCAGAGCTCGGATTTGTTGGTCATGCATCTCTCTCATCTGCTGCATAGCCATCTCCATTTCAAACTTGAAGTTCTTCGCCTCGGCTAGAGCGCCCCAATTATTTGGGTCACCCGTCGAGTGACCATGAACGCTTCCCGAAGCTTATCCCGGCCGACATTGTATCGTTAGAGGCGACATGGAGCAAGTATCCGAAAGTTCATCACTGAGGATAGTCCTTCATGGATCTCCTGTAATCCCTATGTCCGACGGCTTCTAGTTGAGCCGAGACATCCGCTGAGCTATCCCTCGAATCAATTTTTCTTCCGTGAGAAAAGTCGGATTAGAGACTTTTGAAGTAATTGACGACTTTTCTTTGCCAACCATGTTGATGGTGACTTCAAGGAATTCATCATCCTGGAGGGAGGATTTTCTCTGGTGGAAGCGTTTTGGCTTGGGCTTCGACGCTTCAGCAGTAAGTTTCTCGAACATTGAGACCTTTTGTGAAATGGTCCTGGGGCAGCTACATTTTGACGATACTGCCCTGATAGGTCTCCCATATGGAGAGTGAGAGCTGATTTCTTGAACACTCTCCTTTTGAGATTTCTTCACACCCCCAGCCTGATGGTGCAGCTCATTGGAGCAATCCATCGCTTGTTGGTGCGGTAACCTAAGTATAACGTTGTCTTTTGACGGACACGTCTTCTTTTGGGGATGAAGAACCTTGTTGATATTCTCGGGCTTATTTGTTGTCGCTTTGAACGATCCAAGGTCGTGATCGAGTCGCCGCTTAAGACCACCTCCTTGCGAGCGTGGAGTCTTAACGGGCTCCTTGGCTTCATCATGAACCCCTAGTCTAGACGCGACTGGAATTCTCTTATGCACGGTGCATGAACACGTATATTGAGGTGTCCTGGTTTGTTTGGATGTGACAGGACACCTTTGGGTAGTGATCGGTCTGACGGGAGTGCATACGCGACCCCCAATCTCGGGGCCGAGACGGTTTGGACTGCGTCGGCATTGGAAGGAGGGTTCGGCTGTATTGCACTCTGATCTTTGCGTCGTCTTAGGCTTTGGCACCCAAACTTGACGGGATTTTTGTGGTTTTTTGACCACTTCCCTCTTGTTCAAGTCTTGTGTCTTTCTTGCAAGAGCGCGAGCTTAAGCGGCACGTGCACGGCGCTTCTGAATACGCTCCTTCAGGGTCGAACGAGTCCTCTTGACGATAACCCATTCGTCGGTCGATGGCTTGGAGGAATTGCAAGCGATTTGAGGTGGCCGACGCCTCGACTCCAAGTCCGCATAGTAGCGAGTCCATCAACCTGCTCCAACGCCTTTGCAAGTTGACGAAGCTTGGCGCTATGCCGCTTTGACGCGCCCTCTTCGTCAAGTCAACACGCTAGATCTGAACCCCGCTTGCCGGATTGCCTAATAAAGTCGCGAGGGAGATCTCGCAACGGTTAAATGAGGGTTGTCTTCTTGCGCCTCCTCCATGAAAAGGCCTTCTTTGGAGGCAAGATCTCGATCCGCTGGTTTGCTATCGCATGATCTGGATCGAGATCGCTATTCCTACCTGTGGGTCGCCAGCTTGTTCGGGAAAGTTGGTATGATTGTCATTGATTCAACTGTTACACCTATATGGAATTACAAACAAATTCAGAAAAAAGATCGCCTTTTTATAAGGCTTTACAACGAACAACCAGATAAAGATTACAACTTTATCTCCCTAAAACGCGGGATCCGTTTATCGGGTCCTCGCTTGCGTGGGTGTCTTTACCTGTCCCGGGGACTTCTTTTCCGTCCGTGGACCACCGCGTAATCCGGATCTAGTACGAGATCTACACGATCAAAAGGGGTTGTTTCACGAAGGAAACAAGAGCCCGAAGCGAATGAGATCGACCAAGCAAAATCAAAGCTCTTCTCGAGATCAAAACAAGGTTTAATCTCGAGGAAACGATGTAGATCTAATGTCGAAGTTGATCGCCTCCCCGAAAAGCTAGATCTGAATCTTCAAAAGCGTCGCCTTTATCGCCGAAGGTCAGATCTTGATCCGGCAGAGCTTCCTCCTCTCTCCAAAATTCCGGATCTGAACAAATGAGCCCCTACCCTCATATTTATAGTCTCAAAGCAGATAACGGGTCAAAACTGGGCCCAAAAGCCCGTCTAGCCACTTCCAAGTGGCCTGGCCACCGAGCCACTTGCAAGTGGCTCGGCCTTGGCCGAGGTGGCTCGGTTGTTTTGGCTCTAACTCTCTCGTATGACCTCTGATTGATACGATTCAAGATGCGTTAGAAAGCTGGAGAGGAGAGCTACAACTTTTATGTTTTGAGCTTCCTCATATTCGAATCATATCATGGCCAAAATGTGTGAGACATCATTGGTGTCCTGCAGGTGTGAAACAGTCTGAACCCTCTCGGTTGTTTCGGCTCTAACTCTCTCGTCCGTTCTCGGAATGAGTTGATCCAAGATGTGTTAGAAAGCTGGAGAGGATATCTACAACCTTCTATAGCCGAGCCACTCATGGTGAGAGCGAGACACACGTGGTGCTAAGTCTTTTATGGGTATCCTGCAGGTGTGAAACAGCCTGGACCCTCTCGGTTGTTTCGGCTCTAACTCTCTCATCCGTTCTCGGAATGAGTTGATCCAAGATGAGTTAGAAAGATGGAGAGGATATCTACAACCTCCCATAGTCGAGCCACTCATGGTAGGATCGAGACACACGTGATGTTAAGTCTTTTATGGGTATCCTGCAGCTCATGGTTGAGTCGTTTCTTCGTTATTTTGCCGTTCCCATTGACTCGTATGCTTCGCCGATGTGCTTATTGCGCTTTGTTCACTTGTTTTATGCATTTACATCATTGACGGTCCGTCAATCATCAACTCACTGTCACGAGTTACGTTCGGGGACTTATAGGTAATTTTACACGTCTACAACTACCTCACCCGCCAAACCATCCACGTCATCTCAAAGGTCAATCCGTTAAGAATTCTCATGACTAAGCCCGGATCACTAAACTCTAGATTAGCCAAATGGGCGATATTGCTCTCGCAATATGACATGACATTGATACCTCAGAAAGCGGTCAAGGGCCAAGCAATTGCTGACTTTCTGGCAGAACACCCCATTCCAGAGTCTTCCAAACTTTATGAAGACATCCCAGATGAAGTCTTTGAATCAAACATTATCTCGAACCACCAGATATGGCAGTTATACTTTGACGGCGCATCAAGGCGAAACCATAAAGGTGCGATCGTCGCAGGAGTGGGGGTAGTACTAATCGACCCCCGTGGACATGATCTTCCTCGGACCTACTCATTGACCGAACCATGTTCCAACAACGTAGCCGAGTATAATGCCCTTGTAATCGGCCTACAACTCGCTCAAGATATGGGCGTCAAATATCTTGAAGCCCATGGTGACTCCAAGCTAATTGTGAATCAAATCAAAGAGGAATATGAGTTTTGCGTCCAAGTTAATTTGCGTTAAAATCAAAACGAATGGAGTCAAATTGTCATTTTAAGACCTTCGATGGTCTCCTTGTTTTTTTTATTTTTTTCCTTTTTTTTTTTTTGGGTCAACGACTCAACCGTGCAAAACTCAGAGGGATCTTATGTAATTTAAATATTTCGAAGACAGAATCTTTTATATGCAAACAATCAGCAATATTCTCTTTTTTGGTCAATGAAATGTAGATTTGAATACGAGAAAAAACAAAATGAATCTAGCTCAAAAAAGACCAATAAACCAATGAAATTACAAACTCAACACAAATGGGACTACTAAGATTCTAAGAATAATTGCAAGAAGAGCAATTTTTATAACCAGCAATATTAATCTTATTTGTGTACCAACTTCAAAACACAACTCTTACCGTCTCCAACAGCGTAGGATGCTCAACGCTTTTGGGAGATATCCCACTTGTTCATGCGTTCACTTGCTATAATGGCCTACAAGAAAATTTCACAAAAGGATTTAACCATAAAACTACGAGTGAAAACAAAATATGAAATTAGGGTTTTAATCTCACCTCATTTTCCCAATTACATTTATAGGTGAGGAATGCCAATATCAGTGTTTGGACGACAGTTCCCCCAATCATTCCAGTCCAAATACCCTAGCACAAATTCAATTCATTTAATTAGACATTCTATTTACCGTCCACAGAAAAATGGATGAATTTGTATGTCATCAAAGAAATCTCTTAATTACAAAATTAATGAAGAAATAGCAGAAAACCAATGCACACATTTTTGAAGCATAGTGTGTTATCTGGATGTGATGAAAGAACAGCACTTGAGGAAATGTGTATCGTGTTTGTCAAAGATAATGTTTGAGACTTCCCTTACAAGTAAAGACGCTATGCGCAAGATATCAATAATTATTATGAAAGAATAACTGAACTTACCCGGACATCAAGATGAAATGTCCATCCGAGTAAAATCCCAGCAGGAACCCCAATTAAGTAGTAACTCCCAACATTTACATATGCTACCGTCGATTGCCATCCAGAACCTACAGCAACACCTGCACTCCATACATTGTAT
Source organism: Asparagus setaceus (assembly GCA_012295165.1). Lineage (NCBI taxonomy): Eukaryota > Viridiplantae > Streptophyta > Magnoliopsida > Asparagales > Asparagaceae > Asparagus > Asparagus setaceus. The sequence continues at coordinate 24,457,545 of CM022704.1, read as the reverse complement.
CAGAAAAAAAATGAAGGTGATTTTGATCATACAATTCATAACACTAGTTCTCACCCGAAAGAATTGGTTGGACGCTATTGAGGAGAATAGTGACTGCAAGAAAACTTGACAACTTATCGGTGACTTTGAGCACATCCTCACTTGATGTGAAGAGCAAACCAAATTTGTCGTGAAAGATCAATATGAGCGAACAAAAGAAAATTCCTATCAGTGCTGATGTAATAATCGACACAATGGTTGCAAACTTTGCACCCTTCCCATTGCCTGCTCCCAGTTCATTGGCCACTCGCACACTAGTATCACAAGAATAAGTAATTAAATTACCAATGGTACATATTCAGATCTTCCTCTTTAGATCTTAGCTGCATTTATTTTCTGCATGAAGGCAGTAACTGTGACGATAATTAATTGAAAGCTTCTATAGCATCAATTACTGAACATTTGAAAAATAAATAAAATAAAACGCAAGAGAAGAATCATAATCTGTTTTTAGGTGTGTCTCTCACGTCAGCATACTTAAACTTAAAAATCTTGTAAACCATCGGATGAGATCAGGGGGGAAAAAAAGGTGTAGCCCTTACGACTTGACATCACTAAACTTTTGAAACAAAATGTATTTGGAAACGCTAGTTTTCATGACTCATTTCATGGGCGGCAGATTTTTGAAAAAAAAAAACGTGCATAATATTTCTTATTTATATGAACCTAAATCAGGATATCTAACTGGGCCCAAATGAAAAGAAAAAAAAAAGACAGTACAAGTTATAATATGACTTGTTCCGTGTTCTATCGTAGGCAATAATCTTACTAGACATAGAACTCTGACTAGAAGCTTCCTTCAGATATTTCTAACTATGAGGACAAACTTGAAGAGATGGAATCCAAGGATCATCAATTTAGGTCACATATAATGTTAATCACCAGATTAAAGTGTAACTATACAATCCTACATATAAGTAAGTATGCATAAGTACACAACACAACGACAACAACAATATAAACAAAGCCTTCTATCGCAAATTTTTCTGGGTCTTATGCATGAAATCCTATTCTTCAATTCTGTTATGTTTAGGACCATCGCCTCCTTAAGGTAACCATTGTCAATCCTTCTTACCCAAGTTTTCTTAGGTCTGCCTCTAGTCGTCTTACTCCATGACTTTTATAAAACCCACCTAATTAGTGCATTATGTGGCGTCTATTGCACTAGTTCAAACCATGGCAACCAATTCTCGCTCATTTTATCCTCAATAGGGGCAACCTCAAACCTACAAATGAACTCTATTCTAATCCTATCTCTTGGTATATATCCACAAGTTAACCACTTAACCATAACATTCCATTTTCACCACACTTAGTGTTTGCATATTGTAGATACACACGGTCAACACAACCATAGATTTAAGTAGTTTATGAAAAATGGAAAAGAAATTAATTCGAACTTACCCGGTGCCTGCAAAGAATGCCAGAGGAATCATGAACTCCCAGCTATTTATATTCTGACTGCATGCCCCATAAGAAGATATATTTAGTTTAATATTGACATACAACAATTAGTTTGCAAGGGCATTGTTGAACTTTATAATAAAGCAGCATATAGGAAATGCAGAAAATAAGAAGCGGCATAATGCTTGTATGATATAAAGATCTATTGATCAGGCAAACTATGAGATCAAATTTATCTTCGTTCTTCTATCCAGGCTTATTTGGATATGGCTACCACTCAGGTTTATGGTAGTTACTGGTAACTCCTTTTAACATTATAAAGTTGTTGCGCATCTGATTTGGAGTTTAGATCAGTTCACTTCCGACTATTTTCTAACATTCAGACAGGATTCATGTGTAATGAAGAAAATAAAAGAACATGTAATCTCACCAAACGGCAAGGGCATCAACGCCAGTCTTTGCATCTTTTAAATATCCACCCATTAAGAGTAAGGCCTTGTAATACCAATTCTCCAAGCTGATCTCCAAAAACCAAATACATGCATAGATATTAGTACAACATTATTTCAATATACAAAACATTGCATCCTTTAGTAGAGAACAAAGCATATTTCGGCAATAAATTGCGCAAATATGTGACCAATTCAAACATTTTGGACTTTTTAACCAAAAGGAGAAAGAAAGAGAACATCAAATGAAGCAAAGATGATCAAATAACGATGCATACCATGCGCATAAGTGTACACGTGCATGTGCGTGAGTGCAATAACCCCCACATGTCAACACTCTGATTCAAGCATGATCTAGTATGTGCTAAGTTGATTACTTCGTGGTGGAATTTTTGGCCTTCTTTGTGTGTTAAAATCCCACATGTCAGGACCCATTTGATCGATTCTGATGTAGCACATCTAAAAGATTAGATTAGTTAGAATTTCTACATTTTTAGGGATTTGATTTTTCTTCAGTTTAGATATTTTAGTCAGAGTTTAAGTTGTTACTTATTAAATTTGTTATGTTGTTAGGAATTGTTATTAGATGCTATCTATTGGTTAGGATTCGGATTTTGTTTTCTATATAGGAAGGTTTGTACATTTTCAATTTTTAAGATATGGAGATTTAATATAAATAAAAGTTGAAATTAGAGAATGAGAATGAATCCTTCGAGGCGTGAAGTCGTTATTTCTGGTTGGCATGCGATGTGCCAGGTGTGAAATCCACAAGTGTAAAGCCAAATCCGATTCGGTGTTGCATGTGAATTCGGCCTAACCCCCAATTTATTTGTATCGTCCTTTTGTTTATTTTTAAAAAATTACCATTCAAAGATACTATTCAAGCATTCTCTCGAGCTGTTGGCCGTTTAGCTGACTCCTTCAGCTATTCGCTAATCTGTCAAGTCCTCTGCTGAAGGATCTCCAAATAACAACAGTAAGAAAAATAATAATGGGTTAAAATAGGTAGAAAATTAAATATTTTGTTTGTTTGTTGCAGCTAAGTTTCCAAAACTTAATTAGTACCATAACATGTGTTTCAGTTTCGGGATGTGTTTCGTTAGGATTAACTAAGCCACAAGTGCATTTGCAACACTATGCAGAACCAATTTTTACTGTTGAAACACCTTCAAGCTTGGTGCAATTGTAACTTTCCTACTTTAAAGTGTTTTGATTGGAACTTTATAAATGTCCGACTATGTTCCTAACCAAACAAAGCTGATGTTTATCTATATGTGTCTGTGGATATCTGATGGAGAAAAGAAAATTACCATAACATGACGCCAGACGCCATTGATAGCTTCACAAACTCCCAGAGATCTGAGAAGGCTTCCAGCGAAAACCCCTTCCAAGATTGAGGACATCCTCCAAACACAATATAACCAAATTGCGCCAAAACAATGACCCACCATGAGAAATTAAGGGTGATCACTGCCGCAACAAGGCCTAGACGCAATTTCTGCATAAAGATCCAGCTGATAAAGGCATGTTGTTGGGCGCGCGGACCGCGGAACCGTCGAGAGAAACCACTACAAACGATAGCAAAAAACACACTAAAAGAGTAAAGACACGAGATTTACGTGGTTCGGCAAGTTGCCTACGTCCACGGGGTAAGGAGGGGGGATTTCCACTAATAGAAAGAGAGAATACAAATTAGGATTACAAGTTCTCACAAAGAAACCCTAAAAACAAACCTCTCAATCTCTCAAAAGATCTCCTCTCCAAAGATGCACAAAACTCTCTCAAAGGCTGCTCCAAAACGTGCTTCATTACTTCCAAATAATCGGTTTAGGGTTATATATAAACTCTAAGCGAACCGGTTTAAAACCAAACCCGTATTCTCGACTGCCTGCATTAGTCGACCACCGCTTCGATTAGTCGACTAATACATCAGATTAATCGACTACAATACGATTAGTCGACTACTGCACTCAACCGAAAACCCGCTGTCCGGCAGCATTAGTCGACTACAATGCCTAGTAGTCGACTACTGCTCCCGTACCGAAACCGCGTCAATCACGATTAGTCGACTACAATGCCTAGTAGTCGCTCACCGAACTCAAAACCGCCTTGTGCATGTTTTGTGCATGTTCTACAATTCTCCACCTCGCACATCATTTGATTTACCTCAAATTTTGGGCCGAACACCGAAGAACACCAAGAACATCTAGAGATCTCCATCACCAATCCAGCTAATCCAAATGCCACTACACCGCTGCCGCCTACGCACTTCCACCGGATCAAGCTCATCGTAGTTCACCTCAAATCATCTCCACCTTACCCATTACAGCCAGAAGTCCATGCCCTCTTGGGCAAATCAACACGAGTGATATGAAGCAAGTCTAAGCAATGCTTAAACTTACTACCGTGACCACCTTGGTTAACATGTCGCGGGATTCTCATTCGTGTGCACCTTCATGAGAGAAATATCACCTTCCTCTATGACATCCCGCACAAAATGATACGACATCGATATGCTTGGTAATGCAGCATGATGAACTGATTCTTCGCCAAGTGAATTGCACTCGATCGTCACACCACAAGTTCACGCCTCGCCAATCCCCAAATCGCCTAGAAGACCCCACAACCACAATGCTTCCTTCACTCCTCTCGCCATGGCCATGTATCATCCTCAGAGTAGAAAGTGCCACTGTAGCATGTAACATCGACGCCAACTAACCGGAGCTCCATGTATCTTAAATACATAACCGGTAGTAGATCGCCGTCTATCTAGATTGCCCGCATAATCGAGTCCACAAACCCGCCAATCGACATGTTTCTCCACCAAAACACGACCAGATCAACGGTACCCTTTAAGTACACGAGGACCCACTTCACCGCTTCCCGGTCGCCTTTCCGGATTCGCCATGAATCTATCGACCACACTAACCGGCCAGGAAATATCTCGGCGTACACACCATTGCATACATTAAACCGCCAACCGCACTAGCATAGGAACACGCCCATGTGCCTTCTCTTCCACAGAGGGAGATTGATTACCGTAAAGCCTAAAGTGTGGAGCCAATGGAGTCACCACCGACTTAGCACTTTGCATCCCAACCTCGGACACCGGCCTATGTAGCCCTTTCCGACTCAAGAACAATCGCCGATTCGCCTCTTCTTTCGATAAAGATCCAACTGATAAAGGCATGTTGTTACAAGGACATGAACCTCGAGAGAAACCACTACAAACGATAGCAAAACACACTAAAAGAGTAAAGACACGAGATTTACGTGGTTCGCAAGTTGCCTACGCCCACGGGGTAAGGAGGGGATTTCCACTAATAGAAAGAGAGAATACAAATTAGGATTACAAGTTCTCACAAAGAAACCCTAAAACAAACCTCTCAATCTCAAAAGATCTCTCTCCAAAGATGCACAAAACTCTCTCAAAGGCTGCTCCAAAACGTGCTTCATTACTTCCAAATAATCGTGTTTAGGGTTATATATAAACTCTAAGCGAACGGGTTTAAAACCAAACCCGTATTCGACTGCTGCATTAGTCGACCATCGCTTCGTGATTAGTCGACTAATCAGGAGATTAATCGCTAAATACGATACGACTACGTACCCAGCCCGAAAACCTGCCGTCTTCACAGATTAGTCGACTACAATGCCTAGTAGTCGACTACTCGCTCCTGTACCGAAAACTCGCCGTCTCATTGCATTAGTCGACTACAATGCCTAGTAGTCGACTCTTGAACACAGCTGTCTTGTGCATGTTTTTGTGCATGTTCTACAATTCTCCACCTCGTACATCATTTGATTTACCTCAAATTTTGGGCCGAACACCGAAGAACACCAAGAACATCTAGAGAGATCTCCATCACCAATCCAGCTAATCCAAATACGCCACTACACCGCTGGCCGCCTAATGCACTTCCACCGGATCAAGCTCATCGTAGTTCACCTCAAATCATCTCCACCTTACCCATTACCGCTCAGCCATGCCCTCTTGGGCAAATCAACACGAAGCCGATATGAAGCAAGTCTAAGCAATGCTTAAACTTACTACCGTGACCACCTTGGTTAACATGTCCGGGATTCTCATTCGTGTGCACCTTCATGAGAGAAATATCACCTTCCTCTATGACATCCCGCACAAAATGATACGACATCGATATGCTTGAGTGCGAGCATGATGAACTGATTCTTCGCCAAGTGAATTGCACTCATTTGTCACACCACAAGTTCACGCTTCCCGCCAATCCCCAAATCGTCTAGAAGACCCCACAACCACAATGCTTCCTTCACTCCCTCGCCATGGCCATGTACTTTCACCAGAGTAGAAAGTGCCACTGTAGCATGTAACATCGATCGCCAACTAACCGGAGCTCCATGTATCTTAAATACATAACCAAGAGTAGATCGCCGCCTATCTAGATTGCCCGCATAATCGAGTCCACAAACCCGCCAATCGACATGTTTCTCCACCAAAACACGGACCAGTATCAGCGGTACCCTTTAAGTACACGAGGACCCACTTCACCGCTTCCCGGTCGCCTTTCCGGATTCGCCATGAATCTATCGACCACACTAACCGCTGTGAAATATGCGGCGTGTACACCATTGCATACATTAAACCGCCAACCGCACTAGCATAGGAACACGCTCCATGTCGCCTTCTCTTCCTTGTAGTGGGAGATTGATTACCGTAAAGCCTAAAGTGTGGAGCCAATGGAGTCACCACCGACTTAGCACTTTGCATCCCGAACCTCGCGATCACCGCTCTATGTAGCCCTTCCGACTCAAGAACAATCGTCGATTACCGCCTCTTCTAATCTCCATACCCGGTATTTTCCTAGCGGCACCCATGTCCTTCATCTCGAACTCTTCACCAAGTTGAGATTTCAACCTATCTATCTCCACCCCGCTCTTAGAAGCAATAAGCATGTCATCCACATACAAAGAAGATAGATAAAATTACCTCCGAAGCTTCCGAATGTAAACACAACAATCATGATCGCCGAAAAATCCATGCTTCAAAGATGAAGGAGTCAAATCGCTTTAATCAGTACGGGAGATTGCTTTAATCCATACAAGGACTTCCTCAAACGACACACATGATTCTCCTTATCCTCAACCTTGTAGCCCTCGGGTTGATGCATGTAGATCTCTTCATCCAAGTCTCCGTGCAAGAAGGTGTTTTAACATCGAGTTGATCCGACTCAAAATCACCATGAGCAACAATACTCAATAGCACCGAATAGAAGTATGTTTCACCACGGAGAAAATATCTCATTGTAATCCACACCCTCTTTACGTGCAAAACCCTTAGCCACTAGCCTCGCCTTGTATCTTACACCACCGAAGCTCAAAGATCTTCCTTTCTTTTATACACCCACTTACAACCAATAGCTTTTCTTCCCTACGGGCAATGGGACCACCTCCCATGTTTGTTCTTCCAAGAGATTCCATCTCTTCCTCCATCGCAGCCAACCAACTCTCACTATCCTTGTCCCGAATAGCTTCCTTGAAGGAGACCGCTCGCCCTCCTCCACCGAGTGCGTGATTCAACCATATTAGCCTGCCCATAGTGCTTCAGGGTTGATCAGCCCCACCAAAACTCGCGTATGCTCGCTTTGGCCTAGTGGAAGCCAAATTATCCTCGAGCTGTTGTAGTGCCTGTATTTTCCTCGCTGAACCTCCTCCCGCCAAGCTCATCATCTACCGACTTCCCACTTGAGCACGATTAGAACCTAGTTGGTCTTTAGGTTCTATTTCAATAACCCGAGACTTAGAAGTCTCACCACCATAACACCATCATCCTTGACGCCCTAGCAATCATGGATTTCTCATCAAAGGTAACATCCCCGCTGATCACTTAACTTTGAATCTTCCGTACACCAAAGGCGATAGCCTTTACGCCTTTGCATATCCCAAGAATATTGCCTTCTTGGCCCTCGCGTCAAGCTTTCCCTCGTTGACGGATAGTAGGCGGTACATCCGAAATTCGAGCCTATCATAATCGTGATGTTCTCGACCACACCCTATAGGTGTATCACCATCCAATGTCGAATGTGGTGAACGGTTCACAATGTAACAAGCAGTAGCCACCGCCGCCCACCATTCGTTGCCCAATCACGCATAAGATCGCATACTCACCGCTTTCTCCAGTAGTGTTGGTTCAGCCTCCGCGACCCCATTCTGGCTGTAGACTCGACTGCCCGGTCGAACAATTCCTCCCCGATCACGTAACTCCTTGAAAGCACTATCTCAGATACTGCACTGCTATCGATCTCGCCTTCAATTTCTTTCATGTCCCGTTCTCAACCATTGTTCTCCACTTCTTGAATGTCTCAACACCTCATTCTTGTGCTTCGTAAAGTAAATCCAAGCATACCTAGAATAATCATCTATAAACGACATAATAATTCGAACCACCCTTTGAAGTTGTCTCGAGCCGACCCCAAACATCCGTGTGCACATAATCTAGTATCCTCTGCTCTAGACTTGCTGCTCGTGAACTTGACCTCGTGTGACTTTCCATACACACAATCCTCGCAAAAATCCATGCTAGGTTCCTTCAGATTCTTCGCCAGACCCTCTTTACCAAGCGGAACTAGACCCTTCTCGACATATGCCCAAGCCGCCTATGCCATAACCGTGTGTGCTCACATGGGTCTCCACCACTTCCTTCGCCCAACCGCGATCTCCCCGCCACCGGCTGCACTTCGAGAGTATATAGATTACCGTGGACGAACACCCTTCATCACTACTAAGGAACCACGAACAACCTTCTTCACTCCGCTCGTCACAATCCGCAACCACCGGAGTCCAAAGCACCAACTGAGATAAGATTCTTCCGCAAGTCGGGAACATGCCTCACATCCGTCAAGGTTCGAACCACTCCATCATGCATCTTGATTTTGATATTACCTAGCCCCACCGCTTTACAAGCATGGTTATTCCCCATCAATACGCTTCCACCATCAATGCCTCAGAGGTAGTAAACCACTTCCTATTTGGACACATATGGTAAGAGCAACCGAATCAAGTATCCACTTCCGGAGATCTCCTCGCCACCGCGGACGACATAGCATTCTTATCGCCCTTCCTCTCAAACGTAGCTCGCTTCTTCCTTGCCCTCTCTCCTCTCGGCCTTGTTGTTGTTCTTCTTTCCACCTACTCTCTTATTTGACGGTCGACTTTGAAATGCCCACCACCGCACTTGAAACATCCTTTTCCCGCAAGAGGTCTTGATTTAGATCTAGACTTTCCTCCCTTGCCTTTTCCTCGCCATTGCTCCTTCCTCTTGCAAACAATCCCCGCACTTGTTCCTTGTTATCGCCAAGCTATGTCACTAGTTGCAATCTTCCAAGATCGTCCGCTAGAAGTGCCGTTCTAGTCTCATCCATCTTCAAATTTTCTCCCACAAGCCTCGTGTTTGCACTGTGTTCTCATAAGACTTCTAGACAGAAGTAGTAGAAGCGCCGATCCTCGCCTCCTACTTTAACATCTATGTCTTTCAAATCTGATATGATCCTATCAAACTTGTTGATGTGTTCCTGATTGATGAGCCCTCCTCCATCTTGCAAGTATACAATTTGGATTTTAAGTAGATCCGTTAGTTAGACTCTTCGTCATGAAGGTACCCTCTAACTTCTTCCACACGCACCAAGCCCTCTCCATCTACCAAGAAAGCTACATCCCTCTCAAGGCATAGGATAATCGACACCGTGTTTCGGATCCAACTCCTCCCAATCCTCATCGGACATATCCTTGTTCTTCTTCTCCTTTCCATCCAAAGCCTTGTGCAATTTTTGCGAAATTAGAAAGTTTTTCATCTGCATCCTCCAATAGGAAAAGTCGTTCTTCCCATTGAACTTTTCAATCTCGAATTTTCCCACTTTGGTGATTCTTGGTTGGCGCCATCCTCTATTTGTCTTCGTGAATCCGCTTCTCTCGGGAATCACCGAACACCCCTCAAATTAGAAATTACACCACTTCCAATCGAACAATAGCTCGATACCAATTGTTGGTAGCGGACCGCGAACCGTCGAGAGAAACCACCACAAGCGATAGCAAAACACACTAAAAGAGTAAAGACACGAGATTTACGTGGTTGACAAGTTGCCTACGCCCACGGGTAAGGAGGGGATTTCCACTAATAGAAAGAGAATACAAATTAGGATTACAAGTTCTCACAAAGAAACCCTAAAACAAACCTCTCAATCTCTCAAAAGATCTCCTCTCCAAAGATGCACAAAACTCTCTCAAAGGTCGCTCCAAAACGTGCTTCATTACTTCCAAATAATCGGGTTTAGGGTTATATATAAACTCTAAACGAACGGGTTTAAAACCAAACCCGTATTCGAATCTGCCAGTTAGTCGACTAATGCATCAGATTAGTCGACTAATGCATCAGATTAGTCGACTACAATCTGATTAGTCGACTAATGCATCAGATTAGTCGACTACAATCTGATTAGTCGACTAATGCATCAGATTAGTCGACTACAATCTGATTAGTCGACTACAATCTGATTAGTCGACTAATGCATCAGATTAGTCGACTACAATCTGATTAGTCGACTACAATGCCTAGTAGTCGACTACTGAACCTGAAAACTGTCTTGTGCATGTTTTTGTGCATGTTCTACACATGTAGCACAAAAGCAGCAGCACAAGTCCAAGTATTAACCAAGTTCTTCCCCTGGCATTGGAGAAACCTCTGTTGAGGAAGTAACAAGACATAAGCGAAATGAACGGGAATGAACCATAGTGACAGTTGTCCAGCTTGCTCGCTAAAATGCGGTCTTGGCCAATTAGTAGAAGGATTTGGCTGGCGAAAACATAAATTGGGAGTAGGATAACAGCACAGATGAAGAGAATTATCCAAGATCTTTGCAAGTAGATGCCCATCATTTTGAACTTCTTTGCGCCATATGCCTGGCCACACATTGTCTCCATTGTGCTCGTCATGCCAAGCTGAAGTAATGTCAAATGAATGTAATTAGTGAGATCAACATGACCATTGAGTTCATTTAACATAAAAACAAGTTTGAAAGAAATAATGTCAAATGAATGCATTACTAGAGTTGAATTAGTGTATTTTCAGTGATGACTCCATTGAATACATCTCTGGTAGGAATAGCACGGAACAGTTTGAAAGCAGTCTAAATGGACAGGCCAATGTACTTTAATTATTCTTCAGTTTCAATAAAATTGTACGATGACCTCGTACTTACACCAGAAGAAAGAATATAATAGGGAAAAAACGAGTGAAAAAGTTCCTCCATTATCGAGAATTGTTTTTGGGCAATATTTGACGTCAAAACCGGCGTCATCAAGGTTTAGCATTGTTTCCAAATTTAGAATCTTATTTTAAGTAGAATTTTGCTTTTGATTGTTTGGAAAAACTTTGTATAGGGGTAAAAACCCTATTTACTACTGGTTTTCCATCAGAAAAGGAGGTCATTAAGATTTTTGAGAGAGAGAAAGCACTTTCGTGAGAATTTGCAAAAGAGTGATTTGTAATATTATCTAAAGATAGTGAAGAATCTTTCTCTTTTTCCGTGGACTTAAAAGAACATCGCCATAATCTTGTCTTTTATTGCTTGAATTGTTGGAGGCTTTGTCTAATTGTTCTTCATTTGTCATAAAGGTTCTCCACTAGACAAACACAATTGATATCAGAGTAATAATTAATCAGATTCCTAATTCTCTTACGCAAATAAGCTATTCAATACTTCTGTAAGGGAAACTTAGGGTTTCAAGCATCGTTGAACAAGACAAGGACAAAACGACAATGAAGTTCAAGGTGGAGAAACTCAATGGCAAGGATGTACAACTTTTTTATATGGCAAGGAAAAGTGAAAGAGCTTTGATGAGAGAGGATTTGCTTAAGCCATTGCAAGGGAAGGCGAAAATGCCAGAATATATGTTCAATAAAGATTGAGAAGACATAGATACAAAGACTTCAGACACGATCGAGTAGTGCTTGGCGGTTGAGGTGGTGTACATCATGGACAAGACTTTAAAAGGGGATTGTGGCAGAAATTAGGAAGTTCGTATATGATGAAGAGCATGTCCAACAAACTTTATCTCAAAAGTCAATTGTATACTTGTTAGAAACATAGCAAATCAAGAGAAAAGAGTGATTGTATTCATTGGTATTGTGGTCTATATATACATTGTGAGTAGCATTGTTTTATTACTCTACCCGATGTGGGACTAAACAAAAGAGACCATCTATGTGTTTGGGTCGAAAGTTGTTTCCATTTGTAAAACTAGAAAATTACACTTTTGGTTCTCGATTACAATGAAAATTAAATAACTCTCTCACAAACTTCGAACAAAAGAGCGCTACAAGTGTAGATCTCGCTTTTTGTGGGACTTTGCTGTCTTGGGGATCGCGTAATCCAGTGGACCACCGGCGGCGATCGTCGAATCGGCGGGGTTTAGTTAGTGCTTCGCAAAGGAAACAAGAACTTCAGCAAATATCTTAGCAAGGTAAGATATCTACTCTTCTCAAGAATAAGTCAAGGCTTAAACTTCGAGGAATCTCGCGTGGATTGTGTTCTTGAACTCCGGAAGCTTGGATTTCGATTTTCCCTTTCGATGGCGACTATACGCCCAAGTGGGCGTAGGAGGGTATTTATAGTCTTTGGGAAACGTGCCCACAAGTGTCATAAGTCTTTGGAGATTTTGCGGTTAGCTGGGCTCGAGTACGCCTCGCTAAGGCTACCTCGCTCGCTGGCGAGGCGATTAATGGCTGCATTGTGGCCCGGCGGTATAAACTGCACCACCTTGGCGAGGCGGTCATGAATCCTTCCGGTTCTTTACGCGGTTTCCTTCTTTTTAGGCACGATTAAATGCCTAGAATTACGCCTGGTGGTATCTTCAGCGATGTAACCGCCTATGCGCGATGTCGAGCGTCTCTGCGTATTGATAAAGTCAAGTGGGCCCCATCGGCATTGATTTAGACCCTTCAAGAACTTCGTTCCAAGTATTACGGGTGTCGCCCGGTTAGCGAGACACAAGTAAGTGCTCGCCTATAGCGAGACACATCAAGGTGTCTGCTGGTGCGAGCACACACAAATGTCTCGCTAATAGCGAGACACATCAAATGTTCCTTCGTGCGAGGCACACACAAGTGTCTCGCGATCAGAAGCAGACACAATCTCCCCATGTGTTGACTTCTTGAGATTTCGGCGGCGTTGTTCTTGATCTTCTCATGATTTAGTCATATTTGAGGTTCTTCACAATTTTGATGCCTACAGATACCTCCAAAGTTTTCGGACTCCTCGTATTTTGTCGAAGTGCGGAATACTGGATAAGATCGCCTTGCTTACGTTCCAGCGTTGAACTTTGTAGAAGAGGCCCATGTTTTGCTTGATTTCTTGAATCCACGGCTCTGGCGTCGTGACCATACTTTGGGATCAATAGCTGTTGTATTTGTATTTGGATTGATTGAAATGTCGAAGTCGATTTTGGACTAATCATCTTCATCTTGAAAGTCACCACAAGACAAGGACAAAGCGACAATGAAGTTCAAGGTGGAGAAACTCAATGGCAAGGATGTACAACTTTTATATGGCAAGGAAAAGTGAAAGAGCTTTGATGAGAGGATTTGCTTAAGCCATTGCAAGGGAAACATAATGAGGAATATATGTTCAATAAAGATTGAAGACATAGATACAAGACTTGTGAAATTGGGAAGTTAGGTATATGATGAAGAGCATGTCCAACAAACTTTATCTCAAAAGTCAATTGTATACTTGTTAGAAACATAGCAAATCAAGAGAAAAGAGTGATTGTATTCATTGGTATTGTGGTCTATATATACATTGTGAGTAGCATTGTTTTATTACTCTACAGATGTGGGACTAAACAAAGAGACCATCTATGTGTTTGGGTGAAAGTTGTTTCCATTTGTAAAACTAGAAAATTACACTTTTGGTTCTCGATTACAATGAAAATTAAATAACTCTCTCACAAACTCGAACAAAAGACGCTACAAGTGTAGATCTCCTTTTTGTGGGACTTTGCTGTCTTGGGGATCGCGTAATCCAGTGGACCACCGGCGGCGATCGTCGAATCGGCGGGGTTTAGTTAGTGCCATAGGAAACAAGAACTTCAGCAAATATCTTAGCAAGGTAAGATATCTACTCTTCTCAAGAATAAGTCAAGGCTTAAACTTCGAGGAATCTCGCGTGGATTGTGTTCTTGAACTCAGGAAGCTTGGATTTCGATTTTTCCCTTTCGATGGCCGACCTTACGCCCAAGTGGGCGTAGGAGGTATTTATAGTCTTTGGAAACGTGCCCACAAGTGTCATAAGTCTTTGGAGATTTTGCGGTTAAGCTGGCTTCGAGTACCTCGGCTAAGGCGCCTAAACTCCTGGCGGCGATGTCATTTGCCTATTTGGCGGCGGCGGTATGAACCCTACCGGCTGAAAGTCGCTCCTTTCCTTTATTAGCGGTTTTCCTTCTTTTTAGGCGCGATTAAATGCCTAAATTACGCCTGGTGGTATCTTGGCGATGTAACCTATTAGCGATGTCGAGCGTCTCTGCGTATTGATAAAGTCAAGTGGCCCCATCGCATTGATTTAGACCCTTCAAGAACTTCGTTCCAGTATTACGGGTGTCGCCGGTTAGCGAGACACAAGTAAGTGCTCGCCTATAGCGAGACACATCAAGGTGTCTGCGCTTCGTGCGAGGCACACACAAGTGTCTCGCTAATAGCGAGACACATCAAGGTGTCTGCGCTTCGTGCGAGGCACACACAAATGTCTGGCAGCCAGCGAGACACAATCTCCCCATGTGTTGACTTCTTGAGATTTCGGCGGCGTTGTTCTTGATCTTCTCATGATTTAGTCATATTTGAGGTTCTTCGACAATTTTGATGCCTACGGATACCCCTCAAAGTTTTGGACTCCTCGTATTTTGTCGAAGTGCGGAATACTGGATAAGATCGCCTTGCTTACGTTCCAGCGTTGAACTTTGTAGAAGAGGCCCATGTTTTGCTTGATTTCTTGAATCACGGCTCTGGCGTCGTGACCATACTTTGGGATCAATAGCTGTTGTATTTGTATTTGGATTGATTGAAATGTCGAAGTCGATTTTGGACTAATCATCTTCATCTTGAAAGTCACCACTTGGGTTATGCCTTGAGAAAGCGTCGTCTGGTTTTCTGAATATCAGATTTCCAGGAAAGCTTCTATATGTAATATCTGGAATTGTCCCACTTGAAGAAAGCGAGCGGGGCAATCTGAAGTGTCTCGCTCAAAAGGACCGCCACAGAATCTGTCTGAGCATGCATGCTTGAGCTTCCGGAGGCGATGTAATGGCACATTTGCATTAGCAATGAGTTACAAAGTGCATTAAAATCACGGTAGGAGAAAGTGCTTGACCCGGCGGAAGAGTGAACCATTTGTCTCAAGTTATTGCTTGTATGATAGATATAGGATTTTTGGCAAACCCTCGACCATCAGCGGTTTGATGAGCCTTTACCAACTACCGTTTGAGTTGGGCTAGCATGTAGATTATCTGAGTCCGTTCTACATGTTACGTTGTGCTAAAAGAGTGAATTCTCTTAGACTTTATGCTACGATATTGAATACGTAGGCTCGGTCAATTATCACGGGAATTGATTACCCGGCGGCGTGTGTTAGACGCTGACTTATCTCTGATAAGGGACAGAGATAACATCCCTATGCATGAAAGCATAGTTTAGGTGTCATTAGGTAATGACATCTATGCTACGATTTTGAATACGTAGGCTTGTGGAATTGTGTTTTCTCTTGGGGCGAAAACGAACCCGTTGTGTCTTCTCTTGGGGCGAAAACGAACCCTGTTGTGTTTTCTCTTGGGGCGAAAACGAACCCTTTGTTGGAGTAGACCTCTCATTCATAAAAAGAATCGAGAGAAGATTTTGACCATGGTCCTAACTGTAGGAAGGTTTGACCAAGTGGGAGTGAAAATTTAAAAATGATTCTAACTGTAGGAAGGTTTGATCGGGATAGGAATTTTGAGACAATCCTAACTGTCGGAAGGTTTGATTGCTCAATTCGAAGTGGACCTCTCGCTCATGGAAGGAATCAAGAGGGATTTTGACCATGGTCCTAACGTAGGAAGGTTTGACCAGCAGATATTTGAGACAACCCTAATCAGGAAGGTTTGATCGCTCAACTGAAGTGGACCTCTCGTTCATGGAAAGAATCGAGAGGGATTTTAACGTGGTCTTAAGCGTAGGAAGGTTTGACCAGATAGGAATTTTGAGACAATCCTAACCGTAGGAAGGTTTGATTGCTCAATGTGGAAGTGGACCTCTCGTTCATGGATTATCCACCCCACTTTCTTTGCAAAATTGGAACGTCGGAGTTAGTAAAAGGAAGAGCAGTTTAATCTCTTATATTCATCGGAGGAATTAGGAGGAGCAGCTTTAATCTCTTGTACTCATCGGAGAAAAGGGAATAGTTTATACCAGATACCGCTTGGAGTATGAGGGAGCAGCTTTATACCGATACCGCCTGAGTCAAGTTTGATTCGGCTTATTTGGCGTTAAGGCGCCGGCTTCAACCAAGGCTTGGATGATGGCCTTGAGAGCTAAGCAATCCTTTGTAGGATGGAGGGTCCTCGTAGTGCATACGGTATTTAGGGTCGAAGTTTTGCTAGCCTCCTCTTGATTTGTAATTGGAGGCAACTTGATTTTGTTGTTATCAAGGAGGTGTTTGAAGATGATTGGAACTTCTTCGTCCTTGAAAGAGTATGTCTGTGGAATTCGATTTAGAAGCTTTTGGTAGCGGCCGTTGTTGCGACGTTTGACCAACAAGAAATACGATGCCTTTCCTCTATTACGAGAGGAAAAATTTACTCGAGGGGTCACCATCTTTTCGCTTTTCAAATTTCTTCCTTCCGAGGAAGCGTTGGCTTGTTCTCCTCGTATTTTTAGGTCTTTCCACGTAGTTGGTGGGACGACCCCATGACTTCCAAAGAATTCTATAGAAAGATTGTTGTGGCAAGTCTTCGATATGAACTCTTGATGGTGGATCCACGCAATTCATAGCTTTATTATGAATCGCTAACGAAGGTGTCGATTGTCTCCCCACCTTCGCTTTTCGCCTAGGAGAGTTCCAATGGAAACTTCGTGTCGCCATCGAAGAAGTTGCTGAGAAAAGAACTTTCCATGTCCTCCCGCAGCTAATACTCCCGGCCTTGAGTCTTCGATACCAATCGAAGGCAGCTCCGCGAAGAGTACCGACGAATGACCGAACCATCAGAGGCTCGTTTCCCGAGATTACCCCCAAATATGATTTGAAGTAAATCAGGTGTTGTGAAGGTGACCCTCTCCCGTCAAATGGCGTGAAGTTGATCAAATTGAATTTCTCAGGTAAGGATTGAATCCCATTCTCTCGGATCTGGACCACGGGATACCGTCCTTTTGACTTCCTGTGTGGACATCAAAGCATTGATTTTATTTTCAAGCTCTTTCATCCTTTCGCCATCATCCTCCCCTTGTTTTGGATCGCTTCCAATAGGAAGAATTGGATCATTTCCACCTTGAGCATCAAAATGAGCTTTCTTTGGAGGTTGATCAGCATAAATGTGTTCATCAATCTCCGAATCACTATCTTCAACATTATGGTGGGTTACTCCACCTTGTTGACTGGTTTCAGGCTGTTGTGCAACTGTTTGGGTTTGCAATTCCCTCATCTGTTGCATGGCTAGCTCCATCTCTGTTCTCATTTCGGCCTTAAGCTCTTCTCTTTGCTTAGCCAAGGCTTCTTGTAACATTTGAGCGGGACATCGGAGTAATGGTAAAAGCTCGATGGGGACCAAAGACTTGACATTGTGTCATCGGAAGCTATCGCCGAATTGATGTCGGAAACTTCGTCATCGATGACTCTCCTCATGCATCCTTCTATAGTCGATGCGCGGCACCGCAATTGTAACCGAGACATTCTTTGAGAAATCTTAAACCCAACCTTTCCTCCGAGGTGAAGTCGGGATCACGAATCCGTCGCCGGTCCTTTCCTTTGTTCACCATGTTGATAGTCGCCGGAAATTCATCAAGCTGGATGGGCGATCTCTTTCTTCTTCGACGTCGTCTTGGCTGTGGCCGGATCTTACATTTGCTAAGGAAAGCCGTTTGACTACTGAAGCTCTTTGTGGGTGAGCGTTCGACTCAGAACAGGCACATCCTGATAACCACGTCTTAATCAATTTTGCACACGAGCAAGAACAATCTATTTCGTCGATCGTCCTCTTTCGTGTGTTGCTACCCCCAGCCTGATGATATGGTTGGTGTGGGTTATTACAATTTGCACTTCCACCCCCAAGTGTAACGTTGTCCTTAATTGGAGGACACGTCTTCTTTTGGGGACGTCGACTCTTTGACTTGAGAGACAACTTCCGTCGCTTGGCTTCGTCATCTGAAGTTGCTTCTGTATGAATCACAAGGGTCTGGTCATCTCTCGTGATTTTGCGAGTCACTTGCCTCAACTTATTCTTCTCGGCGGACTTCGTGGACCTTGTGGGATGCTCAAGCGAGATGCAATTAGAATTCTAGAGACCTGAGATATTTTAGCTTGTTCAGGACTCTTCTGGACTGGGTAATCCAAGCGTTTCTTCACTGGTATTTTGCCTTTATTTCCTGGTTGTGGACCAAGACGACTAAACACTGAAGTTGTCGGATTTCCAGACTTAAAGGTTGATACCTCATCCGGAGAAGTGGAAGAAAGGGGCGGAATAGCCCATCTTTTATCAATGCATGGAGGACTGCCTCGCTTTTGGCGAGCGATTGAGCTGTCTGTTGGCGAGGCGGTTTACTACCCTCGGCTGTTGGTGAGGTATTTCGAGCGTCTCGGCGAGGCGATTTATACCCTGTTGTTGGCAAGCGGCTGGTTGTCGCTGCGGCGAGGCAGTTTACCTGCTACCGGCTGTTGGCGAGGGCTTCAGGCTTGTCTCCGGCTGGCGGTTCTTGTCTCGGCTGAATGTTGTTGGCGAGACAGACTCTTGAGCCGATTTTGATGTCGACTTCGGGATCCATGCTTGGCGATTTTGAGCCGTTTGCTGGGTTGATTTAGACTCTGCGCCTACGAACAATGCGCGTGCATGAGCAGCAGCGTGCCTGGCTAACTGGCAGCTCCTTCCTTGTCAATCGGGTCCTTTTGGCGAACCCATTCTTCCTTGGGAGAGTCTTGTGGATTGAGAGATTGTAGTTTGTTGATGCCTTTGATCACGTGAGTTACGATAGTGAACTCCATCCGTCGACTCGAGCCTTGGCTAATGTGAGCCATCTTTTGGCGTCGTCTTTGGCGAGCTCGTTTTCGTCGTCGGTTGAGATCTTATTGAGAGAAATGCCTCTGTCGCATGAAGCGAAGATCGTTGCACATCACAACGAACGAACCTCCCTCTTAGGGGATGAGATCCTCCAATGTTTGCGGGTGAGGAGGACTTGATGAGGAAGAGGAGATATTCTTGAACTTGGCTTGATCAAAGAAATAATCCAGTCCATCAACCATGAGGTCGGCCGATTCTTGCAAGGCTGCGACACAACGATCTGGGCTCGAGACCGTTGGCTCCCACTGTGGTCATATCGTGTTTGGGTCGAAAGTTGTTTCCATTTGTAAAACTAGAAAATTACACTTTTTGTTCTCGGTTACAATGAAAATTAAATAACTCTCTCCAAGCTTCGAACAAAAGGCGCTACAAGTGTAGATCTCTATTTTTGTGGGACTTTGCACATTAGGGATCGTAATCCGGTGGACCACCGGCGGCGATCGTCGAATCGGCGGGGTTTAGTTAGTGCCGCCAAAGGAAACAAGAACTTCAACAAATATCTTAGCAAGGTAAGATATCTACTCTTCTCAAGAATAAGTCAAGGCTTAAGCTTCGAGGAATCTCCGCGTGGATTGTGTTCTTGAACTCCGGAAGCTTGGATTTGATTTTCCCTTTTGATGGCCGACCTATACGCCCAAGTGGGCGTAGGAGGGTATTTATAGTCTTTGGAAACGTGCCCACAAGTGTCATAAGTCTGGAGATTTTGCGTTAAGCTGGCGGCTTCCGAGGCGCCTGGCTAAAACGCCTCGCTCATGGCGTGTCGAGGCTGCCCTCGGTGGCGGCGGCGGTATAAGAACTGCCTCGGCTGGCGGCGGCAGATCCTTCCAGCTCTGTATACGGTTTTGCTTTTTAGAGCGCGATTAAATGCCTAAATTACGCCTAGTGGTATCTTCGGCGATGTAACGCCTATTAGCGATGTCGAGCGTCTCTCGTATTGATAAAGTCAAGTGGGCCCCATCGGCATTGATTTAGACCCTTCAAAGGCTCGTTCCAAGTATTAGGTGTCGCCGGTTAGCGAGACACAAGTAAAGCCTGCGCCTATAGCGAGACACATCAAGGTGTCTCGCTTCGTGCGAGGCACACAAAATGTCTCGCTAATAGCGAGACACATCAAGGTGTCTCGCTTCGTGCGAGGCACACAATCTCGCCTTTGTGGCGAGACACAATCTCCATGTGTTGACTTCTTGAGATTTCGTGACGTTGTTCTTCGATCTTCTCATGATTTAGTCATATTTGAGGTTCTTGACAATTTTTGATGCCTACACTATGCAATATTTAACACCCCTCAAGCTGCGGTTAGGTTAACCAAAGGTAGTTTGCCAAGAAGAAATAGATGTCGTTGTATTGTGTGAGCTTTGGTGAATAGATCCGCTAGTTGAAGGTCGGTATTGACATAAGGAGAGATTGTGCCGGCCGGAGATGATGGCAGTGAAATGACATCAATCTCTATGTACCGATGCGTTAAGTGGAAGGCAGAGTTGCTACCTATTTTGATGGCTCATGTTGTCCGGTAAAGAGGCGTGGTTGTTGCGAGGAGACACACCCATGTCAAGAAGAGTTAAGTAAATGCGAGAGACAACATCTGTTTCCTAGATTTCTAAGATATGAGAGAATTAAGCCTAAAGATACAATAGCCATTGGTGGATCTGCGTCGGTAGTGTCACACCTGATCGGCATCACTATAGTCCACGAAGGATGAGTGATGATATGAGAAGAATAATGCTCGCATGGTGTCTCACGAATGTAGCGTAGAACAGAAGCTTGCGATTGATGAGGAGAGTGAGGTGTTGTGGGTTGTGAGGACATGAGGCGCATGAGAGATGTCGAGTCAGTGATAGTGAGTAGACCAAGCTTCCTACAAGATGTCGATATTTAGGCTTAAACTTCGAGGAATCTCCGCGTGGATTGTGTTCTTGAACTCCGGAAGCTTGGATTTCGATTTTCCCTTTTTGATGGCCGATATACGCCCAGTGGGCGTAGGAGGGTATTTATAGTCTTTGGGAAGCGTGCCCACAAGTGTCATAAGTCTTTGGAGATTTTGCGATTAAGCGCGGCGGCTTCCGTACGCCTCGCTAAGCTGCCTCGCTCACTGGCGGCGGTGTCGGTACCCTCGGCGGCGGTATGAAACTTCGTATTGGCCGAGCGATCATCCTCCACTCTTTGTAGCGGTTTTCACGCTTTTTAGGCGCGATTAAATGCCTAAATTACGCCTAGTGGTATCTTCGGCGATGTAACCGCTATTAGCGATGTGCGAGCGTCTCTGCGTATTGATAAAGTCAAGTGGGCCCCATCGGCATTGATTTAGACCCTTCAAGAGCTCGTTCCAAGTATTACGGGTGTCTCGCCGGTTAGCGAGACACAAGTAGATACCTGCGCCTATAGCGAGACACATCAAGGTGTCTCGCTTCGTGCGAGGCACACAAAATGTCTCGCTAATAGCGAGACACATCAAGGTGTCTCGCTTCGTGCGAGGCACACACAAGTGTCTGCCTTATGGCGAGACACAATCTCCCATGTGTTGACTTCTTGAGATTTCGACGACGTTGTTCTTCGATCTTCTCATGATTTAGTCATATTTGAGGTTCTTCAGCAATTTTTGATGCCTACACTATGCAATATTTAACACCCCCCCTCAAACTGCAGTTGGGTTAACCAAAGGTAGTTTGCCAAGAAGAAATAGATATCGTTGTATTGTGTGAGCTTTGGTGAATAGATCCGCTAGTTGAAGGTCGGTATTGACATAAGGGAGAGAGATTGTGCCAGCCAGGAGATGATGACGAGTGAAATGACAGTCAATCTCTATGTACTTCGTGCGTTCGTGGAAGACGGGATTGCTACCTATTTTGATGGCGCTCATGTTGTCACAGTAAAGGGGCGTGGTTGTTGCCGGAGACACACCCATGTCAAGAAGGAGTCGTCGTAGGGAGAGATAACATCTTGTTTCTTAGATTTTCAAGATATGAGAGAGTCGCCTAAGAAGATACAATAGCCATTGGTGGATCTACGATCGGTAGTGTCACCTGCCCAGTCAGCATCACTATAGTCACGAAGGATGAGTGATGATGATACTGAGAAGAATAATGCTCTGCATGGTGTCTCACGAAT
This sequence comes from Asparagus setaceus, assembly GCA_012295165.1. Classification (NCBI taxonomy): domain Eukaryota; kingdom Viridiplantae; phylum Streptophyta; class Magnoliopsida; order Asparagales; family Asparagaceae; genus Asparagus; species Asparagus setaceus. Next base: position 24,435,223 of record CM022704.1, on the reverse strand, counting down.
GTAGCGTAGAACACGAAACAGTGCTGATTGATGAGGAGAGTGAGGTGTTGTGACGAATTGACTGAGGACATGAACTGCATGAGAGATGTCAGGTCTGGTGATAGTGAGGTAGACCAAGCTTCCTACAAGATGTCGATATTTAGTTGCATCAGGGAGAGGATCACCATCGGTGGCGTTGAGTTTGACATTCAGTTCGAAGGGCGTCCGAGCTGGTTTGGAGTCTCTTAGACCTGTACGATTGACTATGTCGGTGATAAATTTCTATTGAGACAGATGGTAGCCACGTGGTGTTTTAGTGATCTCCAGTCCGAGAAAATAATGTAGATTACCTAGGTCTTTCATTTCAAACTCTTGTTGGAGGTGAGATTTGATGTGATTGATAGTCGATGGATCGTCACCAGTAATGATCATGTCATCAACATAGAGCAGGAGGATGGTGCGTTGGCCGTTGGAGGAGGAGATGAACATTGCTGGATCATTTTCACTTGGAAGAAGCCAGCCAGTTGCATAATCTGTGTGAATCGGACGAACCATGCACGGGGTGTCTGTTTGAGGTCATAGAGAGCTCGGCGAAGGTGACAGACGAGATCTTTGGAGTGAGGGAGTCCAGGTGGTGGAGTCATGTAGATATCCTCAGTGATGTTGCCATGCAGAAAGGTATTTTTAACGTCCATTTGATATAATGGCCATTGTCGAGAAGCGACAACGGCGAGCAATGTTCGAATAGTAGTCATTTTAGCAACTGGTGCAAAGGTCTCCTCATAGTCCACCCCATATTATTGTGAAAAACCTCGAGTGACTAGCCGAGCCTTATGACGCTCGATGGTTCCGTCTGCTCTAATCTTGACCTTGTAGGTCCATTGGCAGCTGATGGGTGTCTTTCCTGGAGGAAGGATGGTGAGATCTCATGTATGAATTTTCTGTAGAGCTGTAAATTCATCCTGCATTGCCTGTTGCCACTCAGGGTGTTTGACTGCATCATGGTAAGAATGGGGTTTCACATAATCTGACGTCATCATTGTGGCTGTGTGAAAAGTAATGGAGGTGAAGTTGGGGTCACGATATTTGGCTGGTGGTTGGCGATCTCGGGAGGGATATCTTGTCTCAGGTGGCATATCATTAGTGAGTGGTTCGGGTTCGGTTAAAGTTTGTGGAGAGGTTGATTGATCCAGTGCAGCGGGAGGTAGGTCAGGACTGGCCACTTGCTTAGTGGGAGGACTAATTTCTGGACTTGGCTCTGGATTGATTTGTGGTGCTAGAGAGTTGGATGTGTAAAGTTTAAGAAATATGAGATCTGTAGGTGTGGATGGTGGTGAACGTACAGGTGGGGAGGGTAAATCATAGTATGAAAGATGTTCGAAGAATATGACATGGGGAGAGATGCGGAGGCAATCAGAATGAGGATCATAGCAGCGATAGCCTTTATGATGTAGACTATATCCAAGGAATATGCACATGACGAATCGGGGTGAGAGTTTGTTGCGTTCTGAAGCTGAGAGTTGGACAAAGCATGTGCAGTCAAAGACTCGAAGATGGGAGTAGTTTGGTGATTTTTGGTATAGCTGTTGAAAGGATGTGAGGCCTTTCAGAGTAGTGGAAGGAGTGCGATTGATGAGATAAACGCTCGTAAGGAGAGCTTCTGCCCAAAACTGAACGGGTACAAATACAGATAGTAGAAGTGATCTAGTAGTTTAGAGGATATGTCGGTGACGCCTTTCGGCTACACCGTTTTGTTGGTGAGCGTATGGGCAGGAGAATTGAGAGAGGGTTCCTTGAGAGGTAAGGAATTCTGTGAGGCGACGGGATGTATATTCCCCCCTGAGTCTGAGCGTAGGATTTTGATGTGGGAGGAGAATTGGGTGAGAATCATGGTGGCAAAGTTTTTATAGATGTCATATGCATCAGATTTATGTTTCATCAAGTAGACCCATGTAAAACGGGAGTGATCGTCGATGAATGTTATGTAGTAACGATTGTCACTACGAGATGGATGTGGAGATGGTCCCTAGATATCAGTATGAATGAGGTCGAAAGGAGCGGAAGTAATTTGATTATTTATTTGAAAAGGCTAGGCCAAGTGTTTTGCCAACTTGCAGCCGGTACAAGGTGACAAAGCATTAGTAGAAAAGTTACCTAATTTACCAGTTGTGAAAAGGGTATGAAGACGAGATAAAGATAGATGACCGAGGCGACGATGCCAGAGGTCGCAAGTGGTTGGTTTAGAGTTAAGGAGGCGAATGACGGATGCAGTGGGAGTGGGGAGGATGAGCTTATCCATGTAGTATAGGCCACCAATATTACGGCCAGTCCCAACCGTTTGTCCAGTGCGAGGATCCTGTATAAGGCAACATGAAGTTGTGAAGGTAGCAGTATAGTTATGTGATGTGATTTGTGAGACTGAAAGTAAGTTCATTGTGACATTAGGGACATGGTGTACGTTGGGGATCGAGAATTGAGGCTTAATATGCAGGTGACCTACAGAGGTCATGGGTAGTGGTGTGCCATCGACTGTGCGGACCATGGCTGTGGGAGGTAGAGGCATTTGGTTGTGGAGGTGTGTTTGTGATGGCGTAAGATGATGTGTAGCACCCGAATCTAAAATCCATGAGTTAGTCTTTGTACCTGATTGAGTGACATACGAAGTAGCAGCCGAGCCTATGTTGGGTGAGGAAGCGGATGGATGTAGCGATTGTGGGAGATCAGTGTAGGATGATGATGTGGATGTGGATGGAATTTCGGTGACAGTGCGTGTGGGCATTGGGGGCGATATCTTAGCTAGCCTCACTCGACACTTATCTGTAGAATATCCGCAGAGTTTGTGGATGTCGCACCATTGTTTGCGTGTTGAGGTGAAGCCAGGTTGTTGTTGTCTTGTCGACGAGGTGTATTGTTGATAGGAAGGACCACGGTGAGTGGCTGAGCGTGAGATAACGTGGACTGAGCTCGGGCTGATGGAAAGAGTGTTGAGGTGAAGACGTGTTTCTTCAGCCTGTAACTCTGTGACAGCTATTTCAAGAGTGGGTCTAGATGACCGGTGGATGAGTTGGCTGTGGACGGATTCAAACTCTGGTCGGAGCTTCATCAGGAACTGAAAAAGACGTTACCTATCTCTGTTGTTGTAGTGAATGGTCCTGGAAGTCGGGTCAGTAAGGGGTGTTTCAAGGGCTGCGAGTTGTTCCCAGAGGTCAAAGATGTGGGTATAGAACTCGTGAATCGAACGATCACCCTGTGTAACCATGGATGTCTCCGGTATAGTTGAAACTCTCGAGCGTCATCTGACAGTGTGTAAAGACGCTGAAGATATGCCCAGAGGGATATGACAGTGTTGAATCGTGCAAGCTGAAGTCGAATGGAGGGTGAGACGGATTGTACGATTGCGGCGATGGCGCGATCTTCAACAAGAGTCCAAGTCATAAGGTTAGACTCATAAGAGGAGAGGGCGACCGTATCCTTGGTGAGATCACCGGTAGAAAGTGGTTGAGTTGGAGGTTTTGAGGTGCCATCGATGTGCCCCCAAAGCCCACGACGACGAAGGATGACTCGCAGGGAGTAGGACCAGAGACGGTAGTTATCACCGTTGAGTTTTACATCGATGGACTATTGATGGAAGTGTATTTCTGGCATTGTCATAACAACTTATCGCTTATCTGAAGGATATTACTCCATGATTAGTTTAAGATCTAGGGAGATCTAATTGATAAAGTTGAGGATCTATGAAGATCTATTTTGTAGGCCAAATGATTGGCGCAAGATCTGGTATGTCAAATGATTGACACGGGATCTATGAAGATCTGGTTGATGAGCCAAATGATTGGCGTAAGATCTATGAAGATCTGGTGCACGTGGTGCGGTTTTGTCTCTGTTGGTCGAGCTTGGTGTAGATCTAGTGCACGGTGGTGCAGATCTGATACACGATGGTGCAGATCTGATGCACGATGGTGCAGATCTGATGCACGTTGGTGCGGATCTGATGCACGGTAATGCGGATTAGATTTGTGAGGTTGGGATTTGAGGAGAGAATTGATTGAATGGCTCTGATACCATGTTAGAAACAGAACAAATCAAGAGAAAAGAGTGATTGTATTCAATGATATTGTGGTCTATATATACATTGTGAGTAGCATTGTTTTATTACTCCACCCGATGTGGGACTAAACAAAAGAGACCATCTATGCAATATTTAACAATACTCTATGCATGAATGAAGAGACATTCGTTCTAAATCACATGAATACCTTCAACAAGATATGATGGGATTTATTATCCATGGATGAAGGAGATGAGGCATTTTTACTTCCTTCGCTCCCGCTATCGTATGATCAGTTGGTGATATTTATGCTACTAGGAAGAGAAACGTTTGAGTAAGGAGGCCAAAGCTACAGTGCGAAACAATGAAATCATGAAGAGGCCACATCTAAAGGAGGAAACTTCATTAGGGTTGATCACCAAATATTCCAGTCGACATAGTTTTTTTTTTTTCGGCAAGAATTTGGGCCACATAAAAAAGGATCGTAAGAACTACAAAGAATGGGGCCTAGCAAAAGTGACAAGAAATCGGATCAAGTTAGCTTTGTAAAAAGAGGTGAGAGAGAAGCCATGCGATGAGTTGATCGCCTCGAGGGAAAAGACGCCTACTCCAAAGCATGGATATTTGATTTGCCTCTCACATATCAGATGTACCACAAAAAAGGTAGTTCGGCACTTATAGAGATTACAATAGTGTGATAGTTATTATAGGGAATAGTTAGATTTTCTAGACAATAGAGTCGAGAACATCAAGGTGAAGATGTTTGATAGCACAAACCCTTACAAATATGAGATACATTTCAGATTTAAAAAATCAACTGATTTATATATGAGAACTTGAGATCAAGGGATTCAAGTACACTGATGAAGGCACGACATTCAAGGTGACAAAAGGGCACCATGGTCTTTCTCAAAGGGAAAGGTAAACTTGTACAGGCTGATCGAGTGCAAAGTGATTGGAGATGCTTTGATTGGTACAATAGGAAAACCATGGGGATGATACTTCAAAACCTTAGGCTAGTGTGTTCGCACATGAGGAAGGGAGTCTTTGGGTATTGAATGGAGAAAGTTGTTTAAGGGAATCAAGGAGCGCAAACTACATTTTTGTATGTATTGCTCCATGCGAAATGAATATAGAGTTAGTTTCTACACAGCAGTTCACAATACAAAAGAATTACTGTAATACATTCATTCACACATATGACAACGTGCCAACAATGTCGAAAGGTGGAGAGGTTACTTCATCATTTTTCATTGATGACTACTCACGAAAGATAATGTTTATGTTTAGAAGCACAAAAAGAGGTGTTTGTCAGATTCAGAGTGGAAAGTAGAAGTTGAGAACCAAGATGGCAATAAGCATTTGAGGATATAACATCAATTGACAATTCTAGGGCGACCAAAATAGAATGGGATAATAGAGAGCATAAATCAAACACTATTGAGAGAATTAGAAGGTAGAGACTATAATCTGGAATGTCAAAAGATTTCTGGGTAGAAGCAGTTAATCATACATCCTATTTTGCCAATCATTCAGCAGCAACCACCATCAACATTAAGATCCCAAAAGAACTATGGACAGGAGAGTCAGTCACTTAAGACTTTTTGGGTGCCTTTCCCACTCTCTGGTGGATAGCAACAGAAGAGAAAAGTGATTTGTAATCGTCTTTAAAGATAGGAAAGAATCTCTCTCTCTCTCTTGCCCAATGAACGTAGGCACAACACTAAACTACATAAAATATCTTTATTGTTGTAGTTGTGTGATAAGCATATTTTGACTTGTCCTTTTTTCCGAGATTCTGTATTAAACCACAATAAGTAGTATCCAATATGTGGATGTTCTAGAATCAAATTTAAACTCTAGTTTTCAAAATAAAAATCCATACTATTGAATGCGGTGTAATAAATAAGGACTATATCTTGATATCTTACTTAACTAAATAAACTGACAACTTATATCTGTATGAATAAAATAGTTTGTATACATTGACATATTATTTTGTTAAACGAGCTATCAAGAAAGGAGAGATCAGTGACGCTCTCTATCTAGTCACAATTAAAGAGTGACTCATGGGTCCTCATCTTGGCATCTCAAGTGCCGAATTAATTTGAAAATGAAAACTTACGAGCAAAAAAATATTAATTTTCTTTACAGTCCATTGACATTTAGTTTTTGGAGAAAGTAAACCATGACTAAAACACCAGCATGGATTCAGATTCATTCACTTTCAAAAAATAACGGGGAACCGACAACTTTAATCACATACATTTATTTAGTAGACAGTTGCGTTTCATATTTTATTGACAAGTGAGAACGAGTGTAAAAATTTACAAGTGGAATGGTGAGTGTCAGACTTCAGAATAATTAAATTACGATTTACAACCATTCGATGAATAATGAATGATTATTGTTAAAATTACTGGTCTCCGACTATTTTTTCACGGCGGAAAGGATCCAAGTCCAAAATGGAGGATGCAACACGACAGAAATTAAACAGGCACAAGAACAGTAAGTACCAAAAGACCGAAGGAAAAGCCGGTGATGACGGTGAGGGCGATGGATATGGAAGCGAGCTCGAGCTCTCCGAGATGCCCAGCATATGCTTTAGTGACGAGATTCATGCTGTTGATGGCGAGTCTCGTCACCACGGCCGGCCCGACGATGCTCCATAGCTTCTTCAGCTCCTCCCTCACTCTCCTCCCCCTCGGCCCCAAGCATTGATCAGTACTCTCTTCTCCTTTGGTGATTAGCAGAGGCTCCTTCTCTTATCTGCCCTCCATTTTCTCCCACTTTGATTGATTTTTTCCTCTCTCCATCAATGGAGACGCTGTAATCCCGTATTTATTCAAAAATGGTTAGTTAGATCGTAGTCCCTCAGATCTTCTCGTATTTCATAGTAGTCCCTCAAATCCTAAGGGTTCTTGCAATTTGGTCACTCAGTGACCAAAATACCCTATAGTTGTATTTTCTCTCTTAAAACTCATCTTCTTTTAAAGAAAATGTTTATTTCCACTTTGTTCTTCTAAACTTTAATATCTCAAAACTTTTTGGTTTTGATACCCAAAATTTAAATTATTAACTTTGATACCTTAAAGTTTTTCTAACACTTTTGTTATGATAAATTTTATATCTTTTTCACTTTGATGTCCCAAAAGTTTTGTTTTGACACTTCCATATCCCAACTTTAGGATATCAAAGTTAAAAATGTGTAAAATTTGAGTTATTAAAGTAAAAAAATGTGGAATCTTTGGAGTATGAAAATTAAAAGTGTGAACTTTGGGGTATCAAATTATTTTAAAAAATTGGGTTATCAAAGTTAAAAAAGAATTGAACTGTCAATGTGTCAAAAAAATTTGGAGTATCAAAGTTTAAAAGGTGTAAGCTTTGAGTGTCAAATTGTAAATAACCCTTCAAAAGAAAACATTAGCTTAGGATGTTTTGGTCATTGAGGGATCAAATTGTAATAACACTAGGATTTGAGGGACTAATGAGCAATTATTGAGATTTGAAGGACTGGTGTGGAATTATTGAAGATTTGAGGGACTACTATCTAAATAACCCAACAAAAAGCTTGTACAGGTCCTCAACAGGGGAAAAAAATCATAAATGGTGGAAAGAGTCATTTACGCAGTAGAGACTTTAAAAGTAGATTGCACACCTACAATAATTTAATAAAAGTAAATTACACTTTAAATAACATCCCCAAACCCCAAAAAAAAAAAAAAAAAGAGTTGCAGTTTAGTATACCCTCGGTTATACAAATGTGAGTGGAAATTGTCATGTGGACCCTCATATCTTCTTTTAGAGTACTTTAACATTTACTATTTGTTAAGTTTACATTTATACCTATCAAAATTCTATTTTAAGATAGATTTTGATATGTTTAACAAATATTAAGTGTTAAAATGTTCTGAAATTAGTATGTGAGTGACACAATATGAGAATTTTGGAAGAAAATTCTCACGTTTACATAACCATGGATACTAAAGCGTAACTTTTAAAATTTTAGTGTATTTAAGTGAATCTATTTACAATTGAGGGTATTTATGTCAACATTGGGTAAACATTAATAAGGCATTTAAGTATAACTTACCGTAATTTAATTGAACTGATCATGTACAATATTAGTAATTGTATTAATGTAGTAGTTTTGATAGGACTACTATTGTATCCTAATTATTAATTAAGAATTGATAGTAGAACCTGGCATAATCTCCTTGCTCGCCATATGTTTTTGGTAAAGAGGCTTTTATAGCAGTTTGCGCTTTTTTATTATTAGCAATGGGCTCTATCTACCATTGCATGCTCCTCATGTTTAATGCATGTTTAGCAACTTACTTATTTCTACTTATAAGTAACTTTTTACTTATAAGTTGGCAACATTGTGTTTGGTAATAATCATTTATGTTACTTATTTGTTACTTATAAGTAGCCAAAAAATAAGTTGAGATTTCCCAACTTAATACTTGTAGGTAGATATTAGAATAACTGTGCATGTGTATTTTCTTCAATGCATCTAGTTAAACCCAAAAGGAAAGAAAGAGAAGTCACTAGGGTAAATTTCTAAAGGAAAAATTATCGGGATCCATCAACTGCTAAATTATTTTTATTCACTAATACAAAATAGGTTTGCCCAAACGGTTCCCATAACCGTTCAGACAATCGCGAAGAGCCCAAACGGTTTAAACCGTTTGGGATATGATTAATCCAAACAGATTAAACCGTTTGGGTCCAAAAAAATAAAAGAAAAAAATCATCCAAACGGTTAAGCCCAAACAGGTATAACTGTTTGGCCAAATTTATTAACAATTTTTTTTAATAAAATCGTCAAACGCCCAAAATTCTCAAAACACTGTTAACCCTAAATTGATCCCCGCTGCCTTCAAATCTCAAAACTCCTCCGATCTCTCCTCCTCCTCGTCGAGCACCGAGTCCTCGTCCTCCTCGTGCGCCTTGCCTTCCTCGTCCTCGTCCTCGTCCTCCTTGTCGTTGAACATCGCGACCTCGTCCTCCTCATCATCTTCAAATCTCAAATACTTTGGGCCGATGCTGACAAACGCCTCCTCGTCGTCGAACATCACGATCAGCAAACGCCAGACCTCCTCCTCCTCTTTCTCATCGTCGAACTCTGTGGCCACCACTGCAATAAACGCCACGTCGTCTTCCACCCCCGCGTCCTCGTCTTCCACCACCGCGGCTCCGACAACCGCCATCGACCACCTAATTTGACATGTAAGTACTCTCCTCTCTCTCCTCATAACCCTAATTTGACATGTAAGTACCTAATTTGACCCAAACGGTTTTAACCGTTTGGGACATAGCTTGCCCAAACGGTTTCAACCGTTTGGGCAAAGCAATTTTGTCCTAGTGATTAACTAAATTTACCATGAATTTTTTTAGCAAATTAACATAATTAATTATTGCAATTATAGAAAGTTATAATGTGATAAGCATGTGATTCTATAGACATTTTTGTTCATGACTTTTCCCATTTTTATTAGCAATGGGCTCTACGTCTGCACGTAACATCATCTAATATCTCATCTTTATTATTTTTATAGGTAGAGGTCAGAGCACGTAACATCATCTAATATCTCATCTTTATTATTTTTAGGTAGAAGTCAGAGCAACTGCACATGTGTATTTTCTTCAATGCATTTAGCAAAACCATAAAAAGTTACTAAGGTAAATTTCGAAAGTAAAAACTACCGGCCCATCTATCAGGTGCTAAACTATTTGTTATTAAATAAAAGTATCATGAAATTTTTTAGTAAATTAACATACCTAATTTCCATTAGAGAAAGTTATCACATGATAAACATGTGATTTTTCAGACATTTTTATGCCCCTACATTAGTCGTGATTGACAATTACAAATGGATCCGGATCCTCTCTAATTAGGTGGATATTATAGAGAGTCCAATTCTCTTTATTCTTACTGTCCATATCACTTTCCATGAATAAAATCGCACCATGTGAGGTTTCCATTCTAATCTTGAAAACCACTCTAGTCTTGAAAACCACTAGTAAATGTGAAACCACTATATATAGTCAAAACCACTAGTAGAAATCTTACAAATATGGCATGATCTCATATATAGGAATTAAGATAAACGGTAAGATTTGAGAAAATTCGATCATCTTCAATCACCACCTAATTAGAGAGGATCTGAATCCATTACAAATAACGGTATTTAAGTCTTTTACCTATGCCATAAGAGTGTATTCTGATAATTGAAATGTTTATAATAGTTCTCTATAATAAAAATAGTTTAAGACATAATTTTATACGTATCCTGATAGTTTATAACCTTTCCTAGAATTTATCCGCAATTTCACAAGCACAAAATGGTTATGATGTCACAACTTATGGTTTTTCTAAATGAGCTACTAAGGTTAATATATGTTACAAGTTCATGCAAGTTTCCGACTTTAGACTTCATAAACTAAAGTGATATCCTGGAGGAAAACAGAAACTAATGTACTTTGTCGGGATAATAAATATTAGTCATAATGAATTACAATTATCTGTTCATATAATTGTATAGTTGCTTTCAAAAATAGACTAAATTAAAGTTTGTCTTTCCATTGTCAAATTAATAATGGAAAAAATCAAAGTCCTGATATAAAACGACTTAAATAATCTTACAAGTAAGTTCACTTTGGGTAAATTGCACTTAAATACTATATAGTTGCCTACTTGTTGCTCTTAAATACCACAAGTTATATTTTGATGCAAAAAATCCATAAAGTTTCTAAAATTTATAATTGCTATCATCGATCATGCAAGCGTGGAAAATTTTGCTAGAATATTTCTCTATGATACTTACATGCTAATTTAAGAGCTTTTAACTGGTAATATTTGTTAAATTTGCTATGAAATCAACCAAATTTCTTTTTCAAATTTATCTTAATTCAACTTAAAAATAGAGTTGTGATATTTCTAATGAAAAATTTAACAAATATTAATGGTTAGAAAACTCTAAAATTAGTATGTAAGTATCACGTTGAAATACTTGGGTGAAAATTTTCACATTTGCATGATCAATGGTAGTAACATGCAAATTTTAGAAACTTCATGGTATTTTTGCACCAAAATACAACTTGGTGTATTTAAGTACAAGAAGTGGAAAACCATATGATATTTAAGTGCAATTTACCCGAAATTTTATCCCGTCTAACATAGTTCTATCATATACGTAGCATGATAAAGTTTAGCCTACCATGACAAAACTTAATTAACATTATTATTATAAAAGTAGAAATATTTTTCTAAATTAAGAAAACCATAGTAGTTTGGCATATTGTGGTGGAGTTAGTATAAGCACATGATGTATTAAAATGTCACGATACTTTCCGAGTTTCCGGTGAGAAAGAAGCCTTTGCAATTAAATTACCTAACCATTATCTCAAAACAACGAGAAAGAAGTCTTTGCAATTAAATGCTAGAGCAGTTATAAAATACCCTTTGAACATGTAATATATATTATATAATATTCTTGAAATATTAATAGATTTAATTGTCGACATATAATTTGGATATCATTTATATAATTGTTATATTCACCTTAAAATTGTTTGTTAGATCATGTATTGTAATGATCACCTGCTTGGATATGTGATCTAACTTAGAGATTTTTTAAACTTGTGATTAACCTATAGCTAATAAAGGATATCTTCGTTACAGTAGATTATTATGCATGACACCAACATGTGATATGTGCTGATGGGTGTCAACCACTGGAATGGGGATTCCCCGGGTATATGTCATAATCACATGTTGATGTTAGTTATCGAACAGGGGGTTTGAGCATGATCTTGAAGAGGTTGGGGTCCCTTGATCTCCTTTAATGGCTGATCCCCCAATAGACTGGTGAGCTTCCTACAAATCTGCAACACGTTAGAGGACTGGAGTTGGATTCTCCAGTGATTCCTCCAACGATCAAGTCAGTATTTGAGCTTGAGTGGAGAAGAAACCAATAAACTGAAAAAGTTCTCCATCTAAGTGTGCAGAAATTGCATACCTTTGTGCTGCAGACAGCCCCTCTATTTATAGTAGGTTCAGAGGGGCAATTCTGTAATTTTAGCCAAGTCCAAGCAGACTGCTTAGTCAGCAGTTACTTTACAGGTGTCGACTGCTGAGGGGAATGAGTCACCCTTGTGATTAATGAGATGGTGACAGAGGATGCATGGTGCTGATGGAGCCTGATGAGTCATAAAGACTTCTGGGGCTGGAACAATGATGATTTCTGACCGTGCATTTAATGTGATGGTGACTGGCTGCCAGCGGGGGGCTCGAGGACGCACTGCCTTTCGAATCGGCCTGGCGAGAAGGGATGACTCGACCTAGCAAGAAGGGACGAGTCGGCTGGCGAGAAGGGATGACTTCGGCTTGGCGAAGGGATGACTCGACCTAGCAAGAAGGGACGACTCGGCCTGGTGAGAAGGGACGCCTGTCTCGGCCTGGCAAGAAGGGACGAGTCGGCCTGGCGAGAAGGGACGCCTCCTGGCGAGAAGAGTCGAGTCGGCCTTGGGAGAAGGGATGACTCGACCTAGCAAGAAGGGACGACTCCTTGCGAGAAGGGTGAGAAGTACCGCCTTTTTAGTTGGCCTCAAACGTTCTCGACCTGGCCTGGAGAGAAGGGACACCTCATGGCGAGAAGGGATGACTCGGCTTGGCGAGAAGGGATGACTCCTTTTGAGTTGGGGTGTGGTCTGCTTGAGACACGTGTTAACCAGTTGAATATGATTAACACTTGCTTATTTCGATGGCATAACACTGGCCCCTTTCGCTCGAACTCAGCTGGCCGAGTCCGAGTGAAATTGAACTCCGTGCCTTTGTACTAGGGATGCCTCGATCTCGTGCCTTGGGTTTACTCACAATGACACCAAGGTCTTGGGGTACATGCATTGGACTTAGGAAGATGCTACGATCTTTGTGTCGGAGTCGACCGAGTTGACGACGTGCCTTGGTTTTACTCTGAATAGGTACCAAGGTCTTTGTGTCGGAGTCGACCGAGTTGGTGATGTGCCTTGGTTTTATCTCTAGAGAGTACCAAGATCTTTTGGTCGATGGAGTGCCTTGGTTTTACTCATGTAAATGATACCAAGGTCTTTCGAGTCGAGGCTGACCGAGTTGATGATGTGCCTTGGTTCCCTAGAGGGTACCAATATCTTTTGGTCGATGGAGTGCCTTAGTTTTACTCATGTAAATGATACCAAGGTCTTTCACGTCGAGGCCGACCGAGTTGATGACGTGCCTTAGTTTTATCCCGAAAGGGTACCAAGATCTTTGGTATGTGCCTTGGGTTTACTCACGATGACACCAAGGTCTTGGGGTACGTTCCTTAGGATTAGGAAGATGCTAATATCTTTTTATCGGAGTCGACCGAGTTGATGATGTGTCTTGGTTTTACCACGAATAGGTACCAAGGTCTTTGTGTCGAGTCGTAGAGTTGATGATGTGCCTTGGTTTTATCCCTTCAGGTACCAAGGTCTTTTAGTCAATGGAGTGTCTTGGTTTTACTCATGTAAATGATACCAAGGTCTTTCACGCCGAGGCCGACCGAGTTGATGATGTGCCTTAGTTTTATCTGAATAGGTACCAAGGTCTTTGTGTCGAGTCGACCGAGTTGATGATGTGCCTTGGTTTTATCTCTAGAGAGTACCAAGATCTTTTGGTCGATGGAGTGCCTTGGTTTTACTCATGTAAATGATACCAAGGTCTTTCGAGTCGAGGCTGACCGAGTTGATGATGTGCCTTGGTTCCCTAGAGGGTACCAATATCTTTTGGTCGATGGAGTGCCTTAGTTTTACTCATGTAAATGATACCAAGGTCTTTCACGTCGAGGCCGACCGAGTTGATGACGTGCCTTAGTTTTATCCCGAAAGGGTACCAAGATCTTTGGTATGTGCCTTGGGTTTACTCACGATGACACCAAGGTCTTGGGGTACGTTCCTTAGGATTAGGAAGATGCTAATATCTTTTTATCGGAGTCGACCGAGTTGATGATGTGTCTTGGTTTTACCCTGAATAGGTACCAAGGTCTTTGTGTCGGAGTCGACCGAGTTGATGATGTGCCTTGGTTTTATCCCTTCAGGGTACCAAGGTCTTTTGGTCAATGGAGTGTCTTGGTTTTACTCATGTAAATGATACCAAGGTCTTTCGACTCGAGGCCGACCGAGTTGATGATGTGCCTTAGTTTTATCCTGAATAGGTACCAAGATCTTTGTGTCAAAGTCGACCGAGTTGATGATGTGCCTTTGTTTTATCCCTAGAGGGTACTAAGGTCTTTTGGTCGATGGAGTGCCTTGATTTTACTCAAGTAAATGATACCAAGGTCTTTCGACTCAGTCTGACGAGAAGGAACGCTTGTCTCAGCCTAGCGGGAAGGGACTCATGCCTCAGCCTGGTGGGAAGGGAAGCCTATCTTCACCTAGCAGGAAGGGACAAGTCGGCCTGGAGGGAAGGGACGACTCGGCCTGGCGAGGAGGGACGTCTGTCTCAGCCTGGCGGGAAGGGACTCCTGCCTCAGCCTGGCGGGAAGGAAAGCCTGTCTTCGCCTGGCTAAGGTCAAGCTGGGGTGCAGTCTACTTGAGACATGTCTCAGCTTCTAATTCTGAGGTTCGAAGACGGAGGATCGACCACTTCCCCAAAGAGAGATGAAGAGGCTCCACGGTGGGTGCCAAACTGTTGATATCAGTTATCAAACAGGGGGTTCAATTATAGATTAGTGTGGGGTTATGATCCTCAAGCTTCTTCAGATGGTCGGTTCTGGAACCAGATGTTCTCTCTTGCACATGAAAAGCTCGTGAGAGGTCAGAGTTGGGTTCTCCAGTTGTTCCTCCGATGATCAAGTCAGAAATTGGACTTGAGTGGAAAATAAAAGATAATTAGTTGTTAGTTATTCAAAGTTGCATGAAAACAGCAGAAGTTACCCCATGCAGTGCAGCTTCCTTTTATAGTGGATCGGAAGGGCATATTGTTAACTTTGACCGAGTCTTAGATAGGCAGCTGAGTCGGCAGACACCTTACAGGTGTCGGCCGCTGAAGAGGGTGAGTCATCCAGGTGTTTAATGTGAGGATGACAACATGCGCTTAGTGCTGACTAGGTCCCATGAGTCATAAAGACTATGGGAGCTAGAAAAATGATGACTCTGACAGTGCAGTAAATGCAAGGGTAGTCGGCTATCGGTGGGGATTTCGAGGATACACCATATTTGTAATCGTCTACCTGAGGGCCAGCAAGTACCGCCTTTTTAGTCGGCTACGCAACTTGTCGGCTGGAATAGTAGGCCGAGTACGGGTGTGTGTTAGGCTGTGATAATCACATTTTTACTACATTTTATACCCTCATTATCTATTTTATTTAAATAAAAATATCACTAATAACATATTTTTCTCTTAATTTGCATGTTAATGAAGAATCAGTGAATAAAAGCCAAAAAGAACTCAATTTTCTCATTTTCTAACCTCTTATTGAAACCCGGGATTAAGCCAAGCAATCTACACAAGTCGATGAAACAAGGATCGAAAATGAAATTAAATCAAGTTAAAATCATATTCGGGATGATTAGTTGCAAATAAACGACGATATCTCCCAATCCGGAAAGCGAAATTTAATATATAATATATGAAAATTTCCTATCTCGGCGAGATGAAGCCATCTGTCAAGTCAGATTTTTATACTAGTATCGATACTAGTATAGATATCGGTATCAATACCGGTATCGATACCTGTATCGATAGGGGTATCGATACCCAGATTGATACCCATATCGATACCCGGATTGATACCCAGTTTTCTATTACGATTCAAAGGCTGAAATTGATTAACTTGGGGATCAAGTTTAATCCAAGGATTGATATTGATTGTAATACTCTATAAATAGGGATAGATGGTGACGGGTTCGCGTGTGAAATATTTTATAAAAATTTTTTTGGAGAGGAGGGTTACTCTTAATTAAGAAGACCTTCTAAATTTATAACTTTTAGTTACAATTAATAAAAAATATTTTTACCCCTTCATATTTTCTTTTCTTCTCTTTGTCCAAGGATGAAAAGAGAATGAAGATGAAGATAAGGGTTTACCTTTTATTCTTTTCCTTTCTTTTCTTGTAATATTTTTTTCTTGTTTATTTTAATACTTTATAGAGTAGATTTACATTCATGTCTTTACTTTCATGTATTTACTTTCATGTCTTTAATTTCTTGCATTTATTTTATAGCTTAGATTTTATTTTCTTGTACTATTCACCTTGAGGCTAGAACCCTCTTGGGATTAATTTTTATTTTTATTTATTTTTCTTTTCTTTAATTCACCTTGAGGCTAGAACCCTCTAGAAAATTGCCCTTTTCTAAATGTGGAGCTAATATTTACGGAAATTCTAGAAATTGTTTGAAACTAGCTTTATATCCTACTTATTCACGTAAGATTGAGATTAGCTAAGTGGATCTATTCTAGATTCCTCATAGCTTTAATTAATCCTCCATATTTTACTTTCTTGATCTTCCTCTTTATTCTTATTTTTTTTATTTGTTTGTTTTATTTTCCTTTATTACCTTCTTAATTTTCCTTCATTTTATTCATCATTCTTTCTCCTCCCTCAAACTTGTTTTGTTTTTGCACATATTCACACCACTCTTTATCTTTCCTCTAAATCTCATTTTGTTTTTATTTTGCACTTTATCACTTCCACACTCTTAATCCCTCCACACTCACTTTTATTCTCATTTTATTTTTATTTTGCACTCAATCACGACACTCTCGTATCTCTCCACAATCATCATGTTTCACTCCTAATTGTCACACACACAACATAAGAATCAATTTTGATTAACTCCTACAATACCTTCCTCATGGGATCGATAACTTTTATACTATAACTTTATTTTTTGATCAATGAAAAATTTTATTTCATTCATCAATAGAGCATTTGTATTACATCAATATACTCAAAGTTGAGATAACAAATTACAAATGATTCAACCTCTCAGAGATTACTGATCCATTGCTCATATTCAGGTGGGATTTATTTGTTGAGAAGAATAGTGAGAATAGCAGTTTTAATCGCTATGAACACATGGTCTACTGTAGAAGATTTGCCCTCAAAGATGCGCCGATTGCGTTCTTGCCATATAAAATAAATCAAAGCAGAGAGGCCAGTTCGCTTTAGCTGTTGTATGTAATCTTTACTCCTCAGGTTATGTGCAAACCAGCTTCTGATGGCAGCCCAGTCACATGATTTCCATTTGAATTCAAGCCAAGTCATAACTTTATTCCATATCCTCATCGAGAACTGACAACCAAAGAATAGATGTTGATGATTTTCTTACAACCCATAAGAACAGAGCACACAGGCATTAGCTGTTAGAAGACCCATTTTGCATAGCCTGTCTTGAGTAAGAAGTCAACTCCGGAAGCTAAGCCCTAGGGTGAAAGAATGCTTAGGGTAGCTGAATGAACTCCAAATAGTTTTACACCATGGAATAGTGGGGGTTGATGGGGAAATGGCCTGATAAATTTTAGAGGTTTTGATTCTGCCGTGCACAAAACATGCACCAACAGTAGCCGAGAGCCCATGCAATCCTCCCAAACTGGACAAGACATGATCCCTTGCTTTGAGAATCTGTTTCCACATCCATGAATCACCAACTCTCCTTGTCACATTCCAGATATTTCTATTTTTTAGGTAAGTGCCATGGATCCACTTAATCCACAATAGATCTTTTTTTTCAGGTATAGTCCATAACAGCTTGATTGCGGCTGTAGTATTCCATAGGACAGCAGAAAAAATGCCAAGACCTCCATGAATATGATCAGTACAAACCTGATCCCAAGCAAACAGAGCAATCTTTTTTATATTCCCCATACTCCCCTAAAGAAATCTTTTTGAAAGTTCATCTATTTTCAATAGAACATTTTTAGGAAGGATATAGTTGCTAGCCCAAAATGTCTGAATACCCAGGATAACACTTTTAATCAATTGAACCCTCCCTGCGTATGAAATGTTCCTGTGTTTGCACCATTTCTGATATTGATTAGCAACTTTGGTGATGAGAGATGAACAATCCATGTAGGAGAGTCTCCTGTTGATGAGAGGAACACTAAGGTACCTAATTGGCAATATTCCTTCAGCAATCCCCAGTTCAGTGCATATCGTATTTTTTGTTGCATCAGTCACTCCCACCAAGAAAATAGATGATTTGTCAGGATTAGCATTTAACCCAGACACTGAGCTGAATTCTCTCATGCACTGCATAAGCTTGTTGATATAATACAAATCACCCCTGCTGAATAGTAGCAAATCATCCGCAAAGGTAAGGTGAGTGAGATTGAGTGTAGCACACTTAGGGTGATGCTTAAAATTATGATCATTCTTCAGAAGACTAAGATTTCTTGAAAGATATTCCATCCCAATAACAAATAGGTAAGAGGAGAGGGGGTCTCCTTGCCTGAGCCCTCTTTCACCCTTGAAATAGCCATGAAGAGAACCATTGATGAACACTGAGTATTTTGGAGTAGATATGCAGGCCATTATCCATGTTATCATTTTAGCAGGAAAGCCTAGGCATCTGAGCATGTTATTAATGAAATCCCAGCTTATTGTATCAAAAGCTTTTCTAATGTCGATGTTGAGCATACATCTTGGGGACAAATGTTTCCTACCATAGTGTTTTATGAGCTCATGTGCAAGTAGAACATTACTTGAAATCAATCTCCTTTTGACAAATGCACTTTGAGCCCCATTAATCAACCCTCCAATGACAAGCTGAATTCTTGCATTCAAGATTTTTGATATAATTTTGTAAATGCAATTACAACAAGCAATTGGCCTAAAGTCAGATGCATATAATGGACAATTGACTTTGGGAATCAAGGTAAGTGAGGTAGAATTTACCATACCAAGGAGTTTTCCAGATTTGAAGAATTGGTCCACATCTAGAAATATGTCATCTTTGATTATTGGCCAAGCTTGCTTGTAAAATGAATCACTGAAACCATCAGGACCTGGAGCACTATCATCAGCCATAGAAAAAACTGCAAGCTTAACTTCTTCAGCAGTTACATTTCTGTCCAGTCCCCTAGCTTGCTCATAAGTTAGGCATGGACCATTCTTTGCAATAGCTTCATTTATAGGAGAAACTTGTATAGAAGTACCCATCAAGCTCTTATAAAATGAAATGAACTCCTCCACAATAGATTCATTTTTAGTAAGTCTAACTCCTTCAGAGTTGTATAGAACCATAGTTTTGTTATGATGCCTCTGAGATTGCATGGCTGCATGAAAGAAACCTGTGCATCTATCTCCATTAATCCCCCACTTGATTCTTGTTTTTTGCTGATAATAGGAGTACTCACATCTAAGGAGATTGAAGTAGACTCTCAGACAGTTCTTCTCCCTGTTAATAAGGTCTGAATTGAAGTGATCATCCTGGAGAAGGGTCTGAATGTTATCCAGCTCTGTTTTGGCTCTTAGAACCTATTCACTGATATTAGAATAATGTCTCTTGTTGAGGTCCTTCATAACAGGTTTGAGAATCTTTAATTTTGTGCAGATAGAATACATTTTATAGCCAGCAATTTTTTGATTCCAAACATTCTAAACAGCTGACAGGAAGCTGGGATGCTTGGTCTCATTTTGAAAAACCTAAAAGGTTTTTTTCCCAGTATGCATATCCTCCATAATAGACACAAGTTCGGGAGAGTGGTCAGAAAAAATTGGATTAATGAATTCTACTTGGCTAGAATTGTATGCATGAATCCATTCATTGTTGATTAAACATCTATCTAGTTTGCTCCAAACTCTATCATGTGGGTCTTGTTTGTTTGTCCAAGTGAAAAAGTAGCCAATGATTTTTAGATGAGTAAGATGACACACCTCAATACAATTGTTGAAGTCCTCTGTATCATAGTCAGTAACTGGTGAGCCACCCAGTTTATCATGCCAGATAGAATTGCATTGAAGTCACCCATAAGAAGCCAGGGAATGGAGACTTGGTTTTTGAATGCTGTGAGTTCATCCCATAAGCTAATTCTTCTTTCTCTAGAATTGAAGGCATAGACGGCTGAAATGTAGCATTTGATTCTTCCATCTAAAGATTTAACAAGGCAAGTGATGCATTGGGCAAACATAGTTATACAGGAGATGTCAAGCACTTTAGCATCCCACAAGAGCCATACTCTACCATTTCTTGCTTCAGAGGCATTAGAAATCCAATTCCATTCTTTAGCAACTTTTTTAGCAATGTCCTGCATCTTGGAGTCCATCACTTTTGCTTCTAAGTGATATATGATATTGATGTTGAATATCAAATCTCTCAAGATAGTGTTTTGATGATAACAATTTATTCATATTATTGTGCACTAACATATTTATGCAGATCTTCACATCAAGTAATATGTACAAGTGAAGTGTTGGATGAGTCAAGGCAAAAAGAAGTAAAGAAGATATTCTTTGTAATGTACATTTCTCTTTCTTTGCTTAGATTCAATTGTACAAGCCTTGATCACTCACATGCACACACATATATATCTTTAGAACACACTAACACATGCTTATGTGTGGATTAACAAAAGAAATCCCTTTGTTAATCAATAGAAGTTAAAGTTAAAGAATAAGTCTAAAAATATATAAGTTATATAATTTTAAGTCTTTAGTAGTCGACTAATAGCAATTATAGTCGACTATACATCTTAGTGTGTTAAAATATAAGTTTACGTTTTTACGGTATAGTCGACTAATCTTGAGTAGTCGACTAATTTCATGTATAGTCGACTAATCTTGAGTAGTCGACTAATCTTGAGTAGTCGACTAATTTCATGTATAGTCGACTAATACATAAAGTAGTCGACTACTAACCTTCAAAATAATTTTATAGACTTTCTGTCGATTCGAGTAGTCGACTAATATACATTATAGTCGACTACTAAGCAATAAAATTGTTTTGACAGAGTCTGTTCAACATAGAGTAGTCGACTAATTTCATGTATAGTGGACTACGAGCTATTTTAAGCGGTTTCAAAATTTGAATACCTAACATTGAATAGCCATTTTGAAACGTTTTAATGGTTTAAAATTCAAGTTTTCAAAGGGATATATATAGGTGTTAACTTCAGAATTTTAAAAACAACTTTCATATACATAAGATTGAGTTTTTTTGTGTAAAAACAAGAGTTCAAAATTCTTAGATTTTCAGAAAAATTTTCAAGAGATCAAAAAGATTCCTAAGCCACCATTGCACTTCACCAACACTTCAAGGCTTATAGGAATTGTATTACTTGTTCAAAAAGGAGGCTCTCTGGTGTGAGAGTTTGTGATCTCAGGTTTGAGATTGTTGCAATTTGCAGGGACTTGCAAATTGGTCAGGTTTGATTTTTGATTTTGTAAGTTGTTTCAAAATCATAGTGGAAACTCTCAAGCGGGATTTGCTTGGGGACTGGATGTACACCGGAGTGGTGGAACCAGTATAAAATCTCTGTGTTTGTGATTGTTTAAATTTCTGTGTTTGATGTTATTTAATTTTGCAATTTATAATCTATTTTGCATAAATTTTTTATAAACACTATTCACCCCCCCTCTAGTGTTTAAGTGTGATAGATCAGCGATCCTACATTTGGTATCAGAGAAAGGTTAAACATGGCATCAACACAAGATTCAACTTCACAATTTAAGGAAGGCCATTCAACCAATCGTCCACCAATGTTTGACGGTTTCAACTACAACTATTGGAAGTGCAGAATGAAAATCTATCTTCAATCAATCGGATATGAACTTTGGAATGTGGTGGAAACTAAGTATGAGAAGCCATCAACACCATTTGCAGAATGGACTATGGCTCAAAGGAATAATGCAAATTTGGACTCAAAAGCAATGAATGCTTTGTTTTACGCTCTTGACGAAATGAGTTCAACAGGTGTCAACGGCTACTCTCGCATATGATATTTGGCACACACCGAGGTAACTCATGAAGGAACTAATAAAGTTAAAGAATCTAAAATTTCTGTTCTTGTACACAGGTTTGAACTATTTAGAATGAAGGAAAACGAAACCATTGGAGAGATGTTTACAAGATTCACCGATATCACAAATTCTCTTATTGGATTGGGTAAAACATATACACAAGTTGAAATGGTGCGAAAGTTACTTCGTTCACTTACTCAAAAATAGGAAAAGAAGATTACCGCAATAGAAGAGGCAAATGATTTATCAACTTTATCGATGGAGAACTTAATCGGTAATCTAATGGCATATGAAGTTCAAATCGAAGATAGAAAGAATGAAGATGAGACAAAGAACAAGAAAATTCTTGCATTCAACATATCTTCTGATAAGGAAGATTCAGATAATGAAGATGAAGAAATGAGCATGTTTGCACGCAAATTTCGAAAATTTATAAAACAAGGTAAGTTTAAATCTAAATTTTCAAATTCAAATAACTCACCTGTTTGTTTCAAGTGTAACAAAGCAGGTCATATGAAGAAAGATTGTCCTTTATTGAAGAATAAGCAAAAGTCAAATCATTTCAACAATTTCAACACTACTCAAAATAACAAGAAAAGAAAGGCAATGGCAGCCACTTGGGATGAAAGTGATGACTCTTCATCTGATGAAGAAATTGAAGAAAATGAAAGTGCTCATATGTGTTTCATGGCACAAGATGAGGTAAATGATAATGATGAACTTTTAGATGCATTTAATGAATTATATGAAACTTTTGTAAGATTGAAAGTCTCACATAATTTTCTTAAAATGAAAATAAGAGATTATTAGAGGAAATTTCTGATTTAAATTCTTCTTATGTTAATTCACAAGAAATTAAATTAAAAGAAGAAAATGAGAATTTACTCAAAGAAAATTATTTTTAACTAATGAAAATTTGTATCTAAAATCGAATGCAATAATTTAAATACTGCATTAGTATTTTAGATAAAGATATTTCTTTGATTAAATCAAAATATGATGACATATACTTAAATGTTAGTAAGTTTAATAAAGGTAAAGAAAATTTAAAAACTTTACTTTCTTATCAAAAGAAACTCAAAAGACAAAAGGATTGGGTTTTCAAGTTGAAAAAGATATTCATAAGAAAACCACTTTTGTAAAATCATCTTCAATATTACATGAACAAAATGTAAGAAATAACTTTGTATGTAAAAAGAAATCAAAATGTTCATCTATTTGGGTGCCTAAAGAATTAAATTCTTTAAAGAAGAAGATTTATATTTCTACTTTTATTAAAGATATTTGTTTATCAACTAACTATATAAGTAAATCAAACTCTTCATGGGTTTGGTTTCCTAAAGACTAATTTTATGGACCCAATATAAAATGGGTACCAAAGTTATACATGTTTATCTTTACAGTACCAAAGAAAGATAGGTGAATTTTAGATAGCGGTTGTTCAAAACACATGACTGGAAACCTTCAATTACTATCATCTATTCAAAACAAGGATGGTGGTACTGTCACTTTTGGAGATAACAACAAAGGAAAAGTGATAGGTATTGGAACAGTTGGTAATCCTAATAAACCTATTATTAATAATGTTTTATTAGTTGATGGTCTTAAACATAATCGCTTAGTATAAGTCAACTTTGTGATAAAGGTTTTAAAGTTATTTTTGAAAAGGAATCATGCTTAATTTATGATATTGATTGGATTACAATTTTATATAAAGGTCATAGAAAGAATAATATATATGTTTTATCTTTAAATAATATTTCAAATGAACATTGTCTTATTGCATCTTCAAATGATTCTATATTATGGTATAAACGTTTTGGTCATGTTAATTTTAAACATATTTCTAAAATTTCTAAATATGATTTAGTAAATGGTTTACCTAAGCTTTCTTATAAAGATAATTTTTGTGATGCATGTCAACAAGGTAAAATGCATAAATCTTCTTTTAAATCTAAAAATATTATTTCTACTAGTAAACCACTTGAATTACTTCATATTGATCTCTTTGGTCCTTCTAGGATAGCATCTTTAAATGGAAGTAAATATGCATTTGTAATTGTTGATGATTTTTCAAGATTTACATGGGTAATATTTCTTAAAAATAAAAATGATGCTTTTAATGAGTTTTCTATATTTTGTAAAAGAATTCAAAATCAAAAATCTCTTTCTATAGTTACTATAATGAGTGATCATGGAGGAGAATTTGAAAATAAACTTTTGCAAATTTTTGTGATAAAATGGTATTTCACATACTTTTTCTTTTCCTAGAGCAGCTCCACAAAATGGAGTTGTAGAAAGAAAGAATAGGACATTACAAGAATGTGCTAGAATAATGTTATGTGATAGTAATTTACCAAAATATTTTTAAGCGTAAGTCAGATCAACAAAGATGCTATGTTTTAAATAGAGTTTTATTAAGACCTATTTTAAACAAAACATCATATGAATTATTTTATAATAAAATTCCTAAAGTTTCATATTTTAAAGTTTTTGGTTGTAAGTGTTTTATATTAAATACAAAAGATAATTTAGATAAATTTGATTCTAAATCGATGAAGGAATTTTTGTAGGATATTCTAATCATAGTAAAGCAAATAGAATATATAATAAAAGAACCTTAGTCATTGAAGAATCTATGCATGTTTCTTTTGATGAAAATTTTATAAAAACACCTTCTATTTCAAGTAATGATGATGATTTAATTGATACTATTCATGATACTCCTATGTTAGATATTTCAAAAGATGAAAATTTACAAAATGAATTACCAAAGAATTTTGTAGAAGTTAAAAATCATCCACATGATTTGATTATTGGAAATATATCTGATAAAGTATCTACTAGATCTCATTTTAATTTAATAGTTCATGTTGCATTTGTTTGAAATAGAACCTAAAAATGTAAAAGAAGCTTTACTTGATAATTTTGGATAGAAGCTATGCAAGATGAATTAAATCAATTTATAAGAAATAATGTTTGGGATCTTGTTCCTAGACCACAAAATAAATCCATTATAGGAACAAAATGGATTTTTAGGAATAAATTAGATGAATCAGACAAGTTGTTAGAAATAAAGCTAGATTAGTTGCACAAGGTTATAATCAAGAAGAAGGAATTGATTATAATGAAACTTATGCTCTGTTACACGTTTAGAATCCATTAGAATTTTACTTGCATTTGCATGTTTTATGAATTTCAAAATTTATCAAATGGATGTTAAAAGTGTATTTTTAAATGGTTTTATTAAAGAAGAAGTTTTTGTAGAACAACCTCCTGGTTTTGAACATGAAAAATTTTCCGATCATGTTTATAAACTTAAAAGGCTTTATATGGTCTTAAACAAGCACCTCGTGCATGGTATGATAGATTAAAATCTTTTCTTTTAACATCCGGTTTTGAAATTGAAAAGTTGATTCTACTTTATTTATTAAGAAAATAAATAAAGATATATTATTAATACAAATATATGTAGATGATATAATATTTGGTTCTACTAACAATGATCTTTGTCAAGAGTTTGCTAAGACTATGCAGAAGAATTTGAAATGAGTCACATGGGTGAACTTAACTTCTTTCTTGGACTTCAAATCAAACAATTGAAGGAAGGGATTTTCATCAATCAAAGCAAATATGCCAAAGAATTACTTAAACGTTTTGGAATGGATAATACATCAAGTAAATGTACACCAATGAGTACTACAACATCTCTTGATAAAGATGAAAATGGTAAGAATGTTGATCAAAAGCTATATCGAGGTATGATCGGATCACTTCTTTACATTCTTGCTAGTAGACCGATATTATGTTTAGTGTTTGTTTATGTGCTAGATTTCAATCTAATCCTAAAGAATCACATCTTAAAGCTATTAAAAGAATTTTTAGATATCTTAAAGGTACTTGATTTTGGTTTATTTTATCCAAAGAATAGCACATTTGATTTATTAACTTATAGTGATCTTGATTTTGCTTGGGATGTAAATCGATAGAAAAGTACAAGTGGTACTTGTCATTTCTTAGGACACTCACTTGTATCTTGGTTTAGTAAAAACAAAATTCAAGATCATTATCTACAACCAAGGTAATATATTGTCGCTAGTTTAGCATGTGCACAAGTCTTATGGATGAAACAAACTTTATCGATTATTGTATTAATTGTCCCACATCATCTATAATGTGTGATAATTCTAGTGCAATCAATTTATCTAAAAATCCTATTCAACATTCACATACAAAACACATTGACATTAGACATCATTTCTTACGTGATCATGTGCTTAAGGGTGATATTACATTAGAATTTATATCTACTAATAAACAAATAGCAGATATTTTAACAAAACCTTTAAAAGAAGAAATTTATGTTAAATTAAGAAGAGAATTAGGTATATGTTCAATTGTAGATCTAAATTAAAATTTAAGATAAGTTCATATGCATATATACTATGATTAGTCGACTAATCAGCTTACTAGTCGGCTACATGCACAAGCATTGCTTTGTTAACTTCTTAATAGTCGACTATAACATTTGATTAGTCGACTACACGGTTATTAGTCGACTAATCGACTTACTAGTCGGCTACATGCACAAGCATTGCTTTGTTAACTTCTTAATAGTCGACTACATAACAGTATAGTCGACTACTCAGCCTGGAAATTTCACATATAGCTTATTGGATCCTTGCTTTTTAAACCCAAAACCCAATACCCAATAAACTTAAGTTACATTTGATCTCAACCATTTATTTTTTATCTGATAAATCCTAGCCCTAAATCTATTTTCCTTTGGATAAAATCATGACCATTCATTGATTTTAACATCTAATCTCAACCATTCAATTTTTATCTAAAGAAAACTAATCCTAACTTCTCTTTTACCCACTTCTTCATCTTCTCAAAACCGACCAAACCTAGTTCCTCTTCAGATATTCAAAATCCAGGTTAGGGCAACTTCTCTTCTCTCATTTTTTCTTCAAATCTTCAGTCTTTCTCATCTCTGTCAGCCTAATTAGTCGACTACACCAGTTATTAGTCGACTAATATCCGAATTCAGCTCTCTTTGTAAGTTTTTCTAATCTTGATCTTTTTATTTTTAATCCTCAAAATTATGTCTAGATCTAAGAGATCTCGCCCCGTTCTTCACAACCTGTGGAGGATTATACAATTTATCTTAAAGATCCAAATCTCTTAGATAAATTTAAGGAATTACAAACTTTTGAAATACTCCCTGGTAGGTTTATCAAATATGAAGACTTTGTACTTCATAATTTTAGAAGTTATTTTGAAAATGTGGGATTAGCACATCTATATTCTTCTAAAATCGAAAACCTTATTATCCAACTCTTGTTCAATTGTTTTATGCTAACATTTCCCATAAAAACTTGATAATAACAAAGATGCGATAGTCAGTTTGGTGAAAGGAAAAGAAATTTCATTTACATCTAAACTTCTAGGAAAAATGTTCAACATTCCTTATAGAGGAATTAGTCTTCATGATGTTTCTATGGATGATGAAAATATTCTTCAAAATTTAATTTTCTTACCGGGTCAAGGAGGAGTATTGAATCATTCAAACAAAATTCGCCCAATTTCTCGCTTTATCGCTAGAATTCTAGCATATAATTTATATCCAAAAACGGGGAGTTTTCATTTCATTTCTTTAGAATTAGCTAAAGCGTTATACGCGATTATGGCTAATATTCAAGTTAATTGGGCTGAAGTTTATTTCGATAATCTTCTTGTTATTCCTAGAGGGTCTATTCCATTTGGTGCATTCCTAACTAGAATTTTTGAGGCTTTTCGTGTGGAGTTAGACTCTGAATCTTCCATGCTTCGTTCCATCGAGTTCTTTGATTCCAATGCCCTAACTAGGATGAAAATTCCAAATTTTGAACTTCCTCAACAACACCAACCTGAACCTCAACCTGAAGAACAACATCATCATGACCCTCAACCTTCAACAACTCAAGATATTCCACAATCATCAACTCAAGCCGGACCATCTTCAAGATACATACCTGAGCCATCATCTTTTTCGGACGCACAATACAACACTCTTTCGGCTCGTATCTTGAATTTGGAAACTAGTCAAAATTTGATTTTTGATCAGAACATCGCAATCATGAACAACCAACGTGAGTTTAGTGAAAACCAACAACACATGATGCGTATGTTTGAAGATCTCAATACAAAGTTTGACTCGTATTTCCGTGGATATCCGCCACCACCAGGACCGTCTGAATAGATTTTCTTATGCTATTTGCTTGCCTTTAGTGTGTTTGAGACTTATGTTTCAAAACAATGTGGTATTTGTTTTGTCGTTTAAAACTATGTTATGTTGGTTTAAAACTCTGTGAGGTTTGCTTATGTAATCGCACTATGGTTTGCTATGTTATTGCTTTTGTTGATGACAAAGGGGGAGAAACACTATGTGATAATGCTTATGTGCAGGGGGAGTAAGTATATATATTGTTCATAACTATCTTATTTCATATATACTTACATATGCATAAATTGATTGTCATCATCAAAAAGGGGGAGAATGTTGAATATCAAATCTCTCAAGATAGTGTTTTGATGATAACAATTTATTCATATTATTGTGCACTAACATATTTATGCAGATCTTCACATCAAATAATATGTACAAGTGAAGTGTTGGATGAGTCAAGGCAAAAGAAGTAAAGAAGATATTCTTTGTAATGTACATTTCTCTTTCTTTGCTTAGATTCAATTGTACAAGCCTTGATCACTCACATGCACACACATATATATCTTTAGAACACACTAACACATGCTTAGTGTGTGGATTAACAAAAGAAATCCCCTTTGTTAATCAATAGAAGTTAAAGTTAAAGAATAAGTCTAAAATATATAAGTTATATAATTTTAAGTCTTTAGTAGTCGACTAATAGCAATTATAGTTAGACTATTCATCTTAGTGTGTTAAAATATAAGTTTCGTTTTTTACAATATAGTCGACTAATCTTGAGTAGTCGACTAATTTCATGTATAGTCGACTAATCTTGAGTAGTCGACTAATCTTCGAGTAGTCGACTAATACATAAAGTAGTCGACTACTAACCTTCAAAATAATTTTATAGACTTTCTATCGATTGAGTAGTCGACTAATATACATTATAGTCGACTACTAAGCAATAAAATTGTTTTGACAGAGTCTGTTTCAACATAGAGTAGTCGACTAATTTCATGTATAGTCGACTACAGAAACTGTTTTCTGGCAGTTTCAAAATTTGAATACCTAACATTGAATAGCCATTTTGAAACGTTTTAATGGTTTAAAATTCAAGTTTTCAAAGGGATATATATAGGTGTTAACTTCAGAATTTTAAAAACAACTTTCATATACATAAGATTGAGTTTTTTTGTGTAAAAATAAGAGTTCAAAATTCTCAGATTTTCAGAAAAATTTTCAAGAGATCAAAAAGATTCCTAAGCCACCATTGCACTTCACCAACACTTCAAGGCTTATAGGAATTGTATTACTTGTTCAAAAAGGAGGCTCTCTGGTGTGAGAGTTTGTGATCTCAGGTTTGAGATTGTTGCAATTTGCAGGGACTTGCAAATTGGTCAGGTTTGATTTTTGATTTTGTAAGTTGTTTCAAAATCATAGTGGAAACTCTCAAGCGGGATTTGCTTGGGAATTTGGATGTACACCGGAGTGGTGGAACCAAGATAAAATCTCGTGTTTGTGATTGTTTAAATTTCTGTGTTTGTTGTTATTTAATTTTGCAATTTATAATCTATTTTGCATAAATTTTTTATAAACACTATTCACCCCCCCCCTCTAGTGTTTAAGTATTGAGAGATAAATTTTTTCACTAAATGCTGTTTAGGAGACTTGTTAAATCCCCTAACATTCCAGAAAGCCATGTTCATTTGTTGGTTTCTCCTCTATCAATAGAAGAGGGATCAAGTTCTGTTTGCACTGAGAGAGTGGAGAATTTGTTACTTTGAGTGATATGTGGACTCCCGGGAAAATCTGTGGTTTTATCAAATATCAAAGATAAATCTCTATGAATAGATGCATGCATAAAGCCCGAGATTGGAGTCTGAACATGCATAGCTTCACTATCATGCACAGCTTCACTATTCATACCATGCACAACCGAAGAGTTTTTGATAACATTGACAGATCTTTCTCAGTTATCCTCATTAGAGATAGACATTGCCTTTCCTTCAATAGGTACAGTGGTATCAGAGTTATTTGTCTTGGGAACCCATTTCTGTGTCATTTTGTTCCTCCTACAGTAGCTGGTATCATGTCCTACTATCTTGCATTTGGTGCACCATTTCGGCTTGAATTCATATATAACTTTTTGAGAATAGGATTTACCACTTGGTCCTTGAATGTTGATATAATCTGGAAGATCAGTGGGGAGCTTAACTTCAATTAGTACTCTGGCATATGCTAATCTCTGCCTATTAGCAGTGAGCTTGTCAGTGGTGATTGGCTTTTCGATATTGCTAGCAACTTTACTAATTCCAGTAGAGTTCCACAGATTAAGTTTTAATTCAGGTAATTGAATTCATATAGGATAGAGAACATCCTCTGATTTGTCAAGATCCATATTAATAGTCCATGGCTTCAAAATTAGAGGTCGAGAACCAAAGAACCAAGGTCGCCCTTCCAGGATGCTACTCATTCCTTCCTCATTATGAAATTGAAATAAGAACAACCCATTTCTAAGAAGAAGAACTTCAGGAATAGAAATTTTCTCCCATATCTTTTTAGCATAATTTTCCATAGCTTTGAATTTGACATTTAGACCATAAACATAGCCAACTAAGCAATTTTTCCATAACTGCGCCCCATCATTCCTCATCAGTAGTAAAAGTGACAGAGTTGGATTTAGCTGTAGGTGCAATATAGTTCAAGTTCGGCCCAGAGCCAGATTTATGATTATCTGCAAATAAGCTAGCAAAGCTTTTGGATGATCCATTTGAGATGGCCTGTTTTGAATTCAAACCAGCATTAGATTCAGCTTTAGAACTATTTCCTTTATCTTCAGATCCATCTCCAGAATTTAATTTTTCCAATGTAACAGTGTTACTAACATTATTGTGTAGTGGAGGAAATTCCTCTTCAATGCCAATTTCAGAATCAACATTCACCAATGTAACAGTGTTTCTATTTGACGAATTCAGCAATGGACCCAGATGAGACAAATTTGAATCCTTATTTTGCAGAGGAGGAAATTCCTCTTTAATATCAACATCTAGAGCATCTGCCCAAGAAACCCTAGAGGTAGATCTAACAGGATTAATAGGAGATTTACTAAGTTGTCGAGGTACCTGAAACCCAGATTGAGCCTGAGTTGTAGGAGAAACCATTGCCAGAGTAGCCACAGCTAGGATTTCGGCCATTGCTACCTTCTTCTTTGCACCCTTGGGCCCTGTACTCCCCATTACCCCTTCACTAGAGTACTCATCATCTATATCAAAAGTAGGCTCAATCAGCTCAAAAAAAAGATGTTTGAATTGATTTCAAGCTTTCAATGTTGAGATCCAGTGATCTCTTCTCTCCATTTTTCTTCTTTTTTCCCACTAATTACAATGCGGGGGCGCAATTTAGCAAAAAAAATTTCGCCTGCTAAGCTGCGCCATTCAGACTGCATCCTTTTTTCCCATTAAGTAGCCTTCTTTTTTCCCATTAATACTATAACTTGATAGTTGTATACTTACAACTTTAGGTTCACATTTATTTCCTATCACGTTTTTGGTGCCGTTGCCGGGGAAAGTGTTTGTTATTAGAATTTTTCTATTTTGGCTCTTTAACTTGTGTGTTTTCTTGTGAACGAATCACTTTGAAGATTAAAGATCACGAATTGAAGATTGAAGATTGAAGAATTGCTTTCAAAGCGGCTTGGATGCTTTTGCGTGGGTAACTCCTCTTTCTAGTATTTTTAATTTCACCCTTTAGATAGTTCTCACAATTAGAGACATTAGGATCTAAAAAAATATTTTACTTTTGTCGACCATAATAAAATTAACCCTCCACTTGGACATTTACTAACAAGATAATAAATTCAAATAATATCACCCTTTCTCACATTAGTTTGATTGCTAACCTTAATTTTTAAAAAAAAATTTATTTTTTGCATCCTTTTGTAGTTACTTTTAATTTCTAGGGTTGCATTGCATATAATAGTAGGAATTCACCAAAGTGATTTGCACATCTTGATTTGACACCACTTGAAAATATTTTTAAGGGCAAAACCCAGTAATCAAGATAAGGTGAGGGATTTCATCACCCTTTTCTTAGCCCACAAATCACTAATTCCTCACTACACAAACTCAAGCCTTTTAAAACTCATTAGACGTTGGTCCCTAAGAATTCGAGCTCATTAAGGAATAAGAAATCTTTAAGTGAACCGGTTTAAGTTTACTTGAATTAGTTGGTGTCTAAGGCAAGGTTTAAGGGTTGCGTAAAGCGCCCCGCAAGGAACGAGGTACTTAATTGATCTTTGATCTCCCTCTAGTACTATCCTTTCCTGGCTAACTGACCGAGTAAACTTTGATCACTTCACTAAAGGAGTTTTTGGTTAGGAGCTGGTCTAGTTGAGTTTAGGCTTAACCCTAAAATTTAAAGTGATTGATACAAGTGGTTGCATTGATTTGTTTTAGTTAGGTTTTTCCTTTATTTTTCTCCTTTTTCTCATAATCTTTTTAATCTTTTAGTTTTTTCCTTAAAAACTAACTTTTTTTTTCCTAGAAAAAAATTATAAAAAGAATTTATTTTGGTGTATGTAATCTTGGATTAGGGATAATACCAATCGTTTAATCCGTTTTGAACCATTTGAAAAAATGACTAATCCTAATCCACCCGTTCTTCAAGATATTTGTGTCCAACT
The DNA here is from genome assembly GCA_012295165.1 of Asparagus setaceus. Lineage (NCBI taxonomy): Eukaryota > Viridiplantae > Streptophyta > Magnoliopsida > Asparagales > Asparagaceae > Asparagus > Asparagus setaceus. The sequence goes on along the minus strand of CM022704.1, from coordinate 24,402,358 downwards.
AGGAATGCAATCCCTTCTTGCATTAAACTCCCCGATGTCAATGGAACTAATTTTGAGCTTAGACCGCATTTCATAAACATGCTTCCAAAATTCTTAGGAGTAGAATCTGAAGACGCATATATTTTTATCTCTAAATTTGAAGAAGTTTGTCTCATGATTAAGATGAGGGACTTATCTGAAGATGCGATTAAGCTTAGATTCATTCCATTTGCTCTTAAGAACAAAGCCAAGAAATGGCTGTATAGCTTACTCACAAATTCTATCTCAACTTGGGGTGAATTTATTACCGTTTTTCTGAAAAAATTCTTTCCCATCTATAAATCGGTTAAGCTTAGAAACAGCATTCAAAATTTTAAGATTGTCTTGGGAGAACCATTCTGAAAGTATTTTGACAAATTTAAGGATCTTCTTATCCAATGTCCTCATCACGGTCTTGAGAAATGGCGATTATGCCAAATCATCTATGAAGAATTGGATTATTCTTCAAAAATTTTCTTAGAATCAATGTGTCAAGGAAATTTCATGAAAAAAATGCCGATAAAGCTCGGGAATTTTTAGAGAGTTTATCCGAGAAAACCATGCAGTGGGAACACTGTGATGACCTAGTTTCATCAGTTCCCCAACCCAAATCCAGTGGTCTCTCCTTAGAGATAAACATAACCTCTGAAGCAAAGATGGCTACAATCATGCGTAGGTTAGAAGCTTTAGAAATCAAAGAATGAGCTCCAGCTCAAATCAATCAAGTTTCTGCCTCAGGTTGTGACAACTGTCTTTCTCCATCTTATGTTTTAGAGGAATATCCTCTATTAGGAAATAATCAACCACTAGGACAGATAAACACTGTATTTCAGCGTTCCGGGAATGATCCATTTTCTCCAACCTACAATCCAGGTTGGAGAAATCACCCGAACTTTGCATGAAACTAGGAAAACTACTCTGAAAATTAAAATTTCACTCTCTCTTCAACCCAACAATTTTCTAGGGAAAACACAGTTCCTTTCAGTTTTTAAATTAATTTCCAACAACCAAATCTGCCATATTCAAATCAGTCTCCCCATCATCAATCTGTAAATCATACTCCTCCGAATTTTGATCATGACAAACATCTTAATGTTTTGATTAAGGGTTTAGAAACCATAACTAAGGCCTCTACACAAACTACCAACTTGTTGACTCAAACATCCAACACTTTGAATTCCTTTATGCAATCAACCGGACAAATTCTCAATTTCAACACTCAAGCCATAGCTAGATTACAAAGCAAACTTGGACAACTAGCTAGTGCTGTGAGTGAGAGAGAGAAAGGAACATTTCCGAGTCAGCCCGTGACCAACCCTAAGGACACGGGATCAAGTTCGACCTACCAAGCTCAAGTGAATGCAATCCATTCACTACGGTCAGGAAAATAAGTTGATAATCAAGTTAGAATGCCTCTAAATGAAACCCTTGAACCAGAACAAATTCTCTCTCATTCTGATGACTCTATTCAGCAATCACCCCCTGTCAATGACCAAGAGCCTAAACCCGAACTTGAGTCTAATTTTAATAGATTTAAACCAGTTGCTCCCTTTCCAGATAGACTCAGGCCTAGGAAATACTCCCCTCAGGAGGAGAAGATCCTAGAAGTTTTCAAGCAGGTTAAGGTCAATATTCCTCTCTTAGATGTAATTGAACAAATCCATTCTTATATAAATTTTTTAAAAGATTTGTGCACTAAGAAGAGAAGAATAAATGTTCCAAAGAAAGTCTTTCTTGCTGTCAATATCAGTGATGTGCTCTCAAAGTCTATACCCTTGAAATATAAGGATCCTGATTGTCCTCCTATCTCATGTGTCATTGGCAATACATATATTGATAAGGCACTTTTAGACTTAGGGGCCAGTGTCAATTTGCTTCCCTAGTCGGTCTACCAGCAACTAGGTGTAGGAGAACTCAAACCAACCAAATACACCTTACAGTTAGCTGATAGATCTGACAAAGTCTCCATGGGTGAGATAGAGGATGCTTTGATTAAGGTTAGCGATTTTATTTTTCCAGTAGATTTTATAGTCTTGAAAACGCAGCCCGTTTCCAATCCCAAAGGTCAGATACCAGTCATTTTAGGAAGACCATTCTTAGCCACTTCTAATGCTCTCATCAACTGTAGAAATGGTCAAATGAAGCTGTCCTTTGAGAATTTGACTGCTGATATCAATATTTTTAATCTAGGGAACCAACCAGTTAATCAACGTCTAGAAATTAACTACATTCAGGAAAGTTCAATAGAAGAAGAAGAAGAGAATGAATCAGATCTTAGTTTTGAGGAAATCTTTGGTGTGGAGCTGAAGATTTTAGAGAAATCAGATCGAGTCTTTCAGAATGAGGAAACTGTGTTAAATACATGCTTCTTTAAACCAACATTTGAAGAACTCTTTGCTGATGAACTTAGATTCTTGGAAAATAAACAATAACCAAATTTTTAATCCTCAAACATAAATCTTATGTTTAAGGAATGTTTTAAAGAAGAACTGGTTGTGTTAGGACAAACTTTTGTTAATAAAGAATCTAAGTTCAAAATGCATAACACCATTAATACGTACCTTAAATTGCTGCAAATATCATTGAAAACCTTGGAATTTAAGCACATCTTTGATTATATCATTTTGGATGTCTTTAAAATCCAGGGTAGAATTTTCAACAATAATGTAGGATTTGATGAAGAGTATGAGCTTTTCATGATTAATCTTTCACTCTACATTTTTATTTTTCTCGTCTCATAATAATGATAAAAGAATTTACTCTTCTCTCATTTGAGAGTTTCTTGTTCTTTTAAAAAAAAAGAAAAAAAAGAAAAAAATAGATATATGAAAAAAAGAAGAATAAATTTTGACTTCATCCCCTCATATCAAAGGTAATTGCAGATTTTTTTGTTCAAAGTCGACCGAACAAATATAAGTACTTCAATTCTTATCTGTTCTACTTTGTGCATTATAGAGTTTGCATTGAGGACAATATAAAATTTAGGTGTGGGGGTGAGGATTAGTCATTTTTCTCTTTATCTTAGTCATTTTTCTCTTTTTCTTACCATTTTTTCTTTTTATGTTATTTTTTCTTTTTCAAAAAAATATTGTCACTTGCCAACTTAATAGAGTTAATTAATAATTGATCTATTTGATAAATTTTAAATTTTCTAATCCTTAGTTAGTTTTAGACTCAAGTTCACCTTTTATGATAACTCTAAAAATTTCTTAAGAAATAATTTTCAAAGTAGTATACTTCACTTAAGTCTTAACTTAGACTATTAATTAAAGTAATGAAATTTTTGCATGCTTAACTTAGAGATGAAAATAATTTTTCAAGTTTTCTTAATCTAAATATTTTCAGGATATATATACATATACACATATATATATTATAAAAAATTAACTTTACAAAAGAAGAGTGCGAAAAATAGGCACCAATTAAAATTCTCTTAAAATCTAATGTGGCTCTATCTTATTAAGCCTAAGTTGACTGAGTAATTAAGTCCAAGGAGTATTTCCATGCTTAATGACCTAAGCCCAATTGGGTTAGGATTCATTGGCCTAAAACTCGTTAAATGGTCACTTAGAAAGTCCGATCAAGAAGAACAAAATCACCAAGGAATAAAGAGTTAAAAAAATATTTTACTAACAATGTTTTATATATATAGTTATATTTGTATATATGTTCTTGAAAAAAATGATTAAGAGACTTGAAAATTGTTTAAAACAAAGAGTTAGCATGTTATTTTCAAAACTTTTAAATTAAATTTCTAAGTTGGACTTGATTTTGTATAACTATAATGAAAAGATTTTCTAGGATATTTACTTTGGAGTTATACATAAAATTATTTTCTTGAGTAAAAAACTAGCTTCAATTAGAATGTTTAAATATATCAAGTGAATTAATTATACTTTGACTTCTTTAAATTGGCAAGTTGGCCGAATTTTGTGGGTATATTCACTGCAAACCCTCACGAGACTACAACTCATCCTCTAGGGTAACCTAGGGATTTAAAGGCTTGTTGTATATGCTAAATACAATCGCGATTCCTGCGAAAGTGAGTTGGATTTTTCTTTCTTTCCCTTTTAATTTTTTTCTTTGCTAGAGGACTAGTAAAAGTTTAGGTGCGGGGGTATTTGATAATCACATTTTTATTATATTTTTATACCCTCATTATCTATTTTATTTAAATAAAAATGTCACTAATAACATATTTTTCTCTTAATTTGCAGGTTAATAAAGAATCAGTGAATAAAAGCCAAAAAGAACTCAATTTCCTTATTTTCTAACCTCTTATTGAAGCCCGAGATTAAGCCAAGCAATCTACACAAGCCGAAGAAACAAGGATCGAAAAATGAAATGAAATCAAGTCAAAATCATATTCGGGATGATTAGTTGTAAAGAAACGACGATATCTCCCAATCTGAAAGGCAGAATTTAACATGTAATATATGAAAATCACCTATCTCGACGAGACGAAGCCATCTGTCAAGTCAGATTTTTGATACTAATATCAATATCGGTATCGATACTTGTATTGATAGGGGTATCGATACCTAATTTTCTGTTACGATTCAAATGCTAAAATTGATTAACTTGGGGATCAAGTTTAATCCAAGGGTTGATATTAGTTATAATACTCTATAAATAGGGATAGAGGGTGAGGGGTTTGAGTGTGAAATATTTTGTAAAACTCCTTTTAGAGAGGAGAGTTACTCTTAATTGAGAAGACCTTCCAAATTTATAACTTTTAATTGCAATTAATAAAAATATTTTCACCCCTTCATATTTTCTTTTCTTTTCTTCGTCCAAGGATGAAAAGAGGATGAAGAAGAAGATAAGATGAAGATGAGGGTTTGCCTTTTATTATTTTCCTTTCTTTTCTTGTAATAATTTTTTTCTTATTTATTTTAATACTTTGTAGAGTAGATTTACATTCATGTCTTTACTTTCATGTATTTACTTTCATGTCTTTAATTTCTTGTATTTATTTTGTAGCTTAGATTTTATTTTCTTGCACTATTCACCTTGAGGCTAGAACCGTCTTGGGATTAGTTTTTATTATTTTTTTTCTTTAATTCACCTTGAGGCTAGAACCCTTTAGGAAATTGCCCTTTTCTAAATGTGGAGCTAATATTTGTGGGAATTCTAGAAATTGTTTGAAACTAGCTTTATATCCTACTTATTCACGTAAGATTGAGATTAGCTAAGTGGATCTATTCTAGATTTCTCATATCTTTAATTAATCCTCCATATTTTACTTTCTTGATCTTCCTCTTTATTCTTATTTTTTTATTTGTTTGTTTTATTTTCCTTTATTACCTTCTTAATTTTCCTTCATTTTATTCATCATTCTTTCTCCTCCCTCAAACTTGTTTTGTTTTATTTGCACATATTCACAACCACTCTTTATCTTTCCACTCTAAATCTCATTTTGGTTTTATTTGCACTTTATCACTTCCACACTCTTAATCTCTCCACACTCACTTTTATTCTCATTTTATTTTTATTTTGCACTCAATCACAAACACTCTCGTATCTCTCCACAATCATCATGTTTCACTCCTAATTGTCACACACACAACATAAGAACCAATTTTAATTAACTCCTATAACACCTTCCTCGTGAGATCGATAACTTTTTATACTATAACTTGATAGTTGTATACTTACAACTTTAGGTTCACATTTATTTCCTATCATGCTGATATGGGGGGTAGGCCAACAAGTACCGCGTTTTTAGTCGGCTACGCAAGTTGTCGGCCTATTGGGTCGGCCGCAGGGGCAGTTTGAGTCGTTCGTCTCTGAATATGTTTGATCAGGCGCAAGATGGGACGCGTGTCGGCCTCTCGAGGAGGATTAACACTTAGCTTATTTGTAGGTTATAACAACACACATTGTGAAGTGTGTAGCACTAGACTGCATTTGGATTCTCTAGGACGAGTTACCTAAAAGATAGAGAATTCAAATTATTACATGATCCCTTTGACTTAATGCTATTGTCATTTCTGATTAGATAATTTAGTATGCTTTGATGTGATGGTTAAGCTTGTTTAGTAAGCACTACACAACTAGAAACGTTGAGTTGCTAGATCATTTAGGAAAATGATGGATATTAAGATAGGATCTAATATACTCATTATGATGAGTTAATTTATTATGCATTCCAATGATATTATTAAATTCCCGCTGGTGGGTGGTTTTGAAAAATATTTTTTAAAATTTATTTTTCTTATAAAAATAAAATATTTTGATGTTTCAAAATAATTTTTATTTATGTTCACGGGGATTGCAATTTAGGCATGAGCAAATAGGTGATTTGTCCTACTTAATAAAGTTGCCTTAAATAAAATGGTACTGAAGGAGACTGAATGTAAGATATTATTCATGAGTAATTAATCTCATATTATAGAAGAGCTTTTATGAATAGTTGGTGGGATATAGATTTAATTGTTAAATTAAAATTACTAATTTGATTAATAATTAGTTCTCGATATGGAGCCCAATTGGTCTTACTAATGTCATTAGGAGAGGTACAAATTCAATATAGCTTTATTCTATCCTTAATTATTATGGATTGAGTTTTGAATAATTCTAAATTGTTTGAATTTATTATCCATGAGGCTAGCTTGATCCTATATGAAGGGTTCATATGTAGTCCTATGAAGATAAGAGAAAATCATGAGAAAAACAAAAGAAAATATAATTTTTAAGAACATATCTCTTAGTATTGCTCCTCTTCGGTAACGGGTGAATTTTAGTTGGATGTTTTTTCTCTTGGGGAAGCTTTTTCGGTAGATCTTGGGAGATGACTTTTCGAAGGGTCAGAAAGCATTTATGTCCATTTGGGGAGGAAGTTCCTAACTTTATAGAAAATAGATTGTTTTCTTTTTCTTATGTTTGGTTGGATAAGAAATTTTATGGAATAGTGAAACTCATACAAGAATGTAGGCAATTTCAAATTTCTAGGCAATTTAAAATTTTATGGAAAAGTGGTATGGATGTACTTTATTACTCTTTTAACATAAAGGTCAGATTTCTTTACAATTTCTGTCCATTTGGGGAGGAAGTTGATTTCTATAAAATAGTACAATTTTTCCTACTTTAAAGAAAATATTTCTATAAAGTTTTTTAGAACCAAACACAGTTTATAGAAATCTGCAGAAATCTATTATTAACGATAATGTCATTGTCAAGTGTTTTCCCAAAACTTTTCTATAAAAAAGGTGAACCAAACACCCTCTTAGGGTACCAAGATCTAGAACCTGTCTCAACTCAAATTTTCAACACCCATGAGAAACCAACATCATACCCTTGACGGCGTCATCATTCTGAAGAAGATGGCGTTTAAATAACCGCAGTCAGACAACTGAGCAATCTAAAAATTAACTTTTTCTCTCCTCTCTTTCTTCTTTTTTCTCTCTCCTGGATGTGCGTGCAGGAAAACCACCTGCTCTCTGTTTCGTTCTAAAACCGACTGCAGGGTTCTGACGAAACCCACTTTCCTTTAATAAAGGAAATTTACTTCCAGGTCCTCCTAAGCATAATCAACTTCGTATACGCCCTTCACAGCCCTTTTTCCATTAGGATTTAACACATTGACCTGATCTTAGTGGGCTTAACTTGGGCTGGATCCACAACAGGAATTGGGGAACGTTGGACCTATTGGAGCGAAAAAGAAGGTTTTGATGAAGGATATTTTTGCTTCTACCGTCCAGTGTTTGCTCAATCTGAATTAATTATTCCAGTGATCTATATGTCGCTCAGTGTAGTAAGGAGTATCTTAGTCCTCTATCGAAGGTTGATTATCTCCCTTTGCACTCTGAAGACTCAAATTGGGCGACAAAAGCAACGCTGGCAACTCTCACTCGATAACTTCGGAAAAAGAGCGACGATCATACTCTCCATAGAGCTTTCGAAGCCCTAAGATGTGTGTTTCAGGGTGACTAAGTAAGAAGGTAGGGTGAGCTCAAATTGTTGGTTGATATGATTTTTGGAAATTACAAATTTCTACTGCTATGTTAAGTTATTTCTTAAAATTTTGACCAATCTAAATCTACTCCTCTATACTTAAAGGAGAATTCAGAGAATCACAGTTTATATAACAGTAATTCTAAATGGGTCCCTCTTCAGTCACTGCATAAAGCTACAGTGAACATTTGGTTCCTCCTACACATCCGCACCAAATTTGAATTTCGAAAATTGTATAAACACCCATCTACAGTAAGTCTACAGCTGTCTTCCACTAAAGAGAAAAAAACCAGACTCTTCAATCCCCCCCCCCAAAAAAATCTCCCCTCTTCTTCTCTGCAACTCTCTCCCCTCTCCCCTTTCCAATTCCAGATCCATTCACAAATATGCCCCAAAAGCCGTCGTTCTAGCTCCGCTCCGATTCCGACTTGGAGTTTGATCAACATGCAGTCCCTGTTCCTTCTCTCCTAAGCTTCTCTCTCTTAAATCTCTCGCAAATTACTGTCATGGCAACCTGATGTTGATTCAAAGATGAGGAGAAGTCCAACGACGCCATTGCCAACGAGGACGAAGACACCGGAGATCAGATCGCCCCCTTCATCTTTTTTAATAAAGAATCCAACTTTCTTCTTGATTCAATGTGTGAAACTTTGGGGGTAGTAAAGTGCAAATAACTCGAGAAAACACAAACTTGGAAGTGAAGATCAAGAAGGGGAAGAAGTCATCTGGGTCCAAAAGAAGAAGAGGGTTGCAAACTACAAAGCCTTTGTTCTTGGGGCCACGGTGAAGGGTCAGAGAATAAGTATTTGTCTAAATTTCAGGCTTTTAATATTTATTTTGAGTTAAGATGTTCATTCTTTATGAAAAATTGTTTGAGAGGTACCCTTTATGCTTTATGCTGGAGGGGGTTCTTGAGGAAGAGCTTCAGGTGGATCCAAGCATGTTGTCTATGGAAAAATGGTGACTTTTATTAAGAGGTAAAATTATGAGCTTAATTTCAGTCTCTTTGGATATCTATTTTAGCTAAGATTTTCATTAGATTTATTCATATTGGTATGATGTGATGCCTTGCTGCCACAAAAATCCCATTTTATGGGAGCTTATTCTTTGTCCATGGTGATGAATTTAATCTCATTTTATGTGCATGATTTCTCTTCTGAATTGTCGGCTTTAGATTATTCAATTATTCCTTTTTGGTATGATGAAGTGTTAATTTCTTTTTATAATGAATAAATTTGTGTAAAGATAAAGAAAATGTTATTCAGTTATAAGGATTGTGTGTTTCCGTAAATTATCTAATGGAATAGATAAAGAAGTATTTATAACTATATGTTTGTATAGTTTATATCTATTACTATTTTCAACTCAGTAACCTCACATTCACAATTTGAATTGTTTTTGTCTTGAATGTTGGTCTTCCTTCTTCTTCTTTCTATTCTCTTATTCTTCACTTTCGAGAAAAAAGCAAGAAAATGGAATAAAAACCCAAAACCAAAACAAGAAATAAATTATAGTCATCGAGAAATTGTGAGTGTGTTTTGGTTTGGTTTCAACCGTGAGTTTTTGACAAAATGAAATCATTTTTCCTTTGGTTACTGATTTTTATTTCACTCCTCTGTTTTGACTGAAGTTGCAATAATGTAAGCAATGGGGATGCATTTTGACTATTGGAAGGCTAAAATGTTCTGTAATGAACTTAATAGGTGATTGTCTGCTTTCTCTTTTAAGGAAGATTTGGTTGCTAAGTATTAATGAGTTTTGTTTGTTTTTGGGTTAGGGAGTGCAGATTGATAACATCGAAGGTGATGATGGCTAGATCAAATTGGAGGATCCACTCGGTTCATTGCAATTGTGGAATGTAATTTTGTTTCAGTTTTTTGTTTTAAATTTTAAATGGATCTTTGCATGCATTTATGCTCTCAAAATTGACCTCTATTGTGCTATTTCAATTTCTTTTTGTTGGAGTTAATTCATGATATACTTAAAAAGTTACTATTGGGATGTATTAATATCACCTTTAATTATTTAATTATGTAGGAAATAGAATACTTAATTTTTGCTAAGGCATAATTCATAACTATGTGTTTGTAAAGTATATTTGTTCTGATTAAAAAACTTGAGAAGGATATTCTTTCCATTGGTGTAAATTATGTTTTTCTTAGTAAAAGAAAGGATATTCTTTCCATAGTTATTTATAACTATGTGTTTGTAAAGTTTATATCTATTACTATTTTCAACTTGGTAACCTCTCATTCACAATTTGAATTGTTTTTCTCTTGAATGTTAGCTCTTCTTCTTTATCTTCTCTTATTCTTCACTAAAAAGCAAGAAAATGGAATAAAAACCCAAAACCAAAACAGAAGAAATAAATTATAGTCATCGAGAAATTGTGAGTGTGTTTTGGTTTCGGTTTCAACCAGTGAGTTTTTGACAAAATGAAATCATTTTTCCTTTGGTTACTGATTTTTATTTCACTCCTCTGTTTTGACTGAAGTTGCAATAATGTAAGCAATGGGGATGCATTTTGACTATTGGAAGGCTAAAATGTTCTGTAATGAACTTAATAGGTGATTGTCTGCTTTCTCTTTTAAGGAAGATTTGGTTGCTAAGTATTAATGAGTTTTGTTTGTTTTTGGGTTAGGGAGTGCAGATTGATAACATCGAAGGTGATGATGGCTAGATCAAATTGGAGGATCCACTCGGTTCATTGCAATTGTGGAATGTAATTTTGTTTCAGTTTTTGTTTTAAATTTTAAATGGATCTTTGCATGCATTTATGCTCTCAAAATTGACCTCTATTGTGCTATTTCAATTTCTTTTTGTTGGAGTTAATTCATGATATACTTAAAAAGTTACTATTGGGATGTATTAATATCACCTTTAATTATTTAATTATGTAGGAAATAGAATACTTAATTTTTGCTAAGGCATAATTCATAACTATGTGTTTGTAAAGTATATTTGTTCTGATTAAAAAACTTGAGAAGGATATTCTTTCCATTGGTGTAAATTATGTTTTTCTTAGTAAAAGAAAGGATATTCTTTCCATAGTTATTTATAACTATGTGTTTGTAAAGTTTATATCTATTACTATTTTCAACTTCAAGAACCTCTCATTCACAATTTGAATTGTTTTTCTCTTGAATGTTAGCTCTTCTTCTTTATCTTCTCTTATTCTTCACTAAAAAAAGCAAGAAAATGAAAAGGAAAAAAAAAACCAAAACCAACAAAGAAGAAACAAATGGTAGTCATCGAGAAATTGTGAGTGTGCTTTGGTTTTTATTTCAACCGGAGGGTTTCTTACAAAATGAAATCATATTTCCTTTAGTTACTGTTTTTTATTTCACACCTCTGTTTTGATTGCAGCTACAATAATGCAAGCAATGGGGATGCATGTTGGCTGTTGGAAGACTAAGATGTTCTATGAGGAACACAGGTGATTGATTGTTTTCTCCTTTAAATTGCAAGGTTTTCCCTTGATTTTTTGCTCATTAAATGAATTGTGTATTTCCTGTTTTGAGTCAAATCTTATTAGTTCAAATTATTTTCTCTCTTTTTTGGTTATTTCTGAAATTGGTAATCTACCCAAAACAGCTTTCATAAATCTGACAATTTCCCTAATATGGTAATCTATGCAAGGTTAGTTTAGTTTTCCTTTTTTCTTTTGTTTAATCAAGAAAATTTTATTAGAGATTCTAATGCATCTAGCAATTTTTTGAAAAGGGTATTTTATGCTCACACTAATAATATCGAAACAACAATATATTGTGTTTCATCATCCTTTTTTTTATCCTTTAGATTCTTATAGGCTTTTTTGATTGATAGGTTTGCGTTTGTGGTATGCCTACTGTATCGAATCAGAAACATGTCTTGGCTCTTGAGTGTTTGAATATTGATTGGGATTTCTGTTACTAACTGTGCTGGCTTTAATCCTCTTGAGGGATAATACACATTAATACCCTGTAGAGCTAAAACCTCTATTCTCAACCTTTCTTTTGAAAAAATCTTGCTATTACATATTTGAGATGCTTCATTGTGTTTTATTTACCTTCTCTGCAAACTTCATGGTGTTGTACTTTTGTATTCTACCAAGCTTTTACTATTTCCACTTTTTCCTACTTAAGTTGCTTCTTTTAAGTACATATTTAAATTGTTACTTCTGTATGTTTGGTGAAGTAGATACTTTTTCTATTTTAATCAATTTTAGTTATAATTTGAAGTTCACCCTTTTTTATGAGATTTTATTTCTTCGATAGGAACAATGTAAATGGTGATGTAGGTGGAGGATGTCGACTATCATGTAAAGTGGATTATCTCCATCTTCCAGTTTCTTGCCCACTCACATTTCGATGTTCTTGCCGCAGATAACAACCTCATTAGAAGAAATCAAATTGCTCAATCTTCAGGTATTTTTTATGCTTATTGCTCTTTGTCTCACATGGGCAATATTAAAATCAATAATGAAGATATGGATGGTAGGTTATCTACAAATTACCCTTTTGGTTAAATATGAGGAATTCTCATGTATTTTTATGGTTATTGCTCTTTTTTCACATGGGTAAATTTATCATTTTGGTTAAATATGATAATGTCATGTTAATTCATTCGACTTTTTTGGTAACGAAGTTATGGTCAAATCAATTTTGATTGCATTTATACACCTTGACAAAGGAAAAAATATTATATAGTGTATGTATCAACTACTTTTATACCTAAAAGAGAAGCTCTTAGCTACAAGAATTATTTCTTTGGCCATCCCTCGAGTCGTGACAATTGTTCCTCTCAAAGGGCCTCAACAATAAAAACCATCTACATCAGTGTTTTAAATTTCAAAATCTAAAAACTGCAATTGTACTCCACTGAGAACAAAAAGTAGGTGACATTCTCTCTCCTTTTCCTTTCACATATATATATATATATATATATATATATATATATATATATATATATATATATATATATATATATATATATATATATATATATACACACACACATATATATATATATACATACACACACACACACACACACACACACACACACACACACACACATATATATATATATATATATATATATATATATATATATATATATATATATATATATATATATATATATATATATATATATCCTCCTTTGAATACCAGTCATGTAAGTTTAGTTCTATTCTTTATTAGATATTTATTTTCTCTATATAAATTTCCATCCATTATATATATATATATATATATATATATATATATATATATATATATTTTTTTTTTTTTTTTGAGGTCATGTGTATCATATTAGATATTTGATGTCTCATATGTTGTTAGATTCTATGTAGGGGTAACTTCTATGTTTTTTCTATCTTTATTCTAATTTTATCATATATGTATTGGTGCTTTTTCTCTCTACTTTGGTTTAATGCCTTTGCTAGGGAAGATCAAATTTTTTACTATTAGTCTTCTATTTGTTATCACTAACTAATTAATTTAATTTAGATATTATTTACTAATATGAATTTTAATTTGATAGTATTGAGAAAGCTTTTACTTTTGAGCACATCTAGAGGTGATATCTATTTCACTCTCCTTTTAATTTAATTATGTATGTATGTATGTATGTATGTATGTATGTATGTATGTATGTGTGCGTACATCTGCGTGTGTGTGTTTTATTTGCATACTTGCATAGAAAGACTTATAATTATCTCTAAAGATAATACCTAGATTGACTAATTCATTTTCAATGATAAGATTTTTGCTTCTATCTTTATGTGTTGTCATGTGATCTTCTTTTTGTCACTTGGCCGATTATTGACATTTTACTTATTCACAATTTGTTCTTCTCATATATTTTTGTTTGTCACCGTGTACTTCCAACAGAGGAGTTTTGATGGTTTCTCTTGGGAATATTCAACTAAGTATTCATGTAACACCCGTGAATTTTCGATCATTATTTTTCTAATATTTTCAAGACATATTTTTCTAGTATTATTTTCCTAATATTTTTCGACACGTATCTTCTAATATTGCTTTTCTAATATTAAATATTATTTTCTAGCATTTGAAAGTTGAATATTATTTTCTAGTGTTTAAATATTAAATGTTATTTTTCTGGTATTTAAATATTAAATATTATTTTTAGTATTAAAATTAAATATTATTTTCTAAAAGTATTATTAATATTTTCTCAAATTTTCGTGATTCTCTACTAATTCAAAATAGAGTTTTATATTTATGTTTATGATGTAGCTACATTATAAATTCAATAATTCGATGAATACTTTCAGTCCTAATCTTGATTCTTGATATTACTAATGGTTTTGTAAACTGAGCTTGGTATTTAGTGCATTAGAAATATATATATATATATATATATATATATATATATATATATATATATATATATATATATATATATATATATATATATATATATATATATATATATATATCTGTGTGTGTGTGTGTAATAATTTTATTAATATCAATTTTGTTTAATTATCATCATAATAATAAATCACCTATTTTATGTGTTGTACTATACCCCTCAATCTAACCCTAACCCTATATATATATATATATATTATATTTTTGTTTTTTAAAAAACCCAAACCCCCAAAATTGCATCTCCTCTCTTAACTTCCCATCTCGATCACTTCTCGATCCGATCCTTTATTTTCGATCTTTGTCGAAAGATTTTGATCCTTTTTACGATTGATTTCCGCTTTGATCCTCATCGCCTTCACCACGCCGCCATGTTTGTCGACCTGCCGACTTCGCTGTGGTCGGTGACCAGTCCGGCCAACAACACCCGCCAACACTCCGCCAGCTTGCCGCTTACACCGACCACGACACTCACCCGCTTCTCTAGTCCGCTTAGCGCATCTCGCCGCCCCATCGACGCCGTTGCCGTTGCCGAACTCAAAGAACACCGACGACGTTGTACCGGAAGCCGCTGCCGGCGGATTCGCTCGACGATATCCCCGAGGCAAGATCTCGATACCCGTTGACTTGTATTTTATATTTTAGATTATTTATGAATTATTATATGCAAGATCCTCTTATGTTGTCTCATTTATTTATTTTTATGAATTAATTCAGATATGTATAGTTTAGTTCGTACAATTTAATATCATATGCTAGTTAACATTTACATATTCGGTGAATATTCGATAGTATAAAATTATCCGTGATGATTGGATAGGTTAGAATTGATCCATGATTAATTTCGTGCTATTTGGAAGCAAGAATGTATTTTTAGGATATTTCTAGTATTTATTATAATTATGAAAATATTTTTAAAAGGAATTATTTGGTGAAAATAATTTATTTTGAGTAAAAAGTATTTTAATTAATTGTTATGATTATCCGAGGAGAAAAAGAATTTTTGGGAATATTTTAAGAGATTTTGTTGATTTATGGAAATAAAAAATATAGTTATCGCTCATAAATAATATTAAAGAGAAAAAAATATTTTTAATTGAAATATTCAATAATTATGTTGAGAATTAGTTTAAAGAATTTTTATGGGAATTTATGTTGAAAACTACATCATTTCATGTGGTTAACTCCTCTTATTTCACATTTTCATATTGTACCGCTATTGATAATTATTCACGCTATCGCTTATGATACACGACACTAATACGTAGAGTAATTGCATACGTTATTCCGTGCTGAGAAGTTCAAGATCTGAATAGTGAGTTATTAGAGTTATCAATTACATGTGGAAATAGCTCGTGTTCTCGCATTTATATCGTTTATTGATTAGTCCTGTTACATTTATTATATTCTGTTTATATTGTATTTATTCATAGTCTTGTTGTGTCCAGAACCGTAGTAGTTCATGACTTAGGGACTTGGTTTGTCATGAACATGACCTAGTGACATGTGTGTGTTGACCTGCTTAGGAGGTGAACCCGTGTTTAATTTATCGGTATCGTTGACTAGACTTACCTGAGACCGTGGGATGAGAAAGTCTTGGTTCATGTATTCGGATGTGGTTGTTTATGTATCTTCCAGACCCGTGCCAAGTGATCTTGTTTTCAGACTTGGGGCTGGTTTGTTGGGCCAGTGATCTTGTTTTCGCACGTGGTCAGTAAAATCATTTCGTCACCTGAGTCCTGCTTGTGTCCGAACAAGCCAAAATCGGATTGCACGTAGTCCTCAGACCGTAGATCCGCGGAAATTGGATGCGCGTAGAGGAATTTGAACCGTCAGTTATCCGAATAACATGAACGTCGACTCTTGTGAGATATAGACCTGAGACCTGTTATAGGATGGCTAGACAGTTAGAACACATGAGTTGGACATGTTGATACTTATTCCCAGTTGTATGTTCCATCCGTGTATAGTTCGGGGTTAATATTTAGTTATTTACAATTCGAGACATATGGTATACACATGAGGGTTTCCTTGTTTGGATTATTTCGCTCGGCATACTACGTCTCGTTTTGTAGATTTCTAAATATTAATCTCACCTGGATTTACATGGATGGTTAACCGTATTGTTATACTTGATTTGTTCGCATTTTTTTTTATTGCTTGCATTCATTCGCATTATTATTATACTGCCATTCCGTTGTGGGATCTTGCCGTGTGTTATACACGCTGACGTACTCCATTCTCTTGGTGTACGTCAGATTTAGATGACGGACAGGTTCAGTATGGAGATGCACTTGGGCCGGAGTTTTCTCAGCAGAAGAGCCTCCCAGACGATGGAGTAGATCGAGCTGAAGCTTAGTTTCCTTTTTATTTTCAGTAGTTTGATGAACCTTAGACTGATTTCAGCATTTATTTCAGTTTAGTTGACATTGTTTAGGATTCTCTAGTTTCTTTAGCCACATGGATTGTTTCAGATATGTGGACTCTTTTATAGTCCTGGATGTTATTTCATTTTGGTGATATGTACTCCCTGTTCTAGATTATTATTTATTCTTACTGGCTGTGATTGGGATCTGTGACTGTGATGTATTTTTTTATGATTACTTGACGCTTGGCGTATTAGATTGAGAAGAAATATTTTTTTCTATTCGTATTTCTCCTCAACCTAATACGTTGCGGGCTTGTTCGCGTTCCGTTTCTGTGTATTTTGGGAAGCGGGGCGTGACAATTCATAATTCCACTGTTTTATCAGTTTCCAATAAGGATATATTAATATAGTTTTGGTGGTTTATCTTGAGAATAGTTATTTAACTAAGCATTTGTAATTCGTTGTTTTATCGGTTTTCAATAAGTATGTATTAAATATTACCATTAGTTATTTCTTCATTCTTTGATTTTCAATATTGTTTCTATGCTTTTACTTCATGAGCCATTATTCCAATATTCAATACCTAAATTTGACATGAGAATTGGAAGTAATGCACTACAATGTCCTTTTCTTTTCTAAGTATTTAGTTTTATCCGATAGAAATCTTCACTAAATTTACTATTAATATATATGTTTTGTTTTTCTAAGTTTTTGGTTTGTCCTTTTATATTTTCCTAATTTAACTTATATATTTTGGGGTAAAAGAATAATAATAAAATTGAAAAAGTAGATGGTTATAAGACATTCATCCTAACATTCTGTTATTTTTCTGTTCTTTTTACGGTGGCTCATGTCATTTCTTCTTCGAGATAAGCTGCCAAGCAACTAAAGAAGAGGAAGAGGGAGGTGGAGGAAGATGGATAGTGAGAAGCAAAAAAGAAGCAACAGGAGTTCATCAAATATTTTCTGTATGAATATGGTTTACGTCAGCATGTTTATGCATACTTAATAGGTTTTAAAATTCCTTCAATGTATGTCAAATTGAAAGTGAGAATGTATTATAAAATTATATTATGCATTGTAACGTGAGAAATGAAAAAGTATGATCATGCTATAATTCTGATCGTTTATGTTAGATTTCTTTCATTATTATTTTGATATTAAAATTTTATTATGAGAAAATGATTGGTGATGTTGAGTGATTTGCATAATGGATTCTTATGACTTGATGATTGTCAACGCACTTTATTTTGTTGTATTTACAGTCTTTTATAAATATGCTAAATTTATGTAGTTCGTGACAAGGTGCACACTCAATGAATCACAGGTGAGTTGCACTCAATATGCTAAACACAAAGCCTCACCCATGCTTTGCACGAGCCAAATACTAATGTTAAATGTTGATGGCAAAATACTAATGAATCTCAGGTGATGTTGAGTGATTTTTTTAGACTCGAAGATTTTGTTGATGGGAAATGAACCTAATGTTAAATGTTTATTCCCAAGTAGTTCTTATAGGTTGATGTTTTCCTCCAGTGGCAATTCGTTATATTTTATTTACTAATTGGCTCTTATAGTTTGTATGTTCAGTTACTAAGTAGCTATGTGAGTTAGTAATTGAGAGATAATTATTGGAATTGTATTTAAGCCTTCTTAGAAATCTAGAATAATATTAGTAGTGCTTCTAGCTTTTTAGAAACTATGAAATGCTACTTCTGATGTAAAATGTTGCTACTGCAACTCGAAATTTGTGTCTTAAATTAGTATAATTGTGAAGACTATAATGTGAATGAGCCCTTTATTATTTGAGTACTTAATACTTAGTATTGTGGTAAAAACGCCAAAGTTTCAATTTCTTTTGATGTATATCAATAATCAGTTTATAATTGGTGTGAGCAAATATGTCTGATAAAATTGGTTGTTTCTGGTTATTGTTAATGTGTTACTTTAAGCTCATGATTTGATATTTTGGGAAGTTATATTTTCTAATGTTTAACATATCTAATGTATGTCTATATCTTCACTACACGTAATTTTGGTTTCTTTTCAACCAGTCTACACTTCTAAGGCTTTGAGGAAGTTCCAGTATGTCTATATCTCATTAAATCCAATTCGATCAAAGGCTCCAGTATTAGACCAAACTCAACGTATACTATCTCTCTTAGTCTAAATATGGGAGGAAATTTGGAAGTTCGTAATTAACTTTGTTTATCTTGGTTGTTTGTCAAATGGTAACATATAAATGATAGCGATTCTTGCAGAGATTTATGCTTACATGTAGATTTGATTATTTTCTCTAAGTCTGTTTTTAGATTTTGTAATTGAGAGTCCGTTAGGATTTTTATGTGCAGATTTTGTAATATTATGTGTTATTCTATGTGTTTAGCAAGAAGTTGTGTGGGTGGCATCAAAGAAACTCAATAGATGATAGATTTTGCTTTTGAACACAATCTAATTGTTGACGTTGAGGAGATTGGGATAGTTTATGTGCACAAAGCTATGAAGAGACTTGACAGGGGATATTAGATATTAGTTTGTTAATGATGTGTCAACCAAAAAAAGTTTGTTAATGATGTGACTAACACAATCCTAGGATAAATTGAGTGTTGTGAGAAATTAATTTGTTTGATGTTTTGCACTTGGATTATTTATATTTTGGAATAATTATGTTTATTGGTTATTAATGCACTATTCTTTGTTTAAGTCTTTTGAAGGTTCTATTGGAGGATTCGAAACTGACATCAGAACTATTTATTAGTTTTACATTTGAATGATAAAATTTTATAATGGCGATAAGACCAAGATACTCCATCGCAATATTTATCGCAAGTAAGACCGAGAATTATGTTGCGTTGATTCGATAATTAGTGTAAGTATTTAGATTTACTAATGCTTATTATGAAGCATTAGTTCTTTTACGATGTGGCCAAAATATGTGATTGCACTTAGTAATTTCATACTTAGAGTAGTATGGTTCAAAATCCAAACCGTAACATAATGTTACTTGGAAGTGATTCGTTGTGTATAAATTCATTCTCTATTGTTGTTCACTACATGTTTGTGTTGTCTATGATTTTAGAATATTCAATTTTTAATTTTGTATATATATTTGATTTAAAATATAATTATGTTTACGGATTCTGTTTCATGCTAAAATCATGCATTGATCTCTATCATTTCTTTGTCATTAATTAATCTTTAATTTTTCAATAAATGTGTTGGACTAAAGGATATCCATTTAATACTATTGAATATTTATACTATGAAGAAAATTAGGTTTCATACTATATAAGTGATTATAGCCTGTTTTCATAAAAGTAATAACTTAGAAAACAAAATATAGAGGAAACAATAATTAAAATATAAGTACATTACATTGAAACTTAACAATTGTTTGAATTGAAATAATACTAAAATTAAGAAAGTAGAAAAATTAAAGGACAACTAAGATTTTAATAACAATATTCGAAACAATACACAAGAAAAAAAAATATGTACACATAAAACTTAACAAGCAATAAATAGTAGTACTAGCCCGTGCTCCGTGCTTGGCCCGGGGTACATACTAGTATATGAAATTCGAAAACCCATATCTTAGAAGCCCAAAAATCAATGCATAACCTAGTCGCCACAAACTAGTGATCATGTAATCATTGTATGCTCCCTTCTCTTGAAACAATCAAAACAGGGGGAAAACTGGGCACTGAAACATTAATTGCACATCAAATAAGTTCAAATTCTAGTATATTAATTGAATTGGGAAAAAAAAAAACAGTCCAGAAATGTATAAAACTTCATCCCTGGACCGTACAAAAATGAAACAACTTATATATGTTAAATCACAACATTATAACTAAATATCTCAGTAAAAATCACACAGTAGCTGTAGTAGCTCCATAAGCGCTACTGCTACTCCACAGCCCACCGTCATCCAACTCTATCAAATCCTGAAGCCCCTCCCACAACCCATCAACATCCCCTTCCTGATTCTCTTGCTTCTGCTGTTGTTGCTCTGGGAATGGAAAATTGAGCTTGGCCCTAGCTCCCCTAAATTCGACGGCCGCCTTATCGTACGCCCTCGCCGCCTCCTCAGCCGTATCAAACGTCCCCAGCCACTTCCTCACCGCCTTCCTCGGATCCCTTATCTCTGCCGCCCATTTCCCCCACGGCCTCTGCCTCACTCCTCTATACTTATTCTTCTTGTTCCTTCTCTTCTTCTGCTCGCCTTTCATCGTTGTTGTCTTCGATGGTGGCTCTGATGCTGTGAACATCTCGCACCCGATGCACCCGTCGATGCCGCACTGTCGGCAGGTGTCTGGGCGGGTAATGGCGGCGAAGATGTCGGAGGTGGTGGTGCCGGAGATGACCTGGACGAGGGTGGAGACGATGACGGAGTGTTCTTGCTCGGGAGTGAGTTGGGGGTGGAAGTAGAGCTCTCTTTGGGAAACCATTTGGATTTTTGAAATTTTGATTTTGTGAGTTTGAGAGTGAAGAGAGCGGGTTTTGCTGGTATATATAGAGGGGAGTGGGAGAGTAAAGTGACAGTTGGCTGTGGACGCGGGTTTTAAGCGGAGTGGACTCGCACGTGGAAATTGTGATAGAGTGACAGTTGGTGGTGATGAGCTGGCAGGTGGAGAGGACGACACACGTGTGGTTATGAGGGTATTTTGGTCGTTTTTGTGATGGAGATTTTGATTTGGCTAAAGGACGCGGCCTCGAAGACCAGAGGGAGACTAGTTTGGACCCTACGGTTTGGACCGGATTCTCTTGTTTCTAGAAGGAGGATGATATTTTGCGCTTCGATTGGCTGCGCACGCATGTCTGTGTGCTGACACGTGGCGTGGTGCTACTCCGATCTTGCAAAGACTATCCCGATCATGAAAAAGATTAAATGTTTTAACATAAATATTAAAATTGATGATTGTACCGATAAAACCTAATTATATTGTAAACCATTTGAGATTGTATTGATAAAATATTTTGACTATATTGATATTGCCTCAACCACAATTTTTAATTAAGTGATTGCATTGATTTAAAATTTTAAAGACACTATGGATTTCTTATATATATATATATATATATATATATATATATATATATATATATATATATGAAGCGAAGCCCTATAAAACTTAAGTTGATAGGAGATAGTGTCCACCAACTTTTATATCCATTAATGTTGCCTTGGGATAGGTGAAATTATATATATATATATATATATATATATATATATATATAAAGGGATTAAGGAATATGAGCTAGCACATCCTTTAGTAAAGTGAGATACCACTCACTTACACAATACCCCACACTTAATGGATGTGACAACTAGGTGTGCCTAAACACTATACCCATTAGTTGGTAGCTCATTTTACTAAATGAGCCGTCACCTCATATTCTTTTTTTCCATATATAAAATACTTCATTGAGGGCCTCTTTTGCTAGTAAATTTGCTTTCACTGAATATGTGGTGGGCTAATAAAGGAGAGCCTTTAGAATATTATCACAAAATAGGAGAAATTAATAGATTAGTGTACCGATCTAAGGACACTCGTCCTTTTTGGTCCACCATGTCAAGCGGTGGACCATGTTGTTGGATTTTCCTTGTTAGAAACACTATGGAGTCCTAAATTTTTTGTATCAATAAGAATTTATTGTGAGTTTGAGATTTAATTCCAAAGGTAACGTGTTGCTGAAAGATGATGAAATTTAATGTTTATCTAAGTAAAAGTTATGAAATCCGTCTTTAACAATGAATATTGCTAAAAGAAAAAGAAGAAACCATACCCAATAAATAAGAGAAGAGCGAGATGATAAGAGGTATTGGTGGGACCATGTAAGCCTTTTTCATCCTTTCCATTTGCTATCAAATCAGCAGGAGAATATTATTAAAAATAGAATTGAAACATTTTTCTTACCTATTTCATAGAAACAAATACAAGTAGGGATTGAATTTGGTTCCTCTCCACTATAAAAAAAAGTAATGGAGAGACCACTACTTTTAATTTTAACCATTAATTATATAATGGGTAATTATGATACATTTTAAATATAACATTCATCATAGCCCCGTGTATTGCACTCATTCCTAATTTGCACTCAAAGAAAAATCATAACCATCCACTAGATAATCAATGGTTGTGATTAAGTAGGGATCCCTCCACTGTTTTTTTGGTACTGGAGAGGATCCGACTCCGTAGGGATTGGAGTAAATTGTGAAAATTGTGGAATTCTGTGTTGTCAAAGGCTTATCTGTAAGTCTCGCAATGCTTTCATACTTGAATTATGTTGTGCCATAGAAATAAGTAAGTGTTAATCACATTCAACTGGTTGACACGTATCTCAAATAGACCACACCCCAACTCGACTCAGAGGCCAAGAAAGGAGACATGCTTCCCTTCCTGCCAGGAGTAGACATGCGACCCTTCTCACCAGGCTGAGGAGGAGTTGACCTTCTCGCCAGGTTGAGGCGACCTTCTCGCTAGGCCGAGTCGACCTTCTCGCCAGGCTGAGTTGACCTTCTCGCTAGGCCGAGTTGACCTTCTCGCTAGGCCGAGTTGACCTTCTCGCTAGGCCGAGTTGACCTTCTCGCTAGGCCGAGTTGACCTTCTCGCTAGGCCGAGTTGACCTTCTCGCTAGGCCGAGTTGACCTTCTCGCCAGGCCGAGTTGACCTTCTCGCCAGGCCGAGTTGACCTTCTCGCCAGGCCGAGTTGACCTTCTCGCTAGGCCGAGTTGACCTTCTCGCTAGGCCGAGTTGACCTTCTCGCTAGGCCGAGTTGACCTTCTCGCCAGGCCGAGTTGACCTTCTCGCTAGGCCGAGTTGACCTTCTCGCTAGGCCGAGTTGACCTTCTCGCTAGGCCGAGTTGACCTTCTCGCTAGGCCGAGTTGACCTTCTCGCTAGGCCGAGTTGACCTTCTCGCTAGGCCGAGTTGACCTTCTCGCTAGGCCGAGTTGACCTTCTCGCTAGGCCGAGTTGACCTTCTCGCTAGGCCGAGTTGACCTTCTCGCTAGGCCGAGTTGACCTTCTCGCTAGGCCGAGTTGACCTTCTCGCTAGGCCGAGTTGACCTTCTCGCTAGGCCGAGTTGACCTTCTCGCTAGGCCGAGTTGACCTTCTCGCTAGGCCGAGTTGACCTTCTCGCTAGGCCGAGTTGACCTTCTCGCTAGGCCGAGTTGACCTTCTCGCTAGGCCGAGTTGACCTTCTCGCTAGGCCGAGTTGACCTTCTCGCTAGGCCGAGTTGACCTTCTCGCTAGGCCGAAGTTGACCTAGAATATTATCACAAAATAGGAGAAATTAATAGATTAGTGTACCGATCTAAGGACACTCGTCCTTTTTGGTCCACCATGTCAAGCGGTGGACCATGTTGTTGGATTTTCCTTGTTAGAAACACTATGGAGTCCTAAATTTTTTGTATCAATAAGAATTTATTGTGAGTTTGAGATTTAATTCCAAAGGTAACGTGTTGCTGAAAGATGATGAAATTTAATGTTTATCTAAGTAAAAGTTATGAAATCCGTCTTTTAACAATGAATATTGCTAAAAGAAAAAAGAAGAAACCATACCCAATAAATAAGAGAAGAGCGAGATGATAAGAGGTATTGGTGGGACCATGTAAGCCTTTTTCATCCTTTCCATTTGCTATCAAATCAGCAGGAGAATATTATTAAAAATAGAATTGAAACATTTTTCTTACCTATTTCATAGAAACAAATACAAGTAGGGATTGAATTTGGTTCCTCTCCACTATAAAAAAAAGTAATGGAGAGACCACTACTTTTAATTTTAACCATTAATTATATAATGGGTAATTATGATACATTTTAAATATAACATTCATCATAGCCCCGTGTATTGCACTCATTCCTAATTTGCACTCAAAGAAAAATCATAACCATCCACTAGATAATCAATGGTTGTGATTAAGTAGGGATCCCTCCACTGTTTTTTTGGTACTGGAGAGGATCCGACTCCGTAGGGATTGGAGTAAATTGTGAAAATTGTGGAATTCTGTGTTGTCAAAGGCTTATCTGTAAGTCTCGCAATGCTTTCATACTTGAATTATGTTGTGCCATAGAAATAAGTAAGTGTTAATCACATTCAACTGGTTGACACGTATCTCAAATAGACCACACCCCAACTCGACTCAGAGGCCAAGAAAGGAGACATGCTTCCCTTCCTGCCAGGAGTAGACATGCGACCCTTCTCACCAGGCTGAGGAGGAGTTGACCTTCTCGCTAGGCCGAGTTGACCTTCTCGCCAGAGTCGACCTTCTCACCAGTGAGGAGGAGTCGACCTTCTCAACAGTCGAGTCGACCTTCTCGCCAGCCGAGCCGACCTTCTCGCCAAGAGTCGACCTTCTCGCCAGAGTCGACCTTCTCGCCAGGAGGAGTCGACCTTCTCAAAAGGCCGAGTCGACCTTCTCGCCAGGCCGAGTCAACCTTCTCGCCAGGAGGAGTCGACCTTCTCGCCAGCCGAAGTCGACCTTCTCACCAGTGAGGAGGAGTCGACCTTCTCGCCAGAGTCGACCTTCTCGCCAGCCTAGTCGCCCTTCTCGCCAGAGTCGACCTTCTCACCAGTGAGGAGGAGTCGACCTTCGCCAGCCGAGCCGACCTTCGCCAAGAGTCGACCTTCTCGCCAGAGGAGTCGACCTTCTCGCCAAGAGTTGACCTTATCGCCAGGAAGAGTCGACCTTCCCAACGGCCGAGTCGACCTTCTCGCCAGGCCGAGTCAACTTTCTCGCCAGGAGGAGTCGACCTTCTCCCCAGGCCCAGTCACCCTTCTCGCCAGCCGAGCCGACCTTCGCCAGAGTCGACCTTCTCGCCAGCCGAGCCGACCTTCGCCAAGAGTCGACCTTCGCCAGCCGAGCCGACCTTCTCGCCAAGAGTCGACCTTCGCCAGCCGAGCCGACCTTCGCCAGAGTCGACCTTATCGCCAGAAGAGTCGACCTTCTCAACAGTCGAGTCGACCTTCTCACCAGTGAGGAGGAGTTGACCTTCTCGCTAGGAGGAGTCGACCTTCTCGCCAGGCCTAGTCGCCCTTCTCGCCGAGGAGTCGACCTTCGCCAAGCCCGGTCGACCTTCTCGCCAGAGTCGACCTTCTCGCCAGAGTCGACCTTCTCACCAGTGAGGAGGAGTCGACCTTCTCGCCGGTAGAGCCGACCTTCTCGCCAGCCTAGTCGCCCTTCTCGCCAGGAGTCGTCCTTCTTGCCAGGCCGAGCCGACCTTCTCGCCAGGCCGAATTGACATTCTCGCCAGGAGTCGACCTTCTCGCCAGAGTCGCCCTTCTCGCCAGAGGAGTCGACCTTCGCCAGAGTCGACCTTCTCGCCAGCCGAGTCGACCTTCGCCAGCCGAGCCGACCTTCGCCAGAGTCGACCTTCTCGCCAGGAGGATTCGACCTTCTCAACAGGTCGAGGTGACCTTCTCGCCGGTAGAGCCGACCTTCTCGCCAGCCGAGTCGACCTTCTCACCAGTGAGGAGGAGTTGACCTTCTCGCTAGGTCGAGTCGACCTTCTCGCCAAGCCCCAGTCGACCTTCTCGCCAAGAGTCGATCTTCTCGCCAGGCCCAGTCGACCTTCTCGCCAAGAGTCGACCTTCTCGCCAGGCCGAGCCGACCTTCTCGCCAGGAGTCGACCTTATCGCCAGGCCGAGCCGACCTTGTCGCCAGGCCGAGTTGATCTTGTCGCCAGGCCGAGTTGACCTTCTCGCTAGGAGGAGTCGACCTTCTCGCCAGGCCTAGTCGCCCTTCTCGCCAGGAGTAGACCTTCTCGCCAGGAGGAGTCGACCTTCTCAACAGGCCGAGTCGACCTTCTCACCAGGCTGAGGAGGAGTCGACCTTCTCGCCAGGCCGAGCTAACCTTCTCGCCAGGCCTAGTCGCCCTTCTCGCCAGGAGTCGTCCTTCTCGCCAGGCCGAGCCGACCTTCTCGCCAGGCCGAATCGACCTTCTCGCCAGGAGTCGACCTTCTCGCCAGGAGGAGTCGACCTTCTCAACAGGTCGAGGTGACCTTCTCGCCAGAGGAGTCGACCTTCGCCAGCCGAGCCGACCTTCTCGCCAGAGTCGACCTTCGCCAGAGTCGACCTTCGCCAGAGGATTCGACCTTCTCAGCAGTCGAGGTGACCTTCTCGCCGGTAGAGCCGACCTTCTCGCCAGCCTAGTCGCCCTTCTCGCCAGGAGTCGTCCTTCTCGCCAGGCCGAGTCGCCCTTCTCGCCAGGAGTCGACCTTCTCGCCAGAGTCGACCTTCGCCAGAGTCGACCTTCGCCAGCCGAGCCGACCTTCGCCAGAGTCGACCCTTCCGGTCAAGCTGAGTCACCCTTCTGGCCAGGCCGAGTCGAAAGGCGGTCCTCCTCGAGCCCCATGCCAACAGCCAGTCATCATCACATTAAATGCATTGTCAAAGTCATCATGACTCCAGCCCCAAAAGACCTTATGAACCATCACTCACCATGCCTCATCAATCACCATCATACCAAATCAGAAGTGACTCCCGCCACTCAGCGGTCGACACTTATAAAGTGACTGTTGACTAAACTGTTTGCTTCAACTCAGCCAAAATTACAGAATTGCCCCTCTGAACCTACTATAAATAGAGGGACTATTCTTAGCACCAAGGTAATGCAAAACTCTACACACTTAGGACTTAGAACTCTTCAGTTCATTTGGTTACTTCTCCACTCAAGCTCAAAATACTGACTTGATCGTCGGAGGAAAAATTTGGAGAACCCAACTCAGATCCTCTAACGTGTTGTAGTTTTGCAGGCAGCTCCGGCGATGGTGGTTCATCGGGGGATCAACCATCAAGGGAGATAAGGGACCTTAATCATCTTCAAACTCATAATCACGTGACTATGTGATTTAGACCATCAACAAATTATGATATGCTTAAAACTAATTTAAAATAGTTTTAATAGTAAATTTAACAAAAATTAAGAATTACAAAGTTAAAAAATTAGCAGGTGAGTATTGCATGAGAAATTTCATGATGAAATTCTCACGTTTGCGTAACTGGATATATTAAATTCCAAATTTTAGAAACTTTAGAATATAGAGGTGTTGTCGAAAATGAGCGAGTATATCTAATCTAATACTACTAGTATTTTATCTCGTGCTAAGCACAGTCATACCTCCCTGATTCAATATCTCTATTGTATTTTAATAATTTTAAAGAATCATATACATCATTTATGAATTGGATTCACATCAATTCCTTTCCCATGCAAGCACATGTTTTATCCCCGGTCAATCGCTCATGAACTGAATTCACATCAAATTATCTCCCCACATAACTCCTCTCCACAGTATCACAGTACCTTTCTGATCCTTTTATCATAACAGTGCAATCAAAGTTTAATCATAGAGGGGCGATAAAAGTTTAATCATAGCGAGGCAATGAAAGTTTAATTATAGCAGAGAGTTGATAGTTTAATCATAAGTTTAATTATAGCAGAGAGTTGATAGTTTAATCATAACAGAGCAATGAAAGTTTAATCATAGCAGATGGGAAAAAATATAAGAACTAAAGTTTAATCATAACGGATTCTTTAATTTCTATGCATCTTTCTTTTAGAGAATACCACAAACCTCTCTTTCTGAAAATCAACAAACTGGAGCACGAACATTTATTTTGCAAAAATACTCATTAAGTGATATTAAGGTGATTGTGTGAATATAAATATAAAATAGGGTTTTTCGATATCAGTACCTTAAATCTTTCATATTTTAAATTAGTGATCCATGCGATATTACTATTAGGTCCCAAATTGTGAAGTTATTTAAAACCAGTCCCTCAAACAATTGAGATTATAATCAGTTGCCACAACTCTCATAACTATTTCAAGTTATAATCCCTTAAATTGCTACTTCTACTCTTGGTTTGAGCTACCTAATTAATTTGAATAATTTAATAAACGGGGATTTAATAGCAATTTCAATGGTATGAGGTACTAATTATAAAAACAACATAAGAAATATGGGACTTAAAAAGTACTTTTAATGATTTCAGAGACTTACTTTAAATTATGAAGGACTTAAGGATCTAATATCGAAAGAACCTATAAATTTAATTGCAGGCAATTCAAATTTTCATCCCTCTGTGACTTTGAATTAAATGAGGTTATGTGTGAAACACTATAAATTTTGGGGCCATCATTGAATTAGCCCGAAAAACAAACACTCAATAATGCTCAAAGAAGACAAATAACAAACATTAATTCAAATATTAACAAAAAGAAGCAACTAAAACATAGTGAAATAAGTCCAATAGTAGGATCAACTTAGACCATAAAATGTCACCAAAAGCATTTAGAAATTACTTCATTAAATGTCAGAGGAAAACCCTAGAGAACTTGTAGAATATTCAGACAATTAGATTAAGAAAACCTCAAATATTGGGTTTCTTTTGAGAAATTTCTTAATTTGTTGAGGTTGAGTACTCTGTAATGCACAATACATATAATGTTCATGAGACCGTAAACATGCAATTTTTCATTAAAAATATTGAGGCGATATATTTTAGTCAAAAGAAATACAATTGCAAGGACATAATACTGTTAAGCAAATAATCTGAATGCATGAATTGAAAGTGGAGTATATGCTTAACTTATATCCAAGGATAATTATAGAAGACTTCTATTTCTGTAAAAGTATTGCATTGAAATACTCATAATTTTTATTGCAATTTCTTGTTCTATAAATTTCCACTGAATCTGTTCAATCTCTATTCAATCTTTTCTTTATTCTAGTTTTTCTGACTACTCTTGTTTTCTAGTGATGTTAGAATTTTATCACTATGTAGCTGAGATGGATTAAGCATCTCATTAGAATTTCATCTTTAAAAGATCATAACTGCATTACTCAAGTCAGAGAAAGTCAACATGTAAGTACAGCTGAGATGCTAATTTGATGATAATTAAAAAAATTGATAAGAAGTGGTAAAAAATTACGAAATAGATAACAGAAATTATATATTTATAATAAAAAAGATCACAAAAATTAGAATATTCAGACAATTAGATTAAGAAAACCTTAAATATTGGGTTTCTTTTGAGAAATTTCTTGATTTGTTGAGGTTGAGTACTATGTAATGCACAATACATATAATGTTCATGAGACCGTAAACATGCAAAATTTTCATTAAAAATATTGAGGTGATATATTTTAGTCAAAAGAAATACAATTGCAAGGACATAATACTGTTAAGCAAATAATCTGAATGCAGGAATTGAAAGTGAAGTATATGCTTAATTTATATCCGAGGATGATTATGGAAGACTTCCATTTCTATAAAAGTATTGCATTGAAATACTCATAATTTTTAGGGTTTTGTTTCTAGGCCCAAAAGTTTACCCTAATTTATCTTTAAACCCAACATCTTTTGCTTGTATCTTTAAACCCAATCAGCTTTTTGTATTTGCCTTTGAACCCAAATTGTATAATTTAGTATCTTGTATTTATACATTTACATGGTAAAACCCCCCAAAATACCCCTTTCAATACCCCATTTAAGTCTGTATCTCTCTCCTCTTCTTCTCCGTTCTCCCTCTACCCCAAAATCATCGACTCCAACCCCAATCCTTTCCTCTCCAACCCTAACCCTAACCCCTAGCCACCCCTCCCTCTACCCTTCCCTCCACCAAAACCCTAACCCTAGCCGTAACCTTAGCCCCAACCTCTACCCCTCCCTCGACATGAAGGATCTCGTTGAAAACCTCTTCCCCGACTCCGACGAGGACTCCACTCCCTCCTTCGACCAACTCCCACCGGTCGAGGAAACTCTAGTTTGCATCCCGACGCGATCTTGCATCTCATCGACAAGCAGAACAGCGTTGAGCTCACCTCTGGCGAGCTCTCCGTCTCTAGGATCCGCCAGGCCGAGAACACCATCGCCGTCCTCACCCGCATGGCGGCGTCCAGTGGTCGCTCGCCCACAACAAGGCCGCAACAGCGTCAAGCCTGCCTCCTGCCGATTTTTTTCAACTAAAAAGAGGGGAATAGCCATGTGTTTAAGACTTGGTTTGATTGCTTGATGCCATTTTTATAGGTGCATTTTGGTAGTATATCTGTAGGGTGAGTAAATTGCTCTAAGAGTTCTTTTGCTGCTATATGAGCTTTGGGTATATGCTATTTTGTTATTGTGATCATGTGTTACTTGTTAACATTCGGAGAGCTGATTACTGCTTAGCATCGTGAGATCTACTGTTATAGTCTGAGTATATCATTTTGTTTTTAGAGCCCTTTTGGTGGTATATGGGTTTTGGGTTTTGCCCTATTTTTCTTCTTGTGGTCACATGTTACTTTGGACATTTTGGACAGTTGATGACTGTTCTAGCTTCATGAAACTTGGTTTTTGGTCAAATATTCTCAACCAACAGGCATAAGTTTGATACGAAGCTGTGGAAGCAATGAATCCATCATCCATTAATATGGTTGTGGTGAGTGTTCGATTAGCAAATAGTTTCTTATGGAAAATTTGTAAGATGATTACGTTGATTTGATATATTTCGAAAGCAAGTTGTCTTTGTTTGATGAAATTTTTTCTTAGGAGTTGGATGATGGCTTTCTATTTCTGCGAGAAGATTTTTGTGACTTTACTTGATAAGGCGAGGACTTCCAAGCAAGTTGTATTACTAAAGATCGACTTCTGGAGTTAAAACTTTGGTTTTAGAACGTCTTGCTTATGGATCGACTTCTGGAGTTAAAACTTGATAATGTTTTGATGATAACTCTATTCATGAGTAGAGTTATGCTTCTATACATATTGTTCATGTATAGTTAATGGTTATTGGATGAATGTGTATACTGAAAGTTGTATTGTATCTATGCATATTATTCATGTATGGTTAATGGTTATTTGTTGTGTCCAGGTAATTTTTTGTTTTAATTTTGGTTTCCTTTGCGCAGATCTAGTTGAATTCATGGAAATTGACTTGAGACTCTTTTAATTCTCTCATAATTAGCATAGAAATCAAGTGAAAATAATATGAAGAAGGTATAGCGGGATAATCTGAAAGTATAGCGTGATAATATGAAATTATAAGCGTGGTAATCTGAAAGTATAAGCGTGTTAATATGAAAGTATAAGCGGGATAATATAAAAGTATAGCGTGATATTATGAAAGTATAAGCGGGATAATATGAGAGTATAGCAGGATAACATGAAAGTATAGCGAGTTAATATGAAAGCATATCCGGATAATATAAAAGTATAGCGTGATATTATGAAAATATAGCGGGATAATATGAAAGTATAGCAGGATAACATGAAAGTATAGCGAGATATTCTTAAAGTATAGCGGATAATATGAAAGTATAGCGGGATAACATGAAAGTATAGCAGATAATCTGAAAGTATAGCGGGATAATATGAAAGTATAGCGAGATATTCTTAAAGTATAATTTGGATAATATGAAAGTATAGCAGGATAACATGAAAGTATAGCGAGATATTCTTAAAGTACAGCGGGATAATATGAAAGTATAGCAGAATAATCTGCAAGTATAGCGGGATATTCTGAAAGTATAGCGGGATAACATGAAAGTATAGCGGGATATTCTGAAAGTATAGCGGGATAACATCAAAGTATAGCGTGATAATATGAAAGTATAGCATGATAATATGAAATTATAGCGGGATAATATGAAAGTATAGCGTGATAATCTGAAAATGTAGCGTGATATTCTGAAAGTGTAGCGGGATAATATGAAATTATAGTGGGATAATCTAAAAGTGTAGCGTGGTAGTATGCAAGTGCACAGTCATACCAAACACATAAGTATAGAGGGATAGTTTGAAAGTATAACTAATCTGAAAGTTGAGAATTAATTGATGGATTCATAAGAGTGGTTGAGAATTAATTGATGAGCTTATAAGAGTGGAAGAATGAAATAAAGAGAATAATGGATGTGAGAAGGGAATTAATTGAGAAATAAAGAGAGAAGGGGGGGGTATTAATTGAGAAATGAAGAGAAAGAGGGGAATTAATTGAGAAATGAAGAGAAAGAGGGGATTAATTGAGAAATGAAGAGAAAGAGAGGGGGGGGGGATTAATTGAGAAATAAAGGAGTTGGGGAGAAGAACGAAGGAATAGCCCCCACCCTTTCTCTCTCTCTCTCCCCTCATTTCACATTTAATTTGATTTTTTTTAAAATTAAATAAGGGGCCCACATATGATACAATACAGAAATAGAGGGAGGTTGGGAAAGGGTAGAATTGAATTTTTTTTTAAAATTTAAGGGGGGTCCACATATGTACGTATTGTATTTTAAAAGTTGGATCTAGAGATAAATAGAAAAGGCTAATTGGGTTTAAAGATACAAGTAAAAGATGTTGGGTTTAAAGATAAATCAAGGTAAACTTTTGGGCCTAGAAATAAAACCCTTTTTATTGCAATTTCTTGTTCTATAAATTTCCACTTAATCTGTTCAATCTCTATTCAATCTTTTCTTTATTCTAGTTTTCTAACTACTCTTGTTTTTCTAGTGATGTTAGAATTTTATCACTATGTAGCTGAGATGGATCAAGCATCTCATTAGAATTTCATCTTTAAAAGATTATAACTACATTACCCAATTCAAAGAAAGTCAACATGTAAGTAAAGATGGGATGCTAATTTGATGATAATTAAAAATTTTGATAAGAAGTGATAAAAAATTCGAAATAGATCACAGAAATTATATATCTATAAAAAGATATACAAAAAATGTACATTAAAATGTGTCATGTTGCAGGAGATGGGTGTGGATACCTGTTATCATCTAAATGAAGCATTGTCCATTCAAGTGAGGCATTTCATCAAATTGCATTTCTGTAAAAGATTACAATTGCATTACACAAATGAGAAAATCAATATGTAAGTAAAAATGAAATGTAAAGTCAATGATAATTATAAAAGTATTGTTACATAGCAATAAAAATGATCCCAAAACTTATCTCAAAAAATTCAAAAGTGATTTCATTGCAGGAGATGGTCTGGATACCTATCATTATTAAAACACATTCACTAGCTACATCAGAACAACAAATTAAAACCTCAAAGGAAATGGAAGATATAAAAAACAAAAACTACAAGGAAATTTAATTGTGGTACTCGAATGATTAGTCCTACCAAAATTTATCCAGTTGCAAGAACCACCTGCCCCTCTTTCTTTGTGTCTAATGGCTTCTACAAATGTAATATGATAATAAAAAAGTCAAGTACGCTCACATCCACATATGCAATTTAAAGAATCACCTACACATGCCCTTTCAAAAGCAAAATCCCAATTCATTAAAAGTTATAAAAATAGTTGAGAGTAGAAATAGTTGAGAGTAGATTAGAACCTTCAGTTGGATTTTAGTTACCATGCTATAAAAGATCAACATCCGCCAAACATACGAACATAAAGTTAGTTAAATCTTAGTAAGAATTAAGAAGGACAAGAACATAGTGAAGACTTCAATCTTACAAATTGGGTAAAAAATAAAAAAAAAAGAAAAAGAAAAAGCAAAAGAAAGAACTTGAGTGCTTGGTTTTGAGCCAGGAAAGATGATATTTCCAAGTCGAGCACGGAGATGTAGGACCCTAGTATATATTAAGAATTCAAATCCCTAAGATTTATTGAGATCCCTAAAATATGGGGATTTTTACTCTAAGGATAATCCTAACGTGGAAGAAATTTCAAATCCTAATAATTCTCTAGTAACCTTTTTTTTGTTAAATTCAAATCCGTTAGATTTCTTTGGTAGGCTAATTCATATTTGGAACAATAATATCGTGATCTTCTCATTTTATATTTTAAACCAAAATTATAGCTTTTTTAATGAAACTATAGCTAATGAAAAAGGTGAGTTGTTTAAATAAATTTGATTCATATAATTTTCTATATCTGTTTACTTAATTATAGTTACTTTTGTTCACAAATTTAAATGTAACCATAAATTGAATTAATTTGAATATGCAATCATGAAATAAAATTATGATTTTTCTTCATATACGTTAATAAATATTAAATTATTTATAATTTAAAATTCTATAAATAAATGATGCCACATGTTATTTTTATGTTTAGATTTCTGGCGGTTAGATAAGGATGCATAAAATTAGGATTTTTCTTCATACATGTTAATAAATATTAAATTATTTTTAAGTTTAAAATTTGATAAATAAATGATGCCACGTTTTATTTTTGTGTGTTTAGATTTTAGCAAGCAGTTAGATCAAGATGCCACATGTCAAAAGATTAGATGATGCAAAATCTTGACATGTCAAATAATTGAGAGTTTGAAGTCATTTGGTTTTCTTTTAAGTATACACTTAATAAAGATTATAAAAGTGGATTCCATGTTAAAACATTTCTTCCAAAAATATCCTCCAAAATGTATGTACAATGTTAAAAGTCACATTCATATTATTATGGATATTAATGAAATTTGTGTCTCTAGATAAAAAAACAAATTATTTTCGGCTCAAATCAAGCACTGAAGACATTGTCGTAGAGGCCTTCGTGACTTAGGCTTCGAACAAGCAGAGAAGGGATCTAGTCTGCTTACTCCTTGATTTGGGTGGAATAATATTGACCGTGTGCCAATAGAGATAAGTTGAGGATCTCTGTTGACTATATGACAAGGTGAAAGGTGTTGATGTCGCCCCTTTGTGAAGCTCGCATCTTGGAGGAAGAGTAGATCTCGGTTGATGAGGATCAAAAGTTGTTCTTTTTTGCATGTGGGTTGTTTACAAACCCTCTTGTGAGAAGAAGATAACTCCAATTAAGAGAGGAGTCGCTCTAGGATATTTTGTATAACTCTTTGAGAGGATAAAACTCATTGGGGAGTAGTGGCTCTTGGGTGATTAGAAACCCTAGTAAGCAAGCCTTGGCAATGAGGTGGTAGACCGATGAGAAAACCCCAATAAAAAGGAGGTATATAACTCAAAGGACCAAGGAGAGCCCAAGATAACCTAAGAAACCCTCTAGAGTGAGAGCAACTCTACTGTAGAGGAGGAGAGCTCAATCCCCAAGTAAAGAGAATTGTATAGAAGTTTGGAGCCTTCTGTTGAACATGGAGCCAGCTAGCCCTTTAGTTGTAGGCTAAGGCTAAGGGTCTTTATTTATAGAGAAGACCTCATTTACATGGTTTTAGGGGGTTTAAGCATTGTTAGATTTACGCGAGCTACTGTGGTAGCTTTTCAGGGTACAAACGCCGAACAGATAGCGACACGACCTCCTTTGCAATTATGCTTGTAGATTTTATCATCTACATGGTGTTGGTAGTGCCACATAAACGCACCCATTGGTTGCTTTTGTAACCCTACGTAAACTTTGTGCAGGAACTTCGTCTTGTAACTCTATGACGCTTTTGATTTACTGCAATTTTGTCTGCCAGTTCTACTGTTAGTTCAGCAAAAAGTTTACGCATAGTTAACTTTACGTGAGTTAGTCGCTTAAGTTCGCATAGTTAACTTTACGTGAGTTAGTCGCTTAAGTTTAGCACCGCGTAAACTCTAAACCGCGTGACCTTAACACCATGTAAACATGCTTTACTCTATTTTTGGGCGAGTTTTGATCTGATTCTCACTCTGCTTAAGTTTCGGGCTTTGTAACTTTGTGTCCTTAGCTCTTTTTGGGTCCATTTCATCATGTTAAACCTTTCGGTCACTTTGGAATGACCGTTATAATCCTCGCGGATCTTCTTATGGCGTTATGGGGCCCTTGATTGATGATTCGATATTTTTACCCGTATACACATATATGAACATATAAACATATATACATACATAATATAATATAATATAATAAAGACTATAATAAATGCAATATATAATATTAAAAGTAAATCTTTCAATTTCCCCTTGCATACAAGAAATTCTTAGGTGGTCCATGAGCATACAGTACACCAATAGGAGGAGGGTGTGTAGCACCACAAAAATATTTAATTCCATCACCTTCTCAGCTATAAATGATTTGTGCCACGTAGCCTTTTTCTATTGGTGAAATTTTTTTTCATTCGTAACTGAATTTATGTTCAAATTTTCTTTTATAGCATTTTGATATTCAAAGCTTTTCAAGTTCCGCATGCAAGCATGTCCACATGACACGCATAATGTTAGGACGTAATCCGTTCAATAGCTCTTGTTTGAGTAATAATAAACTCTCATTTGGTAGTAACATTTGTTTGAGATAGTATAGCATATTGTTTCATGAGATATTTCATGTTAAATTTTCACATACCTATTTTTATACTTATCATATTTTGTATTGTGAGATAAATGTAAAGAGTTTTATATTTGGTTTATAAGATATTTTGGAATATATTGAGAGTTTTTGAGCTTGTTATTTGACTTGATTTTCAGCACACATATATACATTGACATGTACAAAAGTACATTTTTGCTAACAATATGAAGTAAAAGAGTGTATTCGTGAAAAGATGTTCAAATATCCACACTCAAAAATCCACGGCAAAATTAAGTGTATTTGCAAAAGATGGTCAAAGATCCACACTCGTGGATAAAAATTATGCATATCTCAAAGGGTAGCCATCCTGTACTGAATATTTATATATTTAGAGATGGTATACATTGTCTGCCAAACATTATCGTTCTTCCTCTTAAGAATCATATACGGTTGAGGTGATAGGGAGACACGTTGGTTCTTAGTTTCTAAAGTTGAGATAATTCAAGTCCAATTCTTACTCATTATTCTCTTTGATATATCTGAATTTGTCAAGTGAACTAGTATAATTCTTTTTATTATATATTTTATATATTTTATAATGATATTTTATCATTTTGTGTGCGATTTTTTATATGATTTTCTTGTATTTATGTGTCTTGTGATTGGATATTAATCTTGTGTGCTATATTTTCTATAAATTTCTGTGTGAACCGGTGTGTATTTCTCTTCCTTACACATTTGGGTGATTTTTATCTAGATTTTTCAAGTATAAAGTATAACCATTAGTGTGTCTTTCGTCTTTTGATAATAATAAAAGGGGAGAAGATTTAGTGTGAAATTTGCAAATTTTTAAAACTTTTCTTTGCATGAGTGGAGTTTTTCAGCTAAGTGTATTTTTCAAGTGGTTTCATGTTTTTGATTTAAATTTTTTAAAACATTCAATGCATTATTTTAGGGGAGTTGTTACAATACATGTACATGTTTACACTTTTCATGAATGCATGAATGTACAAAAGAATTGCATATCATTTTCTTTTTGCATGAAAGTGTACTTGTGCTTATTTTTACTGTATCTATATCTCAAATGTGCATATTTTTTGGTATTTCAAAGTTCAAGTTTGTTATTATCAAAACGAAAAGGTTGTTAGGACATAGTCCTTACAATAGCTCTCATTTGGTACTAATATTTGTTTGAGATAATATACTACAAGTGAAAATAGGTATACAAAGGTTACGAGGCGAAACAGCGCAAAAATCAGCATTTACATTGATTTCAGCCTTCGAACCATCGCTGGTCTATAGTGAACCATCGATGGTCAAGGTTTATCGATAGTCTACAATGAACAATCATAGAAATTCTAGAAAGATGATTTTGAACCATCGATGGTCTACAATGAACCATCGATGGTGTATAATGAACAATTGTAGATTTTTAAAAACTCAAAATCAAGCCATTGATGATCTACAGGGACCGATCGATGGTGCTCAGGGAACCATCGATGATCGTGAGGAACCATTGATGATGACGAGTTAATAACAACTGTTCGTTTATCTCTTTCGTCTCCAACTTTCACTATGATTTGGATATCACTTTCCTGATTTATGAGAGGCTATATAAGATTGAAAGAGATGATTTTTGAAGAGAGTTCTAGGGTTTTGAAAAAGAGAGGTTTAAGAGAGAAAATTCTAGGGTTTGAGAGAAGAAGATTGATTTGTGATTTGAACCCCCAGAGTCTCAACAAACTCCCTCTCATTGTGCTCAATAACATCGGATCGTCTTAGCGAGAGGAGTTGCCCTTGGAATCAAGATCTACATCGTTCTTCATCGAGCTCCGCTTCAATCTTTTGAAGAACGGTTTGCTAATCAAAAGGGCTGTAAGATCTTTCTAATTTTGTGCTTAAACTATTTTTGGTAGTTTGTTTCAAACTTATTTTTTTTACGACGTACTCAAGCTAATGATAATTGAGGGTTGGGACTAGCTAGGGGTAGGTGTTACTTACTGTGGTAAGGTTAGGCAACTGAATTCTGGTAGATTTCAGGATGCGGTCTTTGTAAGCCTACTGAATCGGGTTGTGATTTAGGAAAACTCTTGGCATATTGAGGAAGTCTCTTCGCGAGAAGGAAGAGTGGACATATGATTGTTATCCGAACCACTATAAAAATCTCGTGTGTTCCTTAGTTGA
Organism: Asparagus setaceus; assembly: GCA_012295165.1. Taxonomy (NCBI): domain Eukaryota; kingdom Viridiplantae; phylum Streptophyta; class Magnoliopsida; order Asparagales; family Asparagaceae; genus Asparagus; species Asparagus setaceus. The sequence goes on along the minus strand of CM022704.1, from coordinate 24,363,302 downwards.
TTTTTGGTTTGGTTGTTCGCTTTTATTTTTCTATATTTCAGGAAAAACTATAGCAAACCTATTCACCCCCTCTAGGCTTGCATCTCAGATCCAACACGCAAGAGTTACATTCTTGATACTATAAGCACAAAGGTTGCATTCTTCATACTATAATATTTAAATGACTTGATAAATATTTATAATCAATATAATATGAGTAGAACATTCGTGAATGAGTAGTGATAAGTGTACTATACTTTCTCTACTATTTTGGCACTACCACTCATAAGAAAGTGGGGCCATGATAAGTCATCACTATAATTTTCAAGTGAGGCCCCCACTCTTTTGTAAGTGGTAGTGCCAAAGTAGTACAAAAAATATACTATACTTCGCATTTTTCTTCGTGAATATGCTAATTAAGGCGTTGATGGTACTATGGCAATTAAGTCAACAAATTTATGGTAGCACCTACTAACCTCTTAGCCTCCAATGTCCATTTATTCACCCGTTGCTCATAACCACTATCCACTTCTCCATTCCTCATTAATATTTAATCTTATCATTATCTTCATAATGACATCCAATTAAAACATCCATCCCTTTAACTTCTACACTATCATACGAATAATCAAGAGAATACTATGTGTCTACGTGCATCAAACGTACGCAATAGTAGTAAGTGTAAACTTCTACACTATCTTGAGAATAATCAAGAGAATAACTATTTATTTACGTACAGTGCACATACACTATATTAGTAAGTCTAAAGTAGGGGAAACTATACAAATAAGCCAAAAATAAATAGAAAATAGATTTATTGGGCCCACTAATGTTATGCGTCTTCAGAGGCCCGTCCTGCCAAATAGTTCCGACCACAAGGTATTTCGTTCTTGTTCCAGCTTTAATGTTCTCATATAAACCAATGTTCTCTTTTGAAAAGACATTCCCGTAATCTCATATAATCTTTGTATGCATGTCTCTGATATAATAAGTGTTACAAAAAATAAGTGAAGGTACATTAAGTGCAAAATATAGAAACTTCGTAATATAGTATGAAATCCATATACTTTCTAACTAGAGGGCATATTCTCTCTGCTATTTAACTCGCTTTATTTAACAAACTAGTTTATGAAGCTTTTGAAAAGTAATTATAATAAACTCCTCTCTGAGTAAAATTTCTTTAAGATTTGAGATAATTCATTTTTCTCCTTTTTTTATTTTATTTTTTTTTCCGGTTTGTTTGCACTTAACTTGATTAAAAGCCGAGTAAGAGAAATTTTTCTTGATTGAATTTTCTTAAGCAGCAGTACCCTTTTGCTGACTTTCTTAAGCAGCAGTACCCTTTTGCTGACCTGTTTTTTAGGAAGTCCTTGTGCTGACTCAGAATGGGTTTTATGGAGAAATTATGCGCACGTGTTGCATTATAACAGGTTGGTGAACCAATGGGTGCCAGAATACCTAGGTTTTCGAACTTCTAGAAGGCCCCCAATGTTCCTTCTCACGTTCTTTCCCGTCCCTCCGACTCCATTCTCTTCTCATCCTTCAAAACTTTTTAAAACTTTTTAAAGGAGAAAAAAGCCCCAAAATTAGGGTTAGGGTTAGGGTTTTGGATTCGAGAGAAGGATGCTGGATCTCCAGAAGAGGCGAGTCCAGCTCGCGCTTTTCGTCGCAGGCCTCATCGCCCTCAGCATGACAGGTTCAATGCTTTCTTCGTTTGTTCTTCCTTATTTGTTTCATTTATTGGGGGATCAATTTGATGACGAGGGCAGTGGGATTGATTTCGGAAGCATTGAGTCTTGATAATCCTATTTGATTGGTTTGGATTTTAGCAATAATTGAATTTTCGATGCTAAAATTGGAAAATATAGGGTTTTAAACTTGATGAAATGCCATAATTAGATCCTGAACTTCCAAGTCATCTGAAGAAAATTTTGATGCTGATTTGTGTTTCTTATTTAGTAATGGTGGTTATAATCCCCTATCATTTCATTAGTAAGATTTTCATCAAATATCTTCAAGTACAAGAATGGAATGTCAACAGTCCTAGTATGAAGAAAAAAAAAATATCAATATTCTTACAAAGATACCCAAATAGATTCAGATGCTCTCCAATTAGGGGGTATTTGGAGAGGATCCAATTCATAGTACACAATAAGTGGTACGTAGCGCATCATGGTACGAATTCGGGTACGCAATTCGCCACTTGGGGGGATTACTCAACTAGAACTTTTCAAGTAGAACTGGGATAATTGGTAAAGTGGGATAATTTTATGATAATGGGATAGCGGTACAACGATGGATAATTTTTGAAGTGGGATAATTTGGTAGGATAATTTGGTGGGTTAATGGTGGATAATACTATGAAGTTGGATAATTTGGTAGGATAATTTGGTTGGGTAATGGTGGATATTTAAAAAAAAGGATATTTTGGTTAAATATTGTCGGATAATTTGGGATATCAAGAAACATGTGTAATTTATTTTGACGATATCATGACTTTATATGTATTACTATTGTTAATAATTGTATATTACAAATAATATAAGATTGATTAGTAATTGATTAGTCTAGTAATAACTATCAAATATAAAGTAATAAAGCATCACTGTTCATTACAAATAATAAAGTATTTTACAACTAATAAAAAGCTAAATCCCTAGAGAAACTTGACTTCCATCATCCCACATGGCCTCTGCCATAGAATTTCTTCAAGCTTCTGCAGCTGCTCGTTGAGTCTGTTGAGTCTACCTCGTCTTCTTCATCGGAGTCATCATCTGTATCGTCAACATTTCGTGGAGCTTCTAGTGGAATATCAGAAATATCGAAGTCATCATTTGTATTCTCCTTAAGAAGTTATGCAATCCTACACATGCAACCAACATTTTTGTTTGTGTGACATATGGAAAACCTAGAGGTTGACTCTTGAAAATAGTGAATCTAGACTTAAAAACTCCAAAGATGCGTTCGACACAATTTTTAAGAGACGCATGCCGATGGTTGAAAACCTCTTTTGAATTTCGTGGTCATTGGCGATTGTTAGATGGGCCGAACTCTGAAAGATGGTACCTTTGACCTCGGTATGGAGTAAGAAATTGTAGCCTATTTGGATAGCGACAGTCAACTAGATAAAATTTATCTACAAACAAGAATAAAAATGTAAATGAGAAAAAAAATTATAAAACTAAAAATATCCTTTGATTGTATTAAAGTCATAGAATAATAGGTAAAGATTACTACTCTGTGAAAGTGGAAGTCCATGAGGTCTACTCATCGCATCCTTTAGGACTCTTGCATCATTAGCAGAGCCCTCTCATCGAGCTAAGACATAAATAAGCTTGAGATCAAATGTGCAAGCTGCCAAGACGTTTTGAGAAAGAAAACTATGTTTATTTCAATAGGGTGTCTGATCTATGCCATACACCATGTATGGTATATGAGTCCCATCTATTGCACCGATACAATCTTGAATCAAGGTTATAGAAAGCGCTAGGCGAGCTAGGCGTTAGACCCAATGCCTAGAGCCTAAGCGGCTAGGCGAAAGCCTAGGCGGGGACTAGACATTTTCCTATTTTTTAATTTTTAATTATAATTACTGATAGTAAATGCCACTGCTTTAGATAGTTTAGGTGCTGGACTGACACCTAGATAGATTTCTTAAGTGGTGGTGAAGGAGGTTTTGTTAAAGGCCGGGAGAGATAGAGGAGGTGTTCATAGTTAGAGTTTGGAGGAGGTCGGAGGACATGGAGGCTGCTATGGAGGAAATTATGATCAATGCCTAAAGGGTGCAGTCTGGCAAACCATACTCCCTTAAACGCTCTCAAAATCTAGGTGGGCAAGCTAGGTACTGCCTAGGCACTAGGTAGAAACGACGCTTGAACTTAGGGGTGTGCCTTTAAATTTGGGCGGAGGCTTTTAAAACATTATCTGAATAATCAATGTGTCGACCATCCAGTGATATATATATATATATATATATATATATATATATATATATATATATATATAGAGAGAGATTAATGGGTATCCTTGTCATATGAGGGATTCCCTCATATCTGTTGGTGGCACAATCTCCACCAAGCTAATAAAGTAGGAGAGAATGTATCTTATTTTATTAAAAGCATACTTGGTGGAGATTGTGCCACCTAAGCCGTATATGAGGAAAATCCCTCATATGACAAGGATACCCATTAATCTCATATATATATATATATATATATATATATATATATATATATATATATATATATATATATATATATATAGAGCAAGACTCTATGAACTTAAGTTCATAATGAATAGTGGTGCACCAACTTTTTATCCACTCATCTTGTCTTGAGATTTGTGATGCACAAATCTCAAAGTGGGCTTTATATCTTTCACGGATCCCAAAGCAAGATGAGTGGTTAGAAAAGTTGGTGCACCACTATTCATTATGAACTTAAGTTCATAGGAGCCTTGCTCTATATATATATATATATATATATATAATCTTGAGGAATAAGAATTACCTTGAAATAATGCAAAAAGCGAGATTCTGATTTAACCTTATTAGGTGGATCGGTAGGAGGTGATGCCATCAAGCATGATGCTAAAGTTACAAGGGCATTTAATATTTTATTGAAACATATACTGATAATCCATTTTGAATGATCAAATCTATCAGTTGCAACAGAGTATCGTTGATTCTGACTAGTCGTGAGGAGAAAAATAGCAATCACCTCAACACTGATGTGATGTGTCCTATATATGGCCCTGCTCTCTCAAGATATTGCATAACTTCATGAAGCAATCTGCGTACATGCGGTAAATTCTACGAAAATCTTGTGGATGATTATCCATCTTAGACTGCAAGTATGTGAGACCAAGATCTGTAATACTACGTCGAGGATGTCGGAGACTAAGCGTATCTGCTATGAACTCCTGTGATAGAAGTTCTGATACCTTCGTGATCAGATTTGCAGCCTCAGTAGCTAATCCGATTATGCGAATCAAAAGATTATCGTCAAAGTCTTCATGATGAAAATATAAAATGGGCAAAATGTGATCTTCCTCCATCTTATTAATTTATATAATCAATGAGATAGAATCAATTTACATGAAACTTATGTGCATAGAAATAAATAAAGCACTCTGTGACCTGCACACAAGGAAACTCAGCATATTTAAAATATGTATAGTTCATTTTATCGAAAAAATACTGAGGCCTTTTAACATGTATACTTTTTATCAATTTCCTCGCTTATTTGCTTCAATGGTTTCTTTATGCATACATGAAAGATTTACTCAAAATAGTGATCCAAATCTAACATAAATCAATCATAAACAAGAAAAGAACAGAACACATAAAATCTGATAATATTCAGGTTGAAAGTGCAAAATTTTGTCACATAACCAAATATGATTCATGTTCAAAAGGAAAAAATATACGTTAGCATGCTCCTCTTTCTTGGAACTTCTTTGCATTTGTCACAATATTCAAGTAAGATATATCCTATAAACTGTGCTCAACTATAACCACTAGCAAATTCATGAATAAAAGCACATGAAGGTTAATAGAGTATAGAAATAATAGAGCACTATATAACCTGCAAATAAGAATAGTTTCTAAATACTTTAATAAAGTGGTTTTGACAAAAATGAAATGACACTGATCCTAAAAATACTTTCCAAATCTCCAACAAAAAAAACATAACAATATCCCAAATTCCTAAACTACTCAATGTAAAATAGTTTTGACAACATGAAATGCCACATAATCCTAACACCATAACAAATCTCAAAAAACATAACAATATCCTAAACTCCCCCCTCTAAACATCTCTTCCAAAGAAATCGGAACCATAGTATGCATCATTTGGATCAGAATTGGCTTGAGTCCCATCCTTATCATTATTCACCATCTCACCGGTCAACCTAAAATGTAGAAACTCATAGTGGTCTTTTGCATCCATATCAATAAAGGCATCCTTCATGTTATCACTGATTATACTCCATTTTTATGGCTTAGTCAATTCAGGAGTAGACATAACAGCATCAACCCATTCTTTATTCCGACTCTTTCTTATCTTCCTCAACTCATCAACTAACTCATGAAAAGCTTTACCTACAGTGACAACTCCCTCTCCTACCTCTTGCAATTAGAACTGGGAAGATGCAGAGAACGTGACTGTAGTACCAATTAATCTGCGCCTTCGTTTACCATTATTCAAAGTGGATGGTCCAGAACTAGAAAATGGCACACTCCCAGTGGGAATGGTGGTAGCAGGTTGCATGTCTGTAGCATCATCTCCTCCGTCAGGAGACTCCATCTCAGCATCAGCACCAAGCATGCCCTCCCTAACCATTTTCTCTGAGCATACTTCATCCAAGCCATTAGAACCTAAACTTATAGCTCCTCAACCAAAAGCGCCATGGTCACCACATACCATCTGTATATTCTCAAAATCCTCAAACAGTTTATCCTTGAGATTTGGAGTATTTGGACGGGCCTACAACATTATATATGAAAATAATTAATATTATATTCAAGTGAATATATATGAAAATAACATGACATAAACCGACCTCTAAAATGGCATTCCACACTTCGTTGGGACAAGTAAATTCCTGCATGCTAGGGTCCTAACCAAAACTAAAGTTATTCTTCATCAAGATCTCCACAGGTGCATTCTTTCTCTTTCATTGCTTTATCTTGTTAATTACATGATTATATCTAAAATCTTTTCCAAAATTTTCAACTAGAGGGGATATCACATTCCTTAGAATCACATACTTTTTAGAATTGCCATTTGCTTGCTTATTCCCGTTCTTAGCTTCCTCCACCAACAATCTAAGCAATTCCTTAGCCTCTGCTTCAGTCCATGTCATATAATCCATCCGTGCTCTTTTCTGTCTCTCCCTAGACCTTAAGATATTTCTTCTTGATCCTGACTTTGTGATCCTATGTCCATCCTATAACAAACTCAAAAATAACCTTTTCAAAATCTCAAATATGTAGTTGGATCAAAATCAATGTTATCGATAGCGGATAGCGTCGCATAGCGGTGAGGCATCGCTAAGGCTATATGGGACTATTGCGGCAAAATAGCAGTAAAAAGCGCAAAGTCAAATAGCGGTCGAATTTAGATATGTATAAATATTTAAAAAAAGAAAAATTAAAGAAAAATCTAGAAAATCTAAAAGTGCATATTTGATGGTTTAAAGAGATCCTAAACATGAAATAGACATGTAACCGTCACATAATACCGGAGACGACTGGAGGAGTTAAAGAGTCATCGTCTTCGAGAAGATGAGCTGAGCGGTGAAAGAACTGTAGTAGGAGGAGCTCACGGCGAGAGGTAAGAGGAAGTGCTGAGGGAGGTTCCGGAGGCTATGGGAGGCGGCGGGAGTACGCCGAAAATCGTGGAGGCAGTGGGATGCAGTGGTTGCGGGTCGGGTTTAATTTTAAAAAATAAACCTCAAACCGCTTTTAAATAGCGGTAAAAAAATGGATTTTGCTGGCAATTGCCCGCTATCCACCGCTATGGCTCGCTATTGGCCGATTTTGTGAGCGGAAAGCGCATATTCCGCAATATGTCACCGCTATTGAGCGATAGCATAGCGGGAAGAGACCGCTAACGCTATTAGTGCCGCTATTGCGGGGCTATTTACCGCTATTTATAACGGTGATCAAAATATACATGCATCCAAAATATACATGCATCTAATCTAAAAAACACACACACGTATATAATAATAATAATTAAATGAAAACACACATGCATTAGTAATATGAGTACAATTATTTACTTTACATACATATTGAAAGTTTATGCCAATGTGTAATGTCCATCACTTGAATATCGTAACATATTTAAAACTGAAGTTTTTGAAACTGACTCCTAAATACCCTAAAATTTTGAAAAGGCTTACTTACGTTTAAATGCCCTATAGTTTTCGAAAACAACCTTAATGAATTATATTCTTTTTTTCCTAATGGATTTGATTGCCATATGCAACTCGCAGCAATTTTATTTTGTAAAAATATAGTCACTAATTATTGAATTACATGCTAAAGATTTCAAAATTATCACACACTCAGATTACATTGCATCAAGATTCAATGATAAGAATTAATAAGTTAACAAAAATAATAAAGATAAGAATTAATAAAATCCTCTTGTGTAATTACTTGTAGCAATGTAATCTGCGAGTGCGATAATTTCTATCCACTAATGAATAAAAAATCGTTGGAGCAATTCTCTATTCACCAATGAAATCTAAGGTTACTCATAGCAATGTAATCTGAGGTTACTTGTAGCAATTTCCTATTCGCCAATGAAATCATTGTAGCAATGTAATTTGAGGTTACTTGTAGCAACTCTCTATTCACTAATGAATATAGAGATCCAAAGTAGAGTAAAAACTTCGCATAATTACCTAAATGATCATTTGTATGCTGAAATATATATAAATGTCTGACACTCAAAGATGGATCATGGAATTTTTATGTTTGTCATATCATCATCCTCACATTTAGCTACTTGTGTTACGTGAAACTAGCATACTATTAAAACAAGAAAAAGAACAAAAAAGAAAACATGAAAAGTTACATTCGAAAATTGTACAGACCATTGAGGAAATAGCAGCTATAAGGATCCTTCGCCAAATTCATAGTAAATTCTAGTATATCCGTGGTAAAATAGATCAGATCCAATCATACTACTAAATAGTATGATTACTTTAGATACCAATTTAATACAAATAAGGATTCCATAGGTTAAATAGATGATGCAACATAAACCAACGACAAATTATGAACCCTAACTATAGGAAACCAGTGCCTTAATTATGTGAAATCAATGGCTAATATCTTGAAACAAGATTAGAATGCAAAAACTAGGGGCTAATGTCTTGAAATCATAAGGGTAACATGTACTAGTATCTTCAAACCCTAATTTTATATGAACCCTAATTATATCATCCCTAATAAAACTTGCATATACAATTCTCTTGAACTTGATTCATAAATTAAGTATGAGCGATTATTACTTTCAAAATTTTTAAATGGATCTAATAAAAAAAGGATCTGAGAGATACCTGTGAATCGAAGAGATGTTCTTCGAAAGGTCGCAGTTCCACTTTTTTCCCAATTGATTCTTTGTCAATTTGTAGGATAATTTGAGAGAGGTGAATTGATGACTATATATATATATATATATATATGTATATATATATATGTGGAACAATTAGTGAGATAATTTTGACAATTTATCTCAATTCTAGTTCTAGTAGAATTCTACCTTGACTAACACACCAAAAAGATATCATAGTTCTAGTTCTAGAAAAGTTCTACTTGACTAACACTAAAAAAAATATCCGAGTTTCTAGTTCTATGTGACTAACACCTTAAAAATTTGTCCCACAGATAATCTTAGTTCCAATTTTGAGTTCCAACTGACTAACTCCCCTCCTTAGAAAATTTAGATTCGATGGGGGTAGCTTGCTTTGGTATGCAAGTTCTGTCAGTGGTACGTTGTAAAAGTTTTTTGGATGCGCTCACCATTTTCCGAAGTGTGTAGTAGAAAACTAGAAACTAGAAAGCTAATTCTGCATTTCAATATTTTTCATACAAATTACTTAAATGCTTCTTTTTTATGGACTTCATTCTTTTATTCTGTTTTTCTTTTCACATAGTTCGTGTTGGGATCATGGTTTCATTTCAGGTTTTATTAACATAGGCATTTAGTTAGATTATAGTCATTGATTGATACATTCTATTGTGCGCTACCCTTTAGTCGATAGCGCACATTGCATTGTGATTGCGCATGTACACTTAAAGGGATTTTGTGCCCCGCATACTTATAAGTGTTACGCCAATTTTGGGGAACCAATTTGTGTATCAGAGGTTCGCAAATGTATCGAGATTAGGTTCTCAGGAACTGTACGACGGTTCGAGGGGGGTCCAGCGGATCGCACAACTACGATCCAATTCTTTAAATCCTTACCCTCAATCTTAATTTCAATGGATAAAACAATGCCACGTAGGATATCCACAATTAAAATAGTGGATTTCCAATACCATGCAAGATTTGGTGATATAACTTTATTTATGATCAAATCAAACATTTCTAGAAACTAAAAAAAAGTAGAAAATAACTCTCCAGTTTAACTCTCCAATTAGGTGTCAAATTCCTTCCATCTTCAAATTTAATTTCCATTTGATTACTACTAAATAATCAAGCTACTGCTAGTTCTTGAGGATAGTAACTTTGTTCAAATAAACAAAATTTGGTGAGGAAATGATAAAGAAACAAAATAATGAAATGTGGAGTAGCTTTTGGACTTGCTACGTCAAATGAAGAAGATTGTATATTCATGAAATCATTATATGAAAAATCCACTAAGCCTTGTATCAGTTAGTTAAAAATCATCAATTTCACTATTTATAAGATAGAATAATTTGGGTGGAAAGGATAAAAGATGAGAGGAGTATGTTTACCGCCTAATTGGATGGAATACAATCTTATTGGAGGAATTACAAAAGATTTTTTGTTAGTTTCTAGAATTGTTTGATTTAATCACGAATAAAATCATATCACCAAACCTAGCATCGTATTGGAAAATCCTTATTTTAAAGGTGGAGATCCGACATGGCATTATTTTATCTATTGAAATTAAGATTGAGGGTGAGGATTTAAAGATTGAATACTCTCCAATTACCATCTAATTGGAAAGGATCCGTATCCCAAATGGACTCTACCTAAATGAACAACATAAAAAATCCAGGCTGTGAAACAACAAAAAAGCTAGATTGCTCTAATATTATGTTGAAATCAAATGAGAGAAGGATTTTATATTTTCTTACTCATTAAGATTTAAGAAGAAGGCGATAATATATGGAAAGTTCTTATGAAAGAAAAACTCTAATAAAAATGAAACATATGATGAAGAAGGTCCTAAATAGTAAAATACTATATTCAACTTATGCATTGAATTTAAACACCTTTATTAAAAGCAACGTATCATATAGTATCTTTTAATAATCCCTCAAGTTAGAGTGTAGAGATAAGCAAAGCCCACATTGTCCTGAAAAGGCTTGAATACTTTTCCTGTATTGGTATCCCTGTCATATCCTACTACAAGGTTGTCAACATGAGAATAACGCGGAGAAAAGAAGTTTCGCGAGTGACGCAGAGTCGCGAGAGACAATAGAATAGAAGGTTCACGATTGTCGTCGAGAAAAGAAATTTCACAAGCAAAGGTTGAGAAAAAGAAACTTTTTGAATGAACTCGTCGGAAAAGAAACTTCACGAGCGACAAAAGAGGTGTGCCTGTAAATAAATCTTATACGGAAGACGTCATTGGTATTTAGTTTCCTAGATAAGACCTCTTGAGCGTAGAATTTCTTTACCTTTCTGTTCATTGATCATTATCAATGTTTTTTTTAAATGATTTCAGCCATTGCTTAAACCAATCAACTCATTTGATCCTGAATCTCGTATTCCTCAATATTTCAGTTATACACTTCCAGTCCACATATCATAAATTTTTTCAAAATCTAATTTGTGGAGAAGATCTTGTTGTTTGGCTCTCACAACTATTTGAATCACCTCCTAAGTTGAAGCTACACGATGTAAGATATTGTGGCCATTGACAAATTCAGGCTGGTGATTATCAATAATGTCAGACTAAACACTTTGAGTCTATTTACCAACAATTCAGTAATGATTTTAAGAGATGCATTGATGAGACTAATTGGCTCTCTGATTTCACTTTTATTTCGAATGAGTACTGCTTGAGCATAGTTCATTCTTTATTTCTTTCTAACTCTATATTCCCCCTTTGTGAAATATGAAAGAGATCCATGAGAATTAACTTAATAATGCCCCAAAAAGTTTGATAAAAAAGAAAGAAAACCCATCTACGCCTGGAGCATGAGAATTACCACACAACTCTTCTGATTTCTTCTTTTGAAAAAGATGCATCAAGACAAAAGTATTAAAAGCGGTCAGGTGTCCTTAATAAAGAGCTAGTTATCTTTTACATTGTAGAAAAATTTTGAATGGGAGAATTTGGCTCTTTATCAAGAGGGTTAATATGCGTCTCTGACAAAAACTATGTCAGCATGGGTTGCTTCTGCTCCTTGAGAGTGATGTATCATCCCTCTCAGGTACCGCTAGGGATTATATCCCATGTGTTGCCTCCTTTTGACAACACCAGCAAATGAGGATAACCCCTCTGCCTCGCATTCTCCCAATGGTTAGGAGAAGAAAGAAAAACCTATACAGGTTCTTCTATAGAAAATTATATAGGAAGGAGATCGTTACATGTCCTAACATCGGTTTTGAACTTGGTAATTGGACCGATCCAATATTCTAATTGTATTGATGTAATATTTTGATTGCACTAATACTAATTATACTCACTGTTTTTGTTAGATTTAGAGAATAACCAACGAATCGAAAATGCGGAATTAAAAGTTATCGATTCGAAGCGTTCCAGGATCTTTATCTCCGCCGATTCACAAGACTCCACGATAATCGCCGTCAATTCCGTTCTGATGATGAAACGGAAATATGATTCACAACTCAAATGCCTCTCTAACTCTCTTGTGTTTTAATGGCTATAGTTTCATATCATAATTTTGAACTCTCGGGTTACTGTTCATCCGAGAAAAAATTACTGTTCATGAGAGGAGACTTTTGTAGATGTTGATTTGGGCTGGGTTAGTTACTATAACTACCCATAATGGGGGGTTATGCTGTTATGGGCGTAACCGTATTCTTACATCTCCCACTTGCACATGACGAGCATAACCAACCTCCGTCACGTTGAAATAGCCAAACTTTGAGTCAAGTCCATACAGACAAATGAGTCGTGCGACCAGCGAATACACCTGCACTTGGGAGCTCCAAACTAGAAACCCGTTGGGGTCAGGATGGAGACATAAACTCGTAAACATGAAAGCAATTAAATAATAGTGTATCACAGCACCCTAGACTTATTTGGTTACACAGAATTAAGCGTATCTAAATCCCTCATTAGATCCACACTCAATCTTTTCTAAATTTCACATGTATCCACAATTGTGTCCGCTGACATTAAAGCGACACAACTGGCTAGCCGGTGAATACAAGTGATGTGTGTAATTCCAGATTAGTCTTCCTTTCGCCTTCATGCCACTTAGTCTCGAGCTAACTGCTTGCCCAGTAATGTCCCATTAGGCCGAATCAATCATGACCATAGGTAACACACTAGAGTAGTTATCATTAACTCTCCACTTTATGACATAGTTAAAAGTCACATAGGGTACAAATGAGATCATTTTTGACCTTTAGGACTCACAGTGAGGAAGCAGGGACCCATTCACTCACTTCCTTATTTGGTCGCTAAGCACATGCAGTATGAAATGCATGCTACGGTGGAGAACTCTACCAATTTAGAGTGTATGTCTTAAACTCTAAACACCGTACAGGTCTTAGTTCAGTCGCGTCATAAGCGCCTAACTCGAGATACTCATTTGCTCACTTTCAACAGCGCCAAATAAATTTCTCGTACATGGCCTTATGTATAGGTTTCATGAATGGTGTGAAAACATTCATGTCGGCTCTTTATTCTCTTAAAAGCCTCATCTTGGTCCTTACCAAGGCGACATTAAAATTTGAGTTATACTCGCTTTCATAGCGCTATAACTAACCTATGTCTCATCTTTGCTTGCTTCATCAGCGCCAAAAGGTGATTGCTCGTGTGAGAGAACCAATCTTAACCTATCGACATACTTCTTAGAATTTGCTAGTTGCCAAATGATACTTTGTGCCACAAATATATGTGAATATATATCTACTCAGCTTAATCAATCATACAAGTGCAACAAATGTATCATCTCATAATACAAATCATAAAATAGTCTACAAATCATAAGTATACCATATTCTATTTAGCCCTGTGGATTTAACATGTGAAACAAATAAATCCCTAGCAATAGGTTTGGTAAATAGATCTGCAACCATCTGACTCGTAGAAATATGTTGTAAGACCACCTCCTTCTGTGCCATCATGTCTCTGATGAAGTGATATCTCAGCTGTATGTGCTTGGTTTTCCCATGATACTTGGGATTTTTGGAGTAGGCAAGTGCAGTCATACTATCACAGTTAATTGTCACAGGATCAGATGCATCAGTGACAATCTCTAAATGCTGCATAAATCTCCTCAACCAAACAGCTTCCTGCACTGCTGCAGAACATGCTATGTGCTCAGCCTCCATAGTAGATAAGGCTACACAAGATTGCTTCGTACTGCTCCAAGATATGGCGTCATTGTTGAGCAGAAAAGCATACCCTGATGTTGATTTGCGCTCATCTAGATCACCTCCCCAATTAGCATCACTGTAACCTACTAAGCGCAAATTTCTACCATAGTAACACAACATATAGTCTGATGTCCCTCTAAAATATCTCAAAATCCTCTTGACCGCCTTCCAATGCGCAAGTCCTGGATTTGCTGAAATTGGCTGACAAGTCCAACAACATAACATGTATCGGGTCTTGTACACATCATAGCATACATGAGGCTTCCGACAGCACTGGAATAGGGAACTCTTGACATCTTTTCCTTTTCCTCTGGAGTCTTAGGACCCATATCAAGGCTTAGGCTCAAATTTCTCTCCACAGGAGTATCTATGGGTTTGTAGTTATGCATTTGATATTGCTCAAGCATCTTCTTAATATAAGTCTTTTGAGACAAACCAAGTAGCCTTTTAGAGCGATCTCTAACAATCTTTACTCCTAGAACATAATTAGCCTCACCCATATCCTTCATCTCAAAATTGGAGGATCACAAAACTATCTCTGGACCTCTTGATGTACACACAATGATCCTCCTCCATCATCATAAACTCATCTGTTAAAATGACTTGATGAAATTTGCGGTTCCACTGTCTTGAAGCTTGTTTCAGGCTATATATAGATCGACGGAGCTTGCAAATTTTGCGCTCTTGACATTCGGCCACCTAGCTATCGGGTTGATCCATATAGATCTTTTCATCCAATTCTCCATTGAGAAATGCAGTTTTTACATCCATTTGATAGAGATTTAGATCCATATTTACGACAATAGCTAGAATGAGACGAATCGAGGTAAACCTAACAATTGGTGAGAAGGTTTCCTCATAATCAATTCCCTCTTTTTGAGTATAGCCTTTAGCCATAAGACGGGCCTTATACTTATCAATAGATCCATCTGCCTTGTGTTTGATTTTGAGAACCCACTTATTCCCAATTATTTTACGCCCAAGCGGAAGGTCAACCAAGTCCCAAACATGATTGTTATTCATAGACTCCTTTTCTTCTTGCATTGTATTGATCCATTCCCTAGCAGTGGGGCCTGCAAGAGCTTCCTGAACAGTTTTAGGCTCTTCATCATCCATTGGAGCTATCATGAAGCCCCCCCCCCTCAATCTCAAAATGACGACGAGGGATCCTACCTCTAGCACTTTTACGTGGTTGAGGTTCCATTTGATTTCGCTCAACTGGAGTTGGGCTACCAGATGTGCCGCTCCCACTAGCCACGTGAGGATGAGAAATTTTATCTATTCGCTCAATTGATTTGTCATGAGTGACAGAATCTGAGACTTTCAATTCATAAAATTAGAAATCCTTAGTTACCTCGCCTCTGCTAGGAAAATCCTCCTCTAGGAAGGTGGCATCTCGTGACTCAATTTCTGTCACACTTCCATCAGCTTCTTCACCAATGAAAACATATCCCTTAGAATATTCAGGATATCTAATAAAGATACATTTCTTTCCTCTTGGACCCAACTTTTCATACCTATGAGAAGTTTGGGGAACAAAAGTTGCTGATCCCCATGGCCGCAAATTACCTAAATCAGGTTTTTCATTGGTCCATAGCTCATGTGGAGTGGAAGGTACAGACTTAGAGGGTACACGGTTAAGGATGTAGGCTGTAGTCAATAATGCATCTCCCCAGTAAGAGATAGGTAAATTAGCCTGCGCTATCATCGATCTAACCATGTCAAGAAGGGATCTATTCCTCCTTTCTGCAACACCATTTTGTTGCGGAGTTCTAGGAATAGTTAGCTGTCTTGTTATTCCTTTTTCATCACACAATTTCTCAAATTGCTTAGATAGATATTCACGATCAGTTCTAAGAGCTTTAACCCTTATGTCTAATTGATTATTAACCAATCTAATATAGCGTTGGAAGCAATCTAATATTTCTGACTTGTGGGAGATCAAATAAACATGAGCATATCGAGTAAAATTATCTATGAATGTGATGAAATATGATGCACCATGTCTTGCCCTCACATTCATTGGGTCACAGATGTCTGAATGAATAAGCTGCAGGGGTATTGTGGCTCTCACAGCTTTGCCAAATGCTTTTCTAGTTATTTTTCTAGCCAAACAATGCTCACAAGTAGGCAAGTCAACTTTAGCGAGTGGGCCAAGAAGTCCCTCTCGAGCTAACCGTTTCATTCTCTCTTGGTCAATATGTCCTAATCTAGCATGCCATTTTAAATCATCACAGATATTATTGCTAGAAGAGGCAATAAAAGAAAAATAACTACTGATATTATTACAAGTACAAATAGTGTCCAACACCATAAAATCATCTGACAAATATCCACAACCATAATAAGTAGTTCCCAAATATAACATAACACAACCATCTTCAAACACACATTTAAAACCTAAACCTAGAAGGATTAGAACTGAAACAAGACTTCGCCGGATGTCAGGTGCATACAGTAGTAACAGTACGTCATGAAGATACAACGTGCGTCCACCTCGCAAATCTAATTTGCAAGTGCCGATCCCAAGGACCTCTGCGCTGGAGTTGTTTCCCATGTAAATACGTCTACTCCCAACCGAACTGACGAAACTCCACGTATCTTTGTCCGATCTCTCGCTATGTGGTCGGTTGTCGCCGAAGTCTACAAATTCAAATAGGAATAGTTTCAGCAAGCATCAAACAACTACTAACAAATATAGTAGAGTCGGACGTTGTATCACATACCTGCGGCTTAGTGCACTCACGAGCGAAGTGACCCAACTTATTACAATTGTGACAGGCCATCTTAGTCTTATCTTTCTTGCCACCGCGCTGTCCACGCTTGCGTTTGGCATATCTAGCTTTTTTAGGATTCGGTCCAGCATCTCTACCCTATTTAGGTACTCCACCTCTACCTCTTCCGCGCTTAGAGCCAAATGCTTTGCGTGAGCTAGTCTCAGCCATGTATGCCTCCTCGCTGGGTTTCTCAGTCAGAAGGCGATCCTCCTCGAGCTCCACATGGCGAGCAACATCTTCAAAAGTCTTGATGTTATCATTATGAGTGAGGTTAACCCGCATGTGCTCCCATGAGCTAAATAGAGAACGGATGACAGCCTGAGCTTGTTGTTCATCAGAAAGCTCATGTCCTGCCGCTCTCAACTCGTTAATTATGTTTGACATAACAGTAAGATGCTGCCTCATCGAATGATCATGGCGCTTCTTATAACCGTCAAACTTGAGAGTGAGCTGGCGCTGTCTAGTAGTGGAAGTCCCACCATACTAGAGCTTAATAGCATCCCAAACTGCCATAGCCGACCGATATCTCTCAAAACGTAGCATGATATCATCTTTCATGCTACTCAGCATCAATATGCGAGCAACACGGTCCTTCCTCTTCCAAGCTTGGAAGGCTTCATGATCATGCTTATGCTGCGCAGTGTTGCCCGGCTCAGGTTTAGTCACTGATTGTGTTATGGTTTCCAGCATACCTTGCTCCTCGAGGAGATACTGAATCTTGCGATGCTAAACATCATAATTTTTCTCATTCAGTTTCTCCCCCTTATTGAGGTCAGCAACGATGCTCTTGGTAGCAACCATAATCAACTAGAAACATAATAAATGCCATATAATTAATAACTAGCATAATTCATAAAAAATTTTGCTGCATTATCTTGAATAATTTAATAATAATCTAACTAAGTCATGGGATCGAAAGAAATGTAATACATCTAATCATCTCCCATTAACAAAGTTTTAACATTATTAAATCATTCAATTGTGTGCAAAATCTAGGAATTAGGCGAGAAATTTTCTTTTTAAAAAATTCTACCAACTTAAAATCTCGACTCAAAAATATATCATGACATGTTATTAAGCATGCTAATTAAAAATAATAATTAAGCATGTCAATTAATTTGCGTGAAAAATAAAATTAATTTTATGCTAAACATGTCATGAAATAACAACTTATAGACTTCTATAGGGTCAAATTGCAATTAATTAAAAATTTCGGTAGAACTGTAATTTTACACAAAACTGGGCTAAACTGTAATTTTCCGAAATTGTGTCAAATCTGTAAATTTCCCAAAATGGGTCAAAACTGTAATTTTCGAGCTGGATCTGTTTGCAAAAACAAATGTTTTAGACTAAACTGTAAGTTTACACCAAAAATTAGGTCGATTGCAAGTTTTAAGTAAACTCGGGTTTCATTGTAATTTTACACAAAGCAGTTCGGTTCGTTTACAAAATTCTAGTAATATAAGGGCTTATGTGTAATTTAGTAAAACTGCCATTTTAATGTGTCCGCAATAAAAAATGTTTAGGGTCGAATTGCAAAAAACACACATCATCTTCAACCTTTCACCATAAACTATGTTGCATCATCTCAACTTTGAATTAACATAACTTTTCGATCGGTAATCCAAAAATGCAAATAATATGTCTATGGAAAGCTCTCATATAGATCTACACATAGGGATTTATAACCGAGCAAAAAACTTAATAACCAGAGAGATATATGATTGCAAACATCAGGCTATTCAAAAACGCATTAAAATTCAAAATTTAATATCTCTCAAACCATATGATGGTTTCAAACGAAATTTTGCAAAGAACATTAAAATTGTATAATCTATCATTCGTGCGAATATAAGATCATAACAACAAGTATATTAAAAGTTGACATTAAACATCTAACAAGCTTTCTTTAATGGGCATATACAATACTAAGCAATATGAATGATTTTACTTATCCAAGAGCACGAAATCTAGCCTTATGGCTCTGATACCAATGTTAGATTTAGAAAATAACCAACGAATCGGAAATGCGGAATTAAAAGTTACCGATTCGAAGCGTTTGAGGATCTTTATCTCCTCACGCCGATTCACGACTCCACGATAATCGCCACGTAATTTCGCTACGCGGACGAAACGGAAATATGATTTACAACTCAAATGCCTCTCTAACTCTCTTGTGTTTTAATGGCTATAGTTTCATATCACAATTTTTGAACTCTCGGGTTACTGTTCATCCGAGAAAAAATTACTGTTCATGAGAGGAGACTTTTGTAGATGTTGATTTGGGCTGGGTTAGTTACTATAACTACCCATGATGGGGGGTTATGCGGTTATGGGCGTAACCGTATTCTTACAGTTTTAAAATGCGGTTTGGGCATCTATCTAGACCTAGACGGTGCTTAGGCCACCCGCCTAGGTCTTGGGAGCGCCTAGGAGAGCATGAGCCATTTACATGGATTACACCAGCATAACAAAGGGGTGTATTGCTCGCTTAGGCTTATTAACTGATAAAGATAATGTCCCAAGTCAGAATAGATCAGATCAAAATTCTATATCTAAGTCCATCTTAGGTAAGTGAATAAGATAGGATTTTGAACCTTCGAAAAGGATCCTACCTCTTTTAATGCTAAAAACCCCTACACGTCACTTAAGCACTCATATAGGCACTAGGCGCTTGGACCGGCGCCTAGAAGCACCTAATGCTTTTTAAAGCATTAATTGTACTTATATTGTGTGTGTAGGATGTGAGAGGTCCACACCTAATGTGAGTAGCAGGGTGACTCATTTAGAGTAATGACCTTCCACCTCATACTCATTGTGTGCGCATGTGCGCGGGTGCATGGGTGCGTGCCTTTTATCTATTTTTAGTTATCTTTTGATGAATCAGTGTCTCATCACTCTATTATGTTTTGACAATATCAACAACAAAATTATCTGCATTTGTTTGTGAATGGTTTCATTTCTGTTGAAGGTTGAGTTACTCGAGTGCTTGTTTGATGGCTGATTATGACTGTAGGACACTGATGTTATTTATTTATTTTATCTGCCCAGTTGATTTTTTAGGATCAACAGTTCATATGAGAATTTATTCATTATCCAGTAGTCAATTTCATATGATGGATTCTTGAAAAATGATCAAAGTAGCAGTAGAACGTAAAATTTTTTTGATGTGAATTAGTATCATAAGGGCATAAATTTCTCTATTATGAATGGGAAAAACCAACTCGAATTACCATTCCGTGTCACATTAAATTAGACGACAACAACAACAAAAAAAAAAAAAAGAAGAAGAAGAAGAAGAAGAAGAAGCATTACAGGCTCAAGAAGCGTTACAGGCTCACACACTACGAACACGAAGACAAAATTAATAAGTGATTACAGAGGTATTTTAAAGCATGGCGGAATTGTAATCTCCGAACTCAAATGGAAAAAAGAAGTTAATGGGCAGGACTAAGGTATTCAGCTTTTGAAAGGTTTTATTAAAATCTTCAAGGTATATAGTAGAAGTGAATCAAGTGATAGAGATGGTTATGGAGTTTTGTGGAACACTAACTCTGCCCTTTAGGTGCATATTGACACATTGAAAAGATTTCTTCTCTTTCTTGTCTCCATCACATGCTATCTGTTCTGATTAGTTAAGAGTTGTAACTAACTGGATAAGAGGAAAGAGGATTTGGAAAAGAGAAAAACAGTCGTTTGATTCTAGTAGGAACTGCAAGCAAGCATTCTATTTGCTCCCTAGCAGAAGAGTTTTTGTGATTATGGTTAACCAAAAGCAGAGATTGAATAAAATTTCTAGGGAAAGTAATGTAGGCTGTTGTACCTGATAAGAATTTGACACAACTATAAAAAAAAACTCATAGAGTGATTAAAGAATAAATCTTTGTATGGTTCAGATGAATTTAGTTTTGTTTAGGATTGGACTTAGAAAAGATGTCGTTTAGATCATCATAGAGAATAATATAGTTTGTTAATATTACTGCCTGATCGCTTCCTGCCCTGAAAAGGAGAAAAGGTACAAAGTGTCTTTTATTGTGCCTAGTTACTAAAAATTTGGGTAACCAAATGGGAAAGCTTCTATAGACGATAAAGTGAATAAGCCCCCCTCTCCGTAATCACTTTGGAGTAAGAGTGAATCTTCTTCTCCTCAGTTGATAGACATAGACCTGCTCTAGCTGAACTGATTCTAGAGACAGGGGTCATCATCATTATTTGATTCTCGTTATTTTTTTGAAGATTAAGGAACAAGAGGGATTCATTAGAAGAAATCTCTCTAAGAGAAAGTCAAAATACATACAACATTCATTGAATATCAATGCCAGCATGAAAATTTAACCATCTGGAATCTTGAAATTGGAAAAGCTCCTTCTCTAGACAGAACTTTTCCACTTTAAATGTGAAAGCAATGAGGAATCACCATTCTAATGTACTGAATAACTCCGGCATCATTTTTCTTTCCATTTATCTTACTCTGCTCTGCTCCTGATAAATCAAAGATACTGATAGAGGCGCCAGCAGTTTGTCCAACAAAATATGGGAGACTGAGAAGCTTTGAGCATCGTCACTCCTTCTGGAGTCTAGTAATAACAACAATGATTCCACTTCATTCCTCTATTGAGGCACTCCAACAAATTTATCTAAACTGGTGTCTTGAAAATAGAGGAAGTGATTCAGGGGATACAGTTAACAACCTTACCAATTAGTCATTTTCTTCAATTGCTTGATTCTATTAAAGTTGTATGCCCTTCTTTCACAGTGCAAACTCATTGTAAAATTAATCAGCTAAGTAGGACGATTTCTGATTTCTTGCAAGACTTGGTTGACGTCTCTTTTTTGTTGTTTTCTGTCAATTTTTTCCCCATCCTTTGTGATCTGAGTTTACATTCGGATTTTGCTTATACATTGATCTTGTGAGGAAATGGTACTTTGTGTTTAGTTTACAAGACACTATGTATTTAAGCTTATCAGCTTCAGACAAAAAGGGGATTTTCTTATCCATTGATCTTGTGAGGGAAGCTTTCTTTGTGTTTAGTTTTACTAGAGACTATGGAATTCAGCCTATCAGCTGCAGACAAAAAAGGATTTTTCTTTATTGATATTGTCAGGAAAGGTTTCTTTTTCTTTAGTTTTACTAGCCATTATGTATTTAAGTCCATCAGCTGCAGAGAAGAACTCTCCCTTTAAAAGGCATATCCTATCAACCACATGTGCTAAACTCTCCCTTTAAAAGGCATTCCCTATCAACCCATCACCTGCAGACCTCCTTTTCTTTTTTGGGTCCCAAAGAAGAGGTTTGATGTAGGATGACTTTCTTTAGGAAAATCCCAAAGGAAAAGATGAAGTAAAAAGGGAAAATATATTGTCAAGAATTCTTTTAAAAGTAGAATCATGATTTTATTAAAAATTTTCTTTTACCCTAATCTATGAAAGAGAAATTATTAGTTATGAATTTTAATTGATTAATAATATTTTTGGAATCTAGTTGTACGGCGGGTTTCAATTTCGTACAAGTAGATTTCCTCCTTGTTGGGGATTTCTTTCTTCTTGAACAAGCTATGTAAATCCATGAAAGACTTTTTCTTTAAAATATGGAAAGTTATGCTTAACATATTGTGTTATTCAATCTTGGGTGTGAGGTCATTGATTCATGCGTGATTCGTGAGAGCCATTGATCTAGACGTGAGGCGGAAATTTTTTCTTCTTTAATGTTTGTTATCATCCCCCATCAAAGTTGTATTGTTTGTGGCGCCCATCGTCCTTTCTATCTACTTTGTAGTTATATGATATGGATTCAAAGCTGGAATGCGTGGTTCTTTTCATTGCAATCATCATTGTTACGTGTACCTTACATGTTCCTACCTCTTTAATTTACAGCTGAAAAATTCCGGGAATTTGTGGGAGAAGAAGCTTCTTCTAAGAGTGGTAAGTTCACAATCTTTAACTGCTTTGATATGGGGTCAGGCACGCTCTCCTGTGGTGTCAAAGAGGGTATAAAACTTTACGTCTACAATATTAGAAGTGCACATGTGGAGAAAGTGAGACAGAGAGCCACCGAGATGGCACTAGCTGAGGCCTTAAAAGAGGGTCTAAGCAACAGTGAAGCAGCCAAACAATCCATTAAAGCTGGAACCAAGGCAGCAAAGCTTGCCACTCGCCAAGCCAAAAGGATTCTCGGGCCAATCCTTTCATCAGGATGGGACTTCTTTGAGGCCATTTACTATGGAGGAAGCATGACGGAGGGTTTTCTGAGAGGAGTTGGAACCTTGTTTGGGACTTACGCGGGTGGATTCCATGGAGAGCAGAGGCTTGGGAAGTTGGGGTATCTTGGTGGAAGCCATTTTGGGAGTTGGATTGGGGGAAGAATTGGGTTAATGATTTATGATGTTGTGAATGGAGTGCAGTATCTTCTTCATTTTCCTCAGTCTGAGGATGGCCCACAAGAAATAAACACCTACAAGAGAGTGGAGGATTCTGAATCTTATGATTATACGACGCCCTCATCCAAATCCACTGAATCTTATGAGTATGCAACACCTTCATCGGATGAATCCATTAATTATGAGAGTAGGATTGAGGATTCTGAGAACACTGAATCTTCAGGTGGATGGGGCTTCTTTTGAGGTAATGGAATTAGATTGTAAAATTTTCAAATGATTGCCTCATCAGTGTTTTTTGTGATTTAGATTCAAAATAGTATTTTTTTCCTAATTGAATAACAGAGGCAGATTTCACTTGTACATTAATCCCTTGTTTGGCTATGTTAGTCTTGGATATAACTGAAATTTACAGGTATATTTTTGGGCTTTTCATTAGATCATGTTATGTTGATAGTTGAGTCATAGTAACTTTGAGAGTAATGAAGTTTCTCGTGAGAGTGTACCAAACGAATGACAATGCTATGATAGTCTAAATTCATTTTGCATTTAGTTCGACTTTGTGTTTCTGAAATTACATCACTTTTTTATCATGTAAATGGTGATTGCATGAATTCACCTGCTGTGTAAAAGTTACAGATGTTCATCTGCGTGTTTACTGTTGGATGTTAACATCTTTATCTCCCTATTGACGTAGAAAACTGCATTGCTGAATATTTGCTTGGTTGTTTCATTTAATAAATGGAAGCTTTGTTCATGGGTTAGATTGCTTAAAAATTTACGGAAGGAAGTTGACCATCAACATGTTACTAAACTCACTGTTTCCTGTATGGAACTTGTGATCTTTGTTACCTCTGTTTCTGCGCCAGAAAAATGTGACCCGAGATAACAACAAAAGTGTCACCAAGTTACAACTTTTGATATGGTGCCTCTACTATAATGTCTTTAGAATGCTAATGACATGAGAGCATATGATGTATAAATTGTATAATTTTGATGTAGCTATGCTTCAATGCTATCCTTCTGATGTGGGATACGGGGAAAAAAAAGTATAAATTGTCTTTGTACCTTGAACAGAACCATTGTGACTTGCAACAAATTTAACAAAACGTACGGTATAATTGATCCCCTTCTTCTTTTAGAGAGATCAAGTAGAGCCCCATTTGAGCTCCATTCTTCAACTTAATACACTTAATTTCTTTTTTCTATACGCCACAAACCTTTGCCAAGAATAATCCCTCTCTCAGTCATCAGTTGCTGACAGGAGAAGCCATCGCCATCCACGGTGCTCCTCCACCACATACCTTCACCGGCCGCCCACTACCGCTGCCCTCTTCGCACCGTCCTCGTTTAGAAGCTCCACTCCCAGCTTTCAACAGAACGCCGAAAAGCTTAAGGCATGCCACATTGTTTGCCTCCACATTCTCTCCTGTTGCCTTTTCTTCTTCGATCTTATTGGTCTTTCCTTGCTCGATTCCCACTCCTACTGACGCAGCTTCTTTTAGCAATAAACTTGTGTTTATGTCATTCATGTCAACATAGTTTGAAAGAGAGCTGAGTAGACGCTCACAATGCTGCTTTGCTTGTATGAGCTCATTGTTCAGTATCTGGTTGTCCTTCTTGAGCTTCTTGTTCTCATTGGAGAGCTCGATGAAATGCTGAGAAGGAAGAGGCGGTGGTGGTGGAGGAGGAGATGAGGTTGAGGACGAGCTGTGGATATCGAGAGATGTGGATGTCGAGGTAGGAGTGGTAGTGTTGGTGTTCTTGACTTTGTCGTCATCATTGAGCGATTTGTTGGTTGTGGACGGATTTAGAGAGGCTTTCCGACGACGGATCTTGCAGAGGAGGGCTCGATCACCTCGCCGGAAGTTGTCATTGGCGAACTCCCAACGGTCTGGCACCACCTTGCGGAAGCCCTGTCAATGTCACTATAAGAGTGTTTGCATAGAAAATTATAACCCTCACCGTAACTTGAAAAAGTTATAGTACAAAGTTTAAGTGTGGGCTTTTTAAGATGGTGCATTGAACTTGAATTTCTTCAATGCACCATCTTTTTTTTTTTTGCGTCAAAAAAAAAAAAAAAAGATGGTGCATTGAAGAAATTCAAGATCTGATTACATCAGTCACTTATTTTCAAGTTTCAATCCATAAAAAAGATTACTCAATGCCCACATAGCTTCAAAGTTTTTATGTAATAGAAGGGCCTAAACATGCTGAGTTGGATCTGATGGTGTTATCTGAGCTCTATGGATGGATGGTGATTATGAAAATACCAAAATTTGTACGTGACCTCTCCAATTTTATCAAATCATTAAGTTTTTATTAGAACATAACACAACAAGTTAACCGTAACGTCTAGCCTAATTTTTATTTTCCAGCAAATTATGATAATATGACAACATACTTTGACAAATTATATTGTATTAATTGATGAAATTAGAGGAGAGTTAACTTCGTAAAGTTGAATGGTTAATATAAAATTTAGAATATTAAACATTTAAAAATAGCAGAAACAAAGCAAACACGCAATATGTTCAACACAAATATGAGAGGAAGGGGGATACGCTGTAGAAAGATTTCTACAAAATATCTGCAAGTAAATAGTTTTGCCTGCTTATGATCAGTTACCTCATCATGCTTTGAAAATTAATGAACATTCTACAATACAAATCAGCTTTGTCCGGATCAAAACACTTGATAACTAAGAAGCAGATATAAAAAATGAGTAAGGTTGAATAACTAAACATTGTGTATCGTAAGAATTTATATACAACCTAATTGACTAAAAATAAGGCCGAGAATAATATTGATGGAGATGGTCAAAAGATGATTCTTGACATCATGTAACTAACTTAAGCCTTAAGGAATAAGAGAGTTTCCAAGGTGGAGGTTTTGATAATTGGATAATAATTCAGATGGCCAGAATATGATCTTTAGTTTGAAAAGGCATAAAGTTTGCATTTTTACGTGGTAAGCTTCTCATATGATTCATTTTTGGCACTTTTTTTGTGGTTTAGCCAATCATAGTCCAACAAGACTTCTCCTACTATTGCCTATCCTATCAAGCTTTTATGTGATGGGTACAACACGATTGGCATCATCCGTCTTCTAGTAGTCTTTGATGCCCACTTAATTTGAAGATATCAACAATATTATTGATGAGAATCTACGCTAAACGGGAAAAAGCATATCTAACTCTACAACTACAGGTAGTGATAGGACCCATTCCAAAGCTATAATACTGTTTTAATTTTTCTAGATCTCTCCTACTTGAGGAAAGATCCCATGATACAAGACAGACCTCGCCTTTGAACCATTGGATCTCCTTGGGATCTGAAATTTTTCAGATCCCAAGGGGATCCAATGGTTCCCTAAACTATTTTATTAGAGTTAATTGTGGATATAGCTTGGATCAAAAATATAACTTTATATGTTTATTAGAGTTAATTGTGGATATAGTATTAGGGTATCGTTATTTATATTCCCTAAACTATTTTATTAGTACTTACACACTCTAAAACTCCATCCATATGGTATAATATCTTCTGTTTAATTGAGATATCATAACGGTTATTTCACATTAGTTTAACGGACAAAAGACTATGAATTGCGTTTTTGAGGGGAAACATATCTTCGTCTAAGACGCAAGGGTGTAAACATCAACAAAATATTATAAACTGAGGAAAGACTAAATTGCTCTCTAAATTGAGGGAAAGAGTACCAGACTACCAGCATCTAAGATTTGGAGGTGTAAATGCTAATAAAATATTTTAGAAGACATAAGTGGCTATACAGTGATAGTGCAGAAAGTATACCGATAAGTAGTTTTATATTATCTCCTGTATCTGGTCCCCATACTTACAAATCCATTTTGTTTAACTAGTTCAAAGGCATGGAAAATATGTAACCTTCCAGAAGAAAAGATGGGGGTTGTTGGCAAGAGACAAAAGGAAAATGGTTGTTGGGTCAAATAAATAGTAAAATTTCAATATTGCAGGTAGACCCAGAGTACAGCTGTTTTGTCAGATTCTGGGAGTTTCTTGTTCTCAACTTTTGACTACGACGGTTGAGTGAGCTACCCACTAACTTCTAATTTACATAATGAGTCACACAGGCACAAATATTGCTCTTATCTATTTCAAGATATTGACTAAGCACCATAAAGCCAATATCTATTATCATTGAAATTGAATTTAAATCTACGACATCTTTAGTGAGAAAATCACGCCTTTACTATATTATTATGAAGTGTACTGCAGAATTTGTATTAGAAGTTTCAAGCAAACAATTTTCATGTAAGCCTTTTTTTTCTTTTACAAGTTCAACACAATTACAAAATAAAATGACTGTTACACAAGAGGAAAATTCCGCAGAAGAAGAAAATTCTGCAGAAGAAATCTTTAAAACAATTGATTAAACCTATGTGACGAGAAAGAGAGATTTCGTCAAGGTTGAACTTTATTTAATAGTATATAAGACCATTTCTTTTAGACTTAATCTTCATAAAACAAAGATAAAATCTTTGCTATTAATCATTCCAAGATTTTGACTCTGCACCATAAACCATCTTTTACGATTAATAAACTTTAGACACGTCTTTCTCACATTAAAATATCTTGCATCTTCTAATTCTTTAGTAACTATTATCAAAATGTTCTAAATTTATCTGGGAAGGTCCAAACAAACAATTTATTTGATGCAGTTACAATTAATAAAAGATGGGCTTTTGGATCATTTTCATTTCTTATTCTATATTTAAAACATTAATGGTAATTCATAGCAAATATAACTATCATCAGACCTTCTGTATGTCAAAGTCCCCGAACAATTACACCAAAACTTGAAAGCATGACAGAAACTTGGATTCACGCAGTGAGTGGTATCAATTTTTTATTTTAAATTATGCTTATAAATTCGTGGCTAGCTAGAATTGAACCTGGGCGATCTGATACCATGTCAAGGTCTCCTAACTATTACACCAAAACTCTGTGGTGGTGAAAGTTGAGAGATATAATTTTATACTCTTTAACACTCTAAAACAGCACTCGTTTTCAATTTTCTTCAAATACATCACGCCTGTTATTTCAATGATAACCTATTATTATTCATTTTTCATCAAACTTATTAATAGTATGGTATCAGAGCATTCATTCATCACCTAAGATCCTACACCCTTTAGATTGTTAACCCAGCCTACGAATATAATTTGATTGAGTACTCTTTAAAGTCTCCGTGATAATCAGCGATAAATATTTGAACATGCTGGGAACTCAAAATTATAAATATATTCCATTTGAAATCAAATTAACCAAGAGCAAGGAGATGAGAGAAACATACATAAGTATTGAGCTGCCGAACAAAACTCGAAAAATTGCAGTGCTTGAAGTGAACAGGCAGCAAATCCCTGGCAAACTCCACAGGCTTCCACACGACAAACGTCGTCCCCTTCTCCCCCCAAGAAATCACCTCCTTAGTCTCTTCGTCGTCCACCATCTCATGCGTCTTCATCAAGAACGGCGCCAACCCTCCGTTGGCCCTAATCCTACTGTTATTATTGTTACCGCTACGACTACGACTGCTGACTGAAATCATCGTAAAATTTTTTA
The DNA here is from genome assembly GCA_012295165.1 of Asparagus setaceus. Taxonomy (NCBI): domain Eukaryota; kingdom Viridiplantae; phylum Streptophyta; class Magnoliopsida; order Asparagales; family Asparagaceae; genus Asparagus; species Asparagus setaceus. The sequence goes on along the minus strand of CM022704.1, from coordinate 24,334,275 downwards.
TTGTATGTCAATAACTCGATAAAGAATTAAAGAGAGGAGAAGAGATTGTTTAATGCGAGAAGAGGAGGAGAGCAGTCAAGAACTCCCAGCCCCAGACGTAGAACCCGCAGATGATCATGAGGATCCAGTGGCAGCACCCGAACTCTATCGACCCAAATCCGCTAACTCCCTCTACTTCCATATCATTACCTACCCTTGATCAAAAGACTTCAATCTTCATTTTTAGAGCAATTGGAGATGTTTCTCAATAACGCGCTTTATTGAAGGAGGAGGGTCGCTTTCTTGTTCCCGTCTTTTTCCGCCCTTTCTTGCAGCTTCTAGAAATGGGGAAATAAAATTATTCTGTGGGTCAAAATAAGGTAGGAAGTAAGAAAAACAAGACACATGTCACACTAGCAGTTACATAATTGCAAATAGACCCCTCTGCTATCACCAAATTGTAGTAGACCCTATGTAGTTATATTGTTGCAAATAAAACACCTACGTATACAAAATTGGGCAATGGTACAAGGGGTCTATTCACAATTAATCCTTCATACAAATCACTCTATATACACAATCAATATAATCGATAAAAATTAGTGCAAATAGTTAAACATCAATACAAATTCTTTGTAACGCCACTCATGGGGGTGCTTAAAGATTGGGCATGACCCGTCTGTAATAAGAAGGGTCGACCTGCTCAATCTTTACGTACATCCCTATATATATATACACACACACACACACAACAATACTGAAGGGCGAAAAATAAAGCAGCGGAGATATATATGCAATACTCAGGATCACAAGGTTGACAGCAGAGTCCATAGAATACCAGAATAGTAAAAAACTAGAGGGAACAATAATACATTACAAGTCTGATAATAGCTACAAACATTAGTACATGTTCGATAAGTCAAAAGTACTACAAAAGTAAATACAAATTAACTCCTACTAAGATTTTCCTCCGGAGCTAATCTTCTAAGTCAGGGTCTGTAATCCCCTTGTCCTTGCCAACTGTATGACCTGCGAATGGATACAGAAACAATAGGAGTGAGCCTAAGGGGATGAATGAAAGAAATAATCATAGATATTTGAACTTAAACGAAGGGATCAACATTAAGTTACCATACTTATATCATGATCATTGATCGAAATTGAATAACATGTCAATATGAATAGTCAAGGTCTAATATTTAGGATTCCAAACTTCCCAATCATGGAATAATCAATAAACCACGCATACCTTTATACACCCACCGGTGAGCGTCCTTACACAGGGCATTGTCCCCACTGGGACCCATTACTATTACCACCCACCGGTGAAGCTTGCTTCACACAGGGCATAATCCATGAATATAGACTATCAATCATCAACAAAGAAAAGAATACTATCATTCTCAATAGTCGAATCATCGAAGCAAGTCGAATTGCTACATTATAATCATTCAAAGGATATCAACGGTATAAAACCAAAATAAGCAACATTGGAAGTAGCAATGATTAAGCAATCAACAAAGAGCTCACGCATAAAGTGAATCAATAGGAATATTATGAAAGTGATTAGATATACAACTGAGCATTGGAAATTAACTCGCAAAAATTTCAAGAAACTATTCAATTGAACTCTCAAGGAATTGAGAGGAAACAATGAAAGGTTACCTACCGATTGCGTTGGGTTCCTCTGGACCAACGAATGAATCCAAGATTCTCTGTCCTATACACACATACATGTATATCCATGAGATTCTAAATAACTTTGTCTTTTATTATCATTATTTTCTAACTTATATCATGGTATAAGCTACACTCTAGATGGTTACATCTAATGCCGATAATATGCACAATAGCAAAAGTAGTGTACATGCAACAGTTTGGGATGGATAAATGGTAGAGCAATCGATATCCAAAATGCATGAAACTAGTGTCATATGACTCTAATATGAGTCTACTTTCGGAACATATAAAATTTATATCAATACATGGTATATAGTAAGAGTTATGCTCTCAGCAAACTATGCATATCAAGACTGCAGTAGATTAAACAGAGATTACAATCTGGAATAATTAATTCATTTTGGGTACTTATCATTATATAAATGAGGTCATATTTGGTATACAAGTAATTTGATGGATGAGCTTCCAAATCCCATGAGTTTCATCAAATTATCGTTTTTATAATGCAAGTTACATGCAAAATAACACAAGGGGTGCAGACTGGAATTGCCAATACATATGCAATCCATTAAAACTAGGATTAGACTTATCAAATATTGTCCAAATTAACTCAAACTAGAGCCAAAAGAAAGATGATTGAGTCTAGTTCTAGTAACAGAAAGAATTTTATGCATGAAAGGTATATAATGAGAGTTATACTCTCTAAAATGAACATGACTCAGGCAAACTATTTCAGACACATGCATTGAGTTTAACCACAGTTTTGAACTAGTAAATGATCTTAGAATGAAACAAAAGAGGTTTCAAATGAAATCTACAGTAGTGTAACTTCTAAAACAGAAAGAATATCCATATTTGGATAAATACAGAGAAAGTTATGTTCTTTTTACTAATAGGGTATCTTGCGAGAAACCCTCTGCACGAGATAGAGGTTCAAACATCGACATGCAAGCCATGTATACATGCAAGAACAGATTTTTAAGTATAACCAGAGCCATGAAACCTCTATCAACAACATGCAAGAGTAATCACATAAGAAAATTATATTTTTATACTTTAAATGCATCAAGATAGTGACGTTATTAGCATAGAAGGCTTGTATGCTCACAAATCACCTTTCACCTTTCATGCAAGCCTTGTTCTTATATTCTTCACCAAGATAAACCCTCACACAATCGGGCAAGGATTCTCCACATTCATAATTGTAGAGAACTTCCACATAAGATCATGTGGATTAATAGTATTGACCTATTCAGTGGGTTCCATTATTAAAAGAACTTTTTATATAAATTATAAAATTAATATCATCCATGGGATTCAGTGGGGTGAGAAAATATGATTGGTGTTGTAGAGATTCTCTACAACCAAGGATGCAGAAGATCTCTACTCTGTTTACTACAATAAAAGCCTGCTGTATTAGGCTTTTTCCATATTAGTCTCTCAAATCTACCATGGTTGAAATTAGTCTCTGAAGCTTTCATGAAATTAGTCCCTGAAATTATTCATATTTGAAATTAGTCCCTCAAATCTTCATATTTTGTAAGTAGTCTATCAAACCTTTAAAGAATTTAAAATTATCTTTTGTTATATTTATCATCTAAATTATTAACCACGATTGGATAGTGATTAATCAGGGACGGGTAATTACCAAATTAACCAAAACCACATCAAAATCCACCAAAATTAGGCTCAAAATCAGTGGTTTTAAGTCTAACACTGCACAACCTTTCCCAACTTGTACGCCAATGAAGTTTTTTCAGGGTTTGGATTTGAATAAATATGGTGTAACTGTTGCACTCAAAACGGTTAATGATGACAGAATATTATCTCAATTTTAACCAGCCTCTATACATAGGGACTAATTTTCAATCACTTAAAAGATTTAGGGGACTAATATGGAAAACAAATCCTATGTATACACACATCATTTTTCAGTAGATTTCTTTGCCTTTCAAGTATACCAAGTAAATGGGGTTTCATATTTTCTTCTTATTTTTATTTGAAATAAGCTTCACTGTATAATTTATAGGGTATAATCAATTTGTCAAGTCTTCAAAAGATTATAATTTGTAGTTTATGGTTATGGAAAACCACACTATAATTGATACATTTTAAAAAATGAATTTAGAAGATTAAAGTATATTAGTTCAACAATTAGTGCGTATGTTGAAATAATTTAAGTATTCATGAAATTTTTTCTTTTTGTAAAAATTTTATATTTAGGTTCTTCTTTCATCTACTTACTAGTATGAAAGTTTATTATACATTGGTGTATTTAATCACTTTTAATTGATGTACAAAAAGAATTGTGGCTCGCCATTGCACGGAAATTCAGTGTAATTCTCTATATTTTTTTTTGCTAAATAGAACTAAAATACCTTATAGTTCCACTCATTTAGCTCTTATATAAACCTCAGTTATTTTTCAAAGCAATAATATACCCTAAGTTATTTAAAATTGGCCCTTTAGTGCACTCTATTATTCAAACATGAAAATTTCCACCAAAGTTCCTATAAATTTTAGAGAATTTTAACCATTAATATTTATTAAATTTACTATTAACCCTACTAGATTCTTATTTAAATTGTAGTCAATTCTATTTTAAAACTAATATTTGGATAGATTTAACAGTAACTTAGCAAGCTTAATACTTAGAAAGTTATAAAATTAGCATATGAATGTTAGATGAAAACTTTCGGATGAAAATTTCATATTTGCATAATAGAGGGTATTAACGTGCTGATTTTTAATAACTCAGGGTATATAAATGCTATGAAGAATAACTGAGGGTGCTAAGTGAGTGAAACTATAAGTTATTTAAGTGCTATTTAGCCCTTTTTTTTTTATTGAAATGGGAGAGATGGTACATTAAGAAGTGTAGCAGTTGTATGTGGGGCAGGTACACGTGGCAAGCATGGGAGGGTTGGTATAGTTTGCACGCTATTACAAGAGGAGGAGGTTGGTTTTCAAAGGGAAGGAAGAAAATTTGAAAATGGGGAAGGGAATAGAATTAGATCGGGGGGAGAGAGAGAGAGAGAGAGAAGCAGCTGAAGAAGCACGTTGGTTCAATGTAAGGCGTCGGTCTCTTTCGTCTACCATCCGCGCCTAACATGGGAGCTCTCCAATTTCTCGGTGTTAATTGGACTTGGATCTTATTTGGTGATAGCGAAATGTGATGTTTTGTAGTTAATAGTGATGTATGTGTACTTTAATGATTCTCAACTCATGTAAGTTTCACATAAAAGTGATAGGCGTAACTAAGATACTGAAATCGAATCCGTATGAAAAGAAGCTAGGTATGAAATTAACTCATCACGTAAAATATTTGTCATTGACCATAACTTCTATTTAGACTACTGCTCTTTGTTAACCTTTTTGTTCACGGTATTGGGAAAACGCGAGATTGTCAAAAAGCTTGAACACCAAAAAATCACAAAAAAGAAACAGCAAGAGCAAACATAAATCCTAAGGCTTCAAGGAGGACAAATCTTCACTGATCATATAAAATATTACAAACTACACAAATTGAGACCGATAACCTCCAGACTTAATCTCCAGACTCTCTATCTCTCTCAGAGGATTTATGAATCCTCCTTCATTATGTAGTTCCCTATGGTCTGATGGAACAATCTTTTTTATAGAGATTTTTGAGAACACCGAATACAAAGAAATCGTCAGAAAATACTAACATATTAAGATTCCATAAAAACTGGAAACAGATGACATAGTCAACAATAGAGACTGTCTGTAGTGCACCTGAGTGCCCAATTGTCAATGGTGGTACCTACATTACCACTAGTGGTAACACACCATATCTCCATTTTCGACTTAATTTAATTATCTACTTAAATATACTGCTACCAATAGCCCTTATCAGGCTATCTTCATCTCCTGATATTGTGAAAGTCTAAGTAATGTGTGCTTGCAAATTGGAACGGGTTTGGTCAACATGTTTGCTAGATTGACATCGGCGTCAATCTTCTTCACCTCAATCTTCTTCTCCAATCGTAGGAAGTGACTCACATCGATGTGCTTCATCTTGTTATGTTAGAGTACTTGGTCATTTTTTTAAACATATAGCATTATAACTAGTATAGAATATTATAGCTCTCTCCTGATAGAAACTCATATCTCTAACAAGACTTCTCAACCAAATGTCTTTCTGTGCTGCTTGTGTCAATGCCATATATCCTGCCTACGTAGTGGATAGGATAATACATATTGAAGTGATGCGCTTTTAATTCAAGTTATCCCAGAACTTGTTAGTGGGAAAGCATAACATGCTAATAACTTGCTTCCATCAAAGTCTCCAGCATATTTTGAATATTTATAGTCAGTCACATTCAACTTCATATCAACTCCTATGTGAACAAAAATATCTCACTTGCTATCAAGAATTTCATAGGATGCAACAGGAGAGGCGAACTTGGGCGGCGGCACAGGAACGGAGGCGTCAGATGAGATTTATTAATGGTGATCTCACCATTAAAAGCATTATCTCTTCATTGTCTCCCCCACCTACCTCCTTTCCCAACCCCCAACATTCTCTTCACATTCCACCACTAGCCAAACCTTTCTCTTCCTTCTATGCAAACTAGCAAACCCCGCCTCTTTACATCTCTTGCTGACATCTTCAAGCATCCCTCTTCCCCCAAAGCTTCAGACAAAGGTATCCTCCCCCTCCCAGCTAACCTCAAGCCCCTCCCCCCCAGTAAAGGAGAGTGGATTCTAATTGTGAGCCGTAAGAAGACTCGGATCCTCAGATCTGCTTCTCCTCATGAAGGCCACACCAGTGGCCAAGCTTGTGGAGACCCTTCTCACATGGTTAAAGAATGCAAGATTGGATCTTTTTTATGCTTCAAATGCAAGGAGGTAGGCCACACCTCCAGATCTTGTCCCCTCTCCTTCAAACCCCTTGCTCGGTCCAGCCCCATCTTCTCCTTGCCGCAAGCGGTCAAGGACAACATCGCCCAGCTGGCAAGTTTCGCCATCTTCACCCTCAAAGCAGGGGATCCCTCTGTCTTAGAATTGAAGGAGATGTTGGAATACATCTACAATGTCAAGGACTGGGAGATCAGATCATTCCGGCCTCCAAAGGCACTTTTTTGATAGAGTTCCCCTCCTCCGAGCTCCTCGACAAAGCAACTTCTACCCCCTATGTGGACATGGGCTCTTTTGGAGGATCCTTCTCCAAGTGGAATGAAAGCAAGGGTTTGCGTGTGTTCACAAAACCAGTGTATGTCTGGGTTCAGATCTCCTCCCTTCCGTTCCACCTATGGGACACCAACTTCTTCTCTCAGTTGTTCAAAGGGATCGGGCAAGTTCATACTTGTTCCAGGGACATCTTGCTCAAGGAGGAAGCAAGAGACTGCAAGGTACTCCTCAAAGTCAAATGCCACCAAGATATTCCACCATCCATCCCTTTCAGGCATATCTCCCCCTCTTCAGGCCGGCTCTTGGAAGGCAATGCAGTTATCTCAGTCTTGGGGAAGGCTGTCACTGCCTCTGACCTCAAGATCGAAGATGGTGGTCTATTTATTATGAGGGAAGGGGAACCATCCTCTAACTTCAGTATGGGAGCCTTTTGCAAGACCATCTTTGATGATAACGCGATCAGCCAGCCCCTCATCAGGCCTATTATGGACGAGGATCCTCCAGAGGCAGATCTTCAGGTAATAGCAAAGGGTACAAGAGTAACTCCCTCCTTTTCAAATGAAGCGGGAAAGGAGAAAGAGGGTGTAGCTTTGAATATGGTAAAGGCCACGTTAGTTGGTGAGGGACCTTCTAGAGTGCCTTCAGGTGCCCATCCAACCCAAGATAAAGTGGAGGTCACTTGCGAGGGTAAAAAATTGCTTTTAGACAGAGTCTTCTGGGACCATCTCAATGCCACCGCTGCAGTCCACTCGGGCCCATCTACAGATGCGCTCTTGAATGGGCCTCACCGGGCCTTGACCCCTCTTTCAGAGCCAGATCCCTCAGCTGCCCCAACTTTCCCTATCGCAGTCTCTAGCTTGGCCCGCCAGATTGAGTCTTCTTCCTCCCTGGCACCTCCGCCAGGATTCGAGACAGCTATCAGGAGAAGGAGAAAGCCGACAGCTAGATCGCTTGCCCATAAGCCCCTCCACTGCTGCCTGGTGGCCTATAGAAAGGGCTCCTCCTCTCACGCTAAGAAGGGTCAGTGTTATAACACTTCAAATTATCCGAATATTACTGATAGGGTAAAAATGGGATTACCTCCTAAGTTGTAAGTATACAACTTATCAAGTTATAGTATATAAGATTGTCGAATCCCACGAGAAAGGAGTTTGTAAGTTTAATCAAATTTGGCTCTCTTATTATGTGCAAGACAATTAGAATTGAAGGTGAGAAAGTGGTTGTGAGAGGTTAGAGAGTGGATGTGGATTATGCGCAAATAAAAGAAAAACGAGGAAGAAAATGTGTTGCGGAGAGATTAAGAGTGTGATTGTGACAAAGTGTAAATAAAAGCAAAATGAAAGTTAGAGTGAGGAGATTAGAGAATGAAAACGGATGTATGCAAATAAACCAAAATGAGAATGAGAGAGTGTGAGAAGTAAAAGGAAATGAAATCAAGAAATCAAGAAGTCAAGAAATCAAAATCAAGAAAGCAAAAGATGGAGGATTCAATTAGAGATATGAAGGAATCTAGAATTGAATTTACTAGCTAATCCCACTTATAAGATATGAGCCATTCTCTTTTATCACATTTCATTTTAGATTTATTAAGTATAGATTATCAAACCACTTAAGGAAAACATAACCTATCAATTATCATCCAAATAAAATTAATACTCATGAGAAGAATAATAACAAGATAGTAATCCTAGAATTCATAAGCATAACCTATCAAACTACTTAAGGAAAGCATAGACTATCAAATTCTTCTTCTACCGATTAGTTCTCTAGTTGATTATCCTAAACATGGTCGCTTTTAAGAGCAAGAGAGTAATTCAAGAATCATAAAAGAGATTAGACTAGTTTCATGCAAAACTAGATCCCCACAAGAGGTTAGTTCCACATCTTTGAAACATTAAAGAAATCAAGAGAGGGAGGAGGGAAAGAAAACTAAGTACAAAAAGGAAAATAAGAGCAAAGAAATAAAGAAAAAGAAAAGAAAATGAGAAGAAAAGAAATAAAGATAATCTAACTAATTGCAAGGAAATAAATCTATACTATAAATTAAAGACAAGACATAAAAGTAAATTGCATGAAAGTAACTCTAAACTACAAAGCAATTCAATGAACAAAAAAGAAATGCAAAAGAAATAAAATAGAAACCTACAACTCCTGATCTTCATCTCATCCTCCTTTTGGTCCTTGGATAAGAAGAAGAGAAAGAAAATTGAAGGGGTGAAAAATTTTATTTATTGTGTAACAAAAGTTACAATTTTTGGAAGGTCTTCTAAATTAAGAGTAACCTTCCTCTCCAAATAGAGTTTTTACACAATATTTCACACTCAAACCTCTCCCCCTCAACCACTATTTGTAGCCCAACAGAGTGAACATGAACCATTGGATCAAACTTGGGCACCAAGGAGTTGAAATCAGCCATTAATTCGGAATCAATTGAAATCCAATCGGTTGGCCAATCGATCGGCCAACCGATTGGCTAATCGGTCGGCCGACCAATTGGTTTCTAACCGATTTTATCTTTTCTTAATATTTTTACACGAATTCTTCTTGGATCCCTTGGGTGTCTTGGGCCTTCATTTGTCTTCAGATTTGGGCTTCAAAAATTAGTAGAAATTCAGAGGATATGAGTCATATGGGCTCTTATTCATTAATACTCCTTTAGCCTGCAAATTAAGATAAAAACAGTTTTTAGCAGGATATTTATTCATATAAAATAAGTAATGAGGGTATAAAATTGTAATTAAATTGTGATTATTAATTAATCTGTGGTTAGTAGCAGACAAGTATCCCACATTAGAGACTTAATCTAGTTAATCCACTTCCAGAGGGTCTGAACCAGCGCCTTAGCCGACTCAAGAAGCCGACTCCTTCGCCAGATCTTCTTTGCCGACACATTGCGAGACCAACTCGCAAGGCGGTACCTAGCGTCATCCCGGCACCTATTAAGACGACTCAACAAACGGCCCACTCGGCCAGTTGGTCGACATCTTGCAAGGCCGACTCAAAAGGCGGTACACATCGTCACAATGATGTCATCACAAGATCGGCTCGAAGAACGGTGCGAGTCGACCTCTTTGAATACGCTGGCTCCATGGACGGCCCATTCGGCTAGTTGGCAGACATCTTGCGAGGCCGACTCAAAAGATGGTACTACTCGACATGCCACCTAGGATAGGAAGACGACGCCGCACCTCGAGCCTCCCGCTAGCGATGAGTCGTCACCACCTTTAATATGAGATCAGAGCCATCAATTCTCTAAGCTCGCAGATCTTTAAGACACGTCGTACCACGTGCCCCCTGTCACTTAACATTAAATGCCGACATGACCTCACCCACTCAGCTGGCGACACTTGTAAAGGTGAATCTGACTCAGCCGCCGACCCATGCCTGATCGAAATGACCCCCATCCACTCGCTGGCCGACACCCATAAAGCAGGAGCTGACTCAGCCACCAGCTATCAGTCGACCAAAGTTACCAAGCTACCCCCTGATCATTGCTATAAATAGGGGAGCTGTTTGCAGACAAAGGGAGGCAATTTCTATGTATTCTGAACCTATATTTAAGAACGCTCAGTTCAATCCCTATTTTCTCACTCAAGATTATCCACTAACTTGATCGTCGGAGAAACCACCGGGGATCCAACCCCAACCTCTCACGATTTGTGATATGTGCAAGACATCTCAGAGAATTTCAGGCTCGGACATCCAGAGGAGTTAGAGAACCCTAATCATTTCACAACTTAATTAACTGACTGTATGATCTATAGCATCAACAGTTTGGTGCCCACCGTGGGGCCTTCTTCCTTCTCTAAATAACGATGTCTAGTTGTGATCAGCACCCTGGGTTATCTGCCCGCCATTCCCTAAACAGCCAACAAACTGGTTTTGTCACCCAAGCCCAGTTAGAAGAATCCACCCGACGAATCACCCAATCTTTCCAGCAGCAGTTCAATGCATTCTCCCATGAACTCCTCAGCCGGCTCACTCCTTAACAGCCCCAGACGACTCTTCTTCAACCACTGCGGGGAACAGCGGCGGGATGTCCCCTTCCCGGCGTATGGACCATCACGCCACCGGCAGAGCTACGGACTGCCCGCCCCTCGTACCGCTTAGCAGCCCATTTCGAGGAGCCCCTTCGACAGCCCTCTCCTCACAGGGAAGGAATGGGAGAGAGTTCCAGTCCCGAGAGGGGTCGCCGAGATCCCACTACCAGGAGAACGTCTCGGGCACCTCAGCCTCACCATGTCACCCCGCCACCATCACCAACCATCACAGCGTCTGGATACGATCGGTCCTATCGACCTGTTATCGAAGCCATTGGAGGTAATACTCCCCTCACGGACGACATCATGAAGGCCTCCTGTGAGAAATTCAAGATGTCGCAGGTGGAGAAGTACAAAGGAGAAGGAGACCCCGCCGAGCATGTTCAAAATTATTATGATATGATGAGAATGTTGTAGGCGCCTGAAGCCATCATTTGCAAATGCTTCCCCATCACTTTGACAGGGAGCGCCAAACTCTGGTGGAACGCCCTGGAGAAAAAGTCCATCGGGAGTTTCGAGCAGCTCAGCCAGAAGTTTGTACATCACTTCTTGGCTGATACCAAGCAGAAGCTGCCTTCGCATGTCCTGATCTAGATGAGGCAAGAACCCGGAGAGAGCCTCCGAAAATATATCAAGCAGTTCCAGGCAAAGAGTTTGGAGGTTGACGATCCTGGAAGCCAGGTCACCATGTCCGCCATTGTGGCTGGCTTATTAGATAATGAGCTGGCCGACTCCCTTGCCAAGAAGCGAGTCACTAGCTACGAGCAGCTGATGGCCAAAGCTCATGGGTATATGGATATGGAAGATGCCCGGGAGTATAAGGCTATGGCCAGGGCGGCCAAACTGGCGATGGCAGCGGCGACAGCAGCAGCAGCAGCAGCAGCAATAACTTCAACCACACCACCTCTAGTGCCAGCAGTCCCGACAGCACCAGCAATGTCGGCAGGAGCACCGGTCACCCTAGCGGCAGAGCCGGTGCGAGAACCAGTAGTGGTCCCTCAACCTAGGCAGGAGCTAGAGAGGGATCCCCCCAGGGCCGACTTCCGCCCAAGCCGGGTCGACCGGAGAGACCGTAGGAGGGAGCCTCCCCCGAAGCCAGTCCTCACGGCTCTCAGCACCTCTCTCACCGATGCCCTTCATATGGTGCAGCAGGAGGCGCTTCTCACTTCTCTACCCCCGAAGAAGAGGTCAGATCTTCGGGGCCGGGATGCCCGACAATGGTGTCAATATCACCGCGATCACGGCCACCTCACTAATGACTGCCGGATCCTCCAGAGAGACATTGAAAATTTAATTCAGAGAGGATTCTTGTGAAAGTATGTTGACCGAAGAGACAGGAGAGACCCCCCCACCAGAGAGAGCTGACAGGAGGTCCCGCTCTAGGTTGCCTCGTCCTCAGTAGCCGGTGGACAACCAACATCCCGGGGAAGCAGCAAGGGCACCATTCTGGCCATCAGTGATGGTCCCGCAGCAGGAGGGACATCCACTAATGCTCGCAAGAGGTATGCCAAGCAAGCTCTACAAATTGACCGTGCTGGCAAGAAGCCCAGGACGGAAGAGTCCATCTCCTTCAACGACTCTAATTTGGAAGGTGTGGAGATGCCTCATGAAGACCCCATCATCACTACGACGGAGATCAACGGCTTCCAAGTGAAGAGGGTCATGGTCGACACGGGCAGCTCGGTGGATATCCTCTATATCGATGCCTTCAACCAGATGGATATTGACCGATCCAAGTTACAGCCTTGTCTAGGCCCGATCATCAGATTTACGGGGCATGCAATCATACCGGAAGGGATTATCACTCTCCCCCTAACGGTTGGTGAGCCTCCCCGTCAATCCACAGTGCAAACCCAATTTTTAGTGATGAACATCAAGTCAGCCTACAATGTTATCTTAGGGAGAGCAGCCCTTAATAACTTGCGGGTCATACCCTCTACATACTACCAGATGATCAAGTTTCCAACTCCTATGGGGGTCGGAATGGCCAGGAGCAACCAGCGGGAGGCTAGGTCCTGTTACATGCTCTCGATGAAGGGGAAAGGCACCTCTGAGACCCTACCAATCGAGAAGACAAGCCTCCAGATGGAGAAGAAAATGGAGCGAGAGAGGATGACTCCTGTCGAAGAGCTTCAAGAGATACCGATCGACCAAGCCTCCAGATGGAGAAGAAAATGGAGTGAGAGAGGACGACTCCTATCGAAGAGCTTCAAGAGATACCGATCGACCAAGAAGGGGTGAAGAAGGTCAAGATCGGATCCAACCTTGCCGAACCACAGCGGAGTGCTATCATAGCATTCCTTCTTGCAAACGCGAATGTGTTTGCCTGGGGCCCTGAGCATATGCCAGGGATTAACCCTGAGGTGGTGAGCCATGAGCTCTCAGTCGACCGACATGCCAAGCTGGTCCGGTAGAAGAAGAGACATCTCGGCCCCGAGAGGCAGAAGGCGGCCGTAGATGAGGTCGACCAACTCTTACGAGCCGGTTTCATTCGGGGAGTCCAATATCCCGATTGGTTGTCCAATGTGGTGCTGGTGAAGAAGACGCTCAATAGGTGGAGGATGTGTGTGGACTTCACAAACCTCAACCAAGTCTGCCCAAAGGACAGCTACCCTCTCTCCCGGATCGACCAGTTGGTGGACGACAGCGCGGGTCATGCGCTGCTGAGTATTATGGACGCCTTCTCAGGCTATAATCATATCCTTATGGCGGAGCACGATCAAGAGAAGACTTCCTTCATCACTGACCAAGGGACCTATTGCTATTAGGTGATGCACTTCGGTCTCAAGAATGCAGGGGCCACTTATCAGAAATTAATCAACATAATCTTCAAGCCTCAGCTCGGCCGCAATGTGGAGGCATATGCGGATGACTTCTTAGTGAAGTCGAAGCAGGCGCCATCCTACATGGTGGATCTGGAAGAGACTTTCTCCGTACTCCGACACTATCGCATGAAGCTCAACCCGGCCAAGTACGCTTTTGGGGTGCAGTCAGGAAAATTCTTGGGATTTATGATCACACAGAGAGGCATTGAGATCAACCCCGAGAAGATAGCAGCCATAGAGCTGCTGCCCGAACCCCACACTATGAGAGATGTATAGAGGCTGAATGGGAAGATAGCAGCATTGGGCCGCTTCCTTTCCAAGTCGGCCGAAAGGAGTCTCCCATTCTTCAAGACCCTAAGAGGAAACAAAGACCTGAAGAAGAGCACGAGTTGGACGGCCGAGTGCAGTGAGGCCTTCAATGACCTCAAAGCATACTTAAGTACCAAGCAGTTACTAAGCCAACCTATAGCGGGAGAAACCTTGTTCCTCTATATGGCCGTGTCTCCTGAAGCCGTTAGCTCCGTCTTGGTTTGAGAGGAGGACAACATCCAGAAGCCGGTGTATTATGTCAGCTGGATCTTGAAGGTGGGTGAGCTTAACTACCGCCTCATCGAGAAAGCTTCCTTCCTCCTCATTATCACAGCTCGGAGACTCCGCCCCTACTACCAAGCGCACTCCATCATTGTACGGACAAACCTGCCTTTGAAGAAAACACTCGGCAGCCTAACCACTTCAGGGAGGATGGTCAATTGGTCAGTCAAACTCAGTGAATATGATGTACAGTTCGAACTAAGGAAGAATATCAAAGCCCAAGCTCTTGCGGACTTCCTCATCGAGTCAGCCACAGCCGAAGATGAACCATCTTCTCCTTTGCCTCCTAGCCAATCCAAACTTCCAGCATCTCGAGCAATCAGAGTGTCGCTTCCCAGCGCCCCGTGACCTTGAGCACAACTTGCTAGAATTGGATGCCTGTTGGCTGCTAAAGGTGGACGGATCCTCAGGTGAAGCCGGCAGCAGAGCAGGAGTCGTCCTGCGTAGCCCTGATGGGTCGATGCATGAACACTCCATTACTTTTGATTTCTCAGCCTCTAACAATGAGGCCGAATATGAAGCTCTTTTGGCAGGCCTTCGAGCTGCCTTGGCAGTAAAGGCTGAGCGCCTCTACATCTTAGCTAACTCCCAACTTGTGATCCACCAAGTGAATGGGGAGTATGCATCCGTCGAGCCACCGCCACTGAGCTAACCCCCATATTGAGCCCAATTTCTTTCGCCCAATGGGGGTTAGACTTGCTGGGGCCTCTCCCAATAGCCTCCGGGCAGCAGAGATTCTTAGTCGTGGCTATCGACTATTTCACAAAATGGATCGAAGCCGAGCCCTTAGCTAAAATTGGCAAAAGCAACATCACCAATTTTGTATGGAGATCCATCGTGTGTCGGTTTGGCATCCCCCTTGCATTCATCACCGACAACGGCACCCAGTTCGATAACAAAGGCTTCTGAAGCTTCTGTCAAGAGTGGAACATCCGACTCAAATTTACTTCGGTGGCCCATCCAAAGTGCAACGGACTTGCAGAAGCTGCCAATAAGTGTTTCCTCCAAGCTCTCAAGAAGAAGGTGGGCAAAGCAGTAGGAAGTTGGGCTGACGAACTGCCTGAAATCTTGTGGTCTTACCGCACCACCCACAAGAATTCTACAGGTGAAACCCCTTTCAAACTGGCCTATGGAGCTGAAGCAGTCGCCCCAGTTGAAGTCAGCATGCCGACCATACGACTGAGGCATTTTGATGAAGACTTGAACGTTGAAGGACTTCGACTCGAATTCGACCTCATTGATGAAGTCCGAGAGAAGCTCTTCGATCCCAGATTATCAATCAGCAGCGCATCGCTCGGTACTACAACAATAAGGTCTGACCCCGGAGATTCAATATAGGTGACCTCGTTCTTCGCAGAGCTGTCTTTGACAGAGACACCCAGCAAGGCAAGCTAGTCTCCACTTGGGAAGGACCCTACACCATCTTGGAAGAGATGCGTCCTGGCACTTATCGCCTAAGAAGCTACGATGGAAGAATCCTGCAACATCCTTGGAATATCTAGCATCTTCAAAAGTATTATCAATAAAATGATGAACAATATTTCATTTTTATTCGACTAACAACTATGTGTTATTCTCTTATATAAGTGTTATTTAGATGACTCAAAAGCCCTTGACATCATTTTCATGAGTAAAACCAAGGCAATTCAATCTTTCGGTCGACGCAGACCCAAAAGACCTTGGCGCCTCTAAGAGGGTAAAACCAAGGCACTTCGCTCTAATCAACATCAACTATGAAGCCGTTGGCGTCATTTTCATGAGTAAAACCAAGGCACTTCGCTCTAATCAACATCAACTATGAAGCCGTTGGCGTCATTTTCATGAGTAAAACCAAGGCACTGCAATCTTTTCGGTCAACGCCGACTCAAAAGACCTTGGTACCCTCTCGGGATAAAACCATGGCAATCCGACCATTCATTCATTCGACACCGACTCAAAATACCTTGGCGTCTCCATAAGACCAATGTGCTCGACCTCTCAGTCATCATCAATGACAAGACCTTGGCATCTCCGTAAGCCCAAGACACTCGAACTCTCGGTCGTCATCACCAAAAAGACCTTGGCACCCACATGGGGGCAAGATCAGGGCAAATGAAAACCTTGTTGCTCATCTTCAATACAGAAATACCTTGGTATCCATTTCGTGAATAAAGCCAAGGCCTCTCAACAACCCGACTAACCTTAGTTCTTGGATAAATGTTGTCACCCGCTACTTAGCGCGAGTGCCGACAATAGAGATATAAGGATGACTCATTCGACTCATCCAAGGACGACTCATTCGACTCGTCCCAATACAGATCCGACTCATTTCCAGACAATCCCCTCAGTCCAACTAAGCATTCTGCACAAGTTCAAATCACAAGTAGATAACTTGAACAAAAAAGGAGAAGCAGAAAAATTTTCATAACATCGGAAAGAGACAAACAAGTCTAGATTTTCATTCATTCGTCAACAAACTTTACATCATAAGTTTACAACAAAAAAAAAAGATACAAGTGTTACACCCCTTGATCCGAAGCAGGAGTAGGGCTGGGCAGGTTAACACTGGTGTTGGGAGTTGGGGCCTGCTGAGCGGCAGGAGGGCTTCTGCCTACTCGTCCCCGGCATCATCAGCTCCACCCTCGTCCACTTCCAGTGCTACTCCCCCTTCTGCCGTCTAAATCTCCTTTAAGAAGTCAAGACAAACAGAGACTCGAGGGGGGTGATCGCTATCAGTAAGAGATCAAAATCCAGGAGGGAGCAAAGAGGCGAGGTAATCAAAGCCGGCTTTGCAGGCCAGGTCCACCTCAACTTTGCCCAAAGGACTGTGGCGATATTCTTCTATCACTGTCGTCTTGTGAGCATCGGAGTCCAAAGATGCCACTTGAGCCTCCAAAGTCTGAACTACGGCCTGAGTCACCTTATGGGCCTCTCGCTCCTCCTTGAGATCGAGCCTAGCATGGTCAGCACCCAATCATTTCGACCGTGCTTCCTCCTGGGCTTCAAGCCGGTGGCGCTTCTCCAGCTTGACCTCCTCATCCAAGTATTTGAGGTGGGCATCCCGCTCAACAACTTCTTTCTCGAGGTGGCCGAGCTTGTTTTTGAGCTTGGCAATGACGGCAGACTGCTTGGAGCGGTGTGACTGGAGTCCCTTGATCTGGTCATCTTTCATCTCCAACTCCCGCCGCCATTTGTCGTCCCTTCGGCTCATTTCGGTCTCAAGCTCCTTGACCTTATTTTCTGCCACCTCCTTAGCCCATTTCTCCTCGGCTATCCTCTGCCCGAACTCTGAAGGGAGCTGATGTATGTGAGATAGCCGGGAGAATAACTCCTACTCAATTAACGCCCCCCGAAGGCAGTAACTCTTGAGGGCAAAGTGTAGACCAATGGTCGGCATCTCCTTTAGTAGCTGCTGGTCCTTAGGGAGGGAAAATTGCTCCATAGCCCTGATTTGAGCAACGTTCGACCGCAGGACCGAGCCCTCCTTGTCGAGCAGCACCCGAGCGATGAACTGAGCACCCTCTGGAAGCTCCTCTCTATGAGAGGAGCTATCTCCTGTCTCCCCCATCATGCTGGCTCGGAACTCCTCCCACTTTTGGGGATCGACCTCCGAGACATGGTAAGGGTAGGGCCAACAGAAACCCTCCTCCCGAGCTGGGACAGCATCATCCCTTGGAAGCTCAGCGGGCTGGAGAGGGGCCACCTCCTCTCCAACAGTGTCAGCCGTCCTGACCGGCTCCTTGCCCGACCTTGTGGTCGTGGGTTCGGGCTAAGGGGCTTGGGCGGATGACTCCTTGGGTTGGTCGACTTGGGTGGCTGCCCCAGTCATCTGGTCTCCCCTAGCCTGCTGAGGGAGAGAAGCTTCGTCAAGAATGACGACTTTAGCTTGGTGTGGAAGAGGGTCCGCTAGTTGTTGACCCTCGGTAGCTATGGCCGAAGAGGACTCGACAGTCGTCCTCTTCCTCTTCTTCTCCATTATCTCCTTCTTGACCGCCAAGCTCGGTCCTCCCATCACGGCCATAATCTCCGCCTTCCTCAACCTTAAATCAGCTAGATCCCTGGGGATTATGGACCCCCTTAGCCGTTTCTAGGGCCTATTAGTCGCGATCGGCTCCGCCGAGGCCTAGTCTTCTCCTTTCGAATCCTTCAAAAGCTCCTTATTTAGGGGGATGGCCAAGAGAGCTGCCCGTGCCTTATCGGTCTCCGAAGGAGGGAGCACCGAGATCCCAGCCACGCGGAGGGAAGATGGGTCAAAAAGATTGTGCATCTCCCTTGACCCAGCATAGTTGCGGATCCTCTCTAGCTGTCAGCCCTCTTCGGCCGATAGAATGTAAGGCTTCAGCGCCTCCTTCTTGATTTCTGGCCAAGTAGGACAAGCCAGAATTAGGTTAGCACCTATGACTGTTTGTCAGAAAAAGTTAAAAAAGAGAAGGTGGAGGAATGATATTGTATTGATTCTTTTACTGAAGAATTACAATCTCTCTATCCTCGCAATCGCTCTCTTATCGGTTATCCCGATTTATAAAAGAGGGAAGGATTAGAAATGATCCCCCTTTATTTAAAGCGGGTTCTTAGCGGTGGCGATGGGAGTTTGAATCTTGTATCCCGTTGTCGATCCGACCGTCTTGGCTCGTGGGACTTTATCGTTGTCGCCTCTTGATTTAATGTCTTGGGCGAACTTGCAAGGCAAGTTTGGAAACTCTCACAGAGTTTAATGTGAACTTGCCGAGCAAGTTTAGAACTCTGGCCGAGTTGAGAACTCTGAACGAGTTTTAGAAAAGGAGCTTTGATCCTTTTTACCCGAAAGGGTTTCAAGCCAAGCAATCTCAAAGGCCACAGTAGAAGCCTTCCAAGATGATTGAAGGAGAAGCACTCCAAAAATAAAAGCCCCTCCAAGATCAACCCAAAAACACCAACCCCCCTCTTCAGCTGAGCTTTCAGCTATTTATAGGGGTTTTAGGGATGTAACTGACCCCTAAAATCGCTCCTGAACGAGGGTTAATGGCCCTCAGATCGTGCAAAACAGTTTTAGAATCGTTTAGAATGTGTTTGAACGAGTCAAACGCAAGATTAGCGTTCTGGAGCGAGCCTCGTGTCTGCAATTTGGAGCAGGAATGCGGGGGTGGACCTCCGCATTTTGGAGGCAGCGTGAGCCGCGACCCTGGCGTTTTGTCTTTGGAGCGGGGGTGGCCTTCGCGTTTTGGGATTGGAACGCGGTGATGAGCTCCGCATTTTGCTTTGGCATGCGGGGGTGGCCTTCGCGTTTTGGGATTGGAACGCGGTGATGAGCTCCGCGTTTTGCTTTGGTACGCTGGGGTGGCCTTCGCGTTTTGAAGTTGAAGCGGGCCACGACCCTCAGCGTTTTATGTTGGAGCGGGATGAGTCCCGCATTTTGAATTGAAACGCGGGAATGAGTCCCGCGTTTTGAATTGAAATGCGGGAGTGAGTCCCGCGTTTTGAATTGAAATGCGGGGGTGAGCCCCGCATTTTGCTTTGAAGAGATCAATACTTGTAATCTATTTTCATAAGGATTGTCAACTTGTAATCCTTATACTCTGGAGACATTATATTCTGATTCTCCTTTGTTATCGTGAAAGTCGTCAGCTTGTAACCTTTATCGACAGTGTTTTGTGGATATTGGCTATTTTCAGTAATTTTTTACAGCCTACAGAACCCTCTCCAAAGTTTTTGAAAGTTCGAGGTTGACTGGGATGAGCTTTCGGAATACTTTGGATATCTTCTTTTATTTAATTCTGAGAAGGTATTGCTCCTCATTCTGTCTTCAAAGAAGTTGCGTTATGCTTTTATCCACGCTAGTCATTCGTCTTGCATGGGTGAACTCCGGCGTTTTGATTTTTGAAATGCAGGAGTGACCGTAGCGTCTTGAACTTTGCTACGCGGGACCGATCCTGGCGTTTTGAGGTGGAAACGCAGAGCTAGCCATCGCGAGGGTGGCCATCGCGTTCTGTGTTTGAAACACGAGGGTGGGTCCTCGTGTTTTATGAGTAAAACGCGGGGATGAACCCCACATTTTCAACTAAGTCTTTTAGACTTTTCTTTAAGGTGCCAAAAGTATAGTGTTAACTTGGCATGCCTTTCATACTTGTGGTTTGAACAAGCTTTTGGGGACTTATCACTCTGTTGCAAAGGGTTGATAAGTCAATTTTATCATCAGAGGTGAAATTTTTAACTTGATGATGATTTTTGAGGACTTATCACTCTATTGAAGAGAGTCGATAAGTTGATTTTATCAGAGGTGTGAAATTAACTCGATAAAATTGGGTACTTGTGGTTTGAACAAGATTTGGATACTTGTGATTTGAACAAGTTTTGGGTACTTGTGATTTGAACAAGATTTGGGTACCTGTGATTTGAACAAGTTTTGGGTACTTGTGATTTGAACAAGATTTGGGTACCTGTGATTTGAACAAGTTTTGGATACTTATCACTCCGTGGAGAAAAATTGATAAGTTGATCGTCAGAGGTGCATTGTTAACTTGACAGGATTGTGTTGCGATGTGAGCAACTTTGTGGACTTATCATCCTATTGGAGAGGATTGATAAGTTGATTGTCAGAGGTGCATTGTTAACTTGACGGGATTGTGTTGCGATGTGAGCAACTTTGTGGGCTTATCATCCTATTGGAGAGGATTGATAAGTTGGTTATCAAACTCTGCTGGGGATGTGTAGAGATTTTAATAGGATTGTGTTGTGATTTGAATAACTTTATGGACTTATCATCCTATTGAAGAGGATTGATAAGATGATTGACGGGGTTTAGTTGTGATTTGAACAACTTTGACGAACTTATCTGCTGGGGAAGATTGATAAGTTGATTTTATCATCAGAGGTGCAGTGTTGACTTGATGATCTTTGATACTTGTGATTTGAACAAGATTTTAAAGATTTATCACTCTATTGGAGAGAGTTGATAAGATGATTGTCAGAGGTATAACATTAATGTGACAGGATTGTATTGCGATTTGAGCAACTTTGTGGACTTATTATCCTATTGAGGAGGATTGATAAGTTAATTTTGGTGGTGCTGCTACACGTTGAAGTGCTTACATTGTCAAAAGTATTTTGTTAACTTGACAATATTTATTCTACTCGGAAAATAACAAATAATCAACCCCTAGTCTTTCGGATACATGACATCATTTGATAAAATCGACGACGTCTGTAATTATTCTAAGTTGATACTATCCGAGTCTTTGGCGTCGGCCTCGCAATTTAGAACCGGGTCATCAATAGCCAGGTGTTCGGAGTCAGTCTCCTCTTCTTCGGCTTTAACCCTAGCAATAATTGCTTCAGCCTGTTCGCCCTGGGAGACTAGCTATTTCTAGGACCGGCATTCCGCAACCCCCATTCGAGCTAGGAGATTGGTTTGCAAATTGTGCCGATAGGTGTCAATCAGAGCAGACTGTGTCATACCTGTCGAGCATCGAAGAGCCATGCTTCAGAATCTTTCGACGAAGGCTTTTATAGGCTCTCCCTCCTTTTGCTTAATGGCAAGGAGAGAAGTGATAGAGATTTCCGTGTCATCTTTAAAGAATCGTGACAGGAAGGGTCTCTCTAAATCTGCTCATTTCTGGATACATCCTGCAGGCAGTTTCATGAACCATTCAAAGGCAACCTCCTTAAGGGTGTCAATGAACAAACAAGCTAGTATGACATCGTTTGACATCACATTCCCAGTCTGTGACTTAAAATGGTAGATGTATTGGTTCGGTGATCCCGTGCCGTCGAAAGCTTGTAGCGTCGAGATTTTAAACTTTGGAGGATAAGGAACCGTATCCCATTCTGCAGGATACGGTCTGTCAACCCCCTGATCTTGGAGCTCATACCTATTAGCCATGACATTAAGGCGGGCTTCCAGTTCTTCTATTTTTGCCGACTGAGGATCCTGCTCGTGCTCAATCCTCTTCTCCTCTTCAGATGAAGATTCTATGTGATGAGCTTCTTGATCAGAAGCTTCATTCACTTTTTCTTTTCGTTTTGAGGATTGACCCCTCCTTCGTGATGATTCCGGCTGAGGTGTTGAGCTAGCCATGTGAACTTGAGTCCTATCTGCAACAAGTTGGGCTACCATTTCTCGGAGTTGATCGATGGTCTCTTGTTGTGATCGCAGGGTCTCTCGCATGGCTTCCTATTGCGACCGCATCACAGCCTGATACTCTTCGAGTCTCTTCCTGAAATCTTCAGTGTTCTCCGTCGTGTAGACGGCGCTCTCATGTTCCACGAAATAACTTGAAGATTGGGAATTTGTAATGGCTGAGTACTCATCATCAGGCTCAATTCCTTTAGCTAACTTTTGATAGTTGACGGGGGATATGACCCCTGTTCGAGTCCAAGTATGTCGGTAAACTCCGTCGGAGTCGTTCAAAGCCTCTTTCAAGCCGGGGGACCAACTTGCCTCTGACTCATCGGAGTTAGAGATTGATGGTCTCCCTATACTGATCATGTTGGAAGTGACTCCAAGGTATTTGACCTCTGAAGTCTTCTTCCTGTGAGAATGTCGTCGTTTGGTGGACCAAGTGACATTCGTCAATCGGTCAAACACCGACGGCTTGGCTGCATGTGAGCAGCATCGACATGCCGATGATTTGGCATTTGGAACGCGAGGATCGCGTTTGAGCACTTGAACGCGAGGTTGAGACCCGCATTTTAGATTAGAGACGCGAGGTCCGCGTTTGAATGCTCGAACGTGGGGTTGAGACCCGCGTTTTAGATTGGGGACGCGAGGATCGCATGCAACCCCCTGCTAAACGCGAGGTCCGCGTTTAACCAACTGAATGCGGGTTTGAGACCCGCGTTTTAGAATGGAGACGCGAGGTTCGCTTGCAACCTCCTGCTGAACACGAGGTTCGTGTTTGAGCAATTGAACGCGGGGTTGAGACCCGTGTTTTGATTGTGAAACACGCCATTGAGGGTTACGTTCAGCCTGGCGTCTGCGAGGCTCGTGTTCGGGCACATAAATGCGAGGCTTGCGTTCTGTAAAAGAAACGCGAAGCTCAAGATCGCGTTTTGGCTCTAAGCGAGCCAGCGTTGGTTGGTCGCTGGCTATCTCGGTACGTGTTCTTGGCGGCGGCTCCTTTTCGCCTGATTTGAGGCTTTCGCAGCGACATCACCATCTTTACTGATCAGGTTAGCCACGGCAATTGAAGGGACTTTGGTCTCCTTAGAGGCATTGTGGATCTTGCGCATAGCCTTGGGGCTAAGGGATCCGGAGGAGAGTGCCTCCTCGAACTTGGCTTGATCGAACTCTACGGTCAGAGTTTTAACAGTCGTCCCAATGAGCTTGACGTCGGACTGCGCCACCACCTCTTCATCGGTGAAAGAGATTTTTTCCAGCGGAGTCGCCATCTTTTGTTTGTCAGAAAAAGTTAAAAAAGAGAAGGTGGAGGAATGATATTGTATTGATTCTTTTACTGAAAAATTACAATCTCTCTATCCTCGCACGCTCTCTTATCGGTTATCCCGATTTACAAAAGAGGGAAGGATTAAAAATGATCCCCCCCTTTATTTAAAGCCGGGTTCTTCGCGGTGGTGGTGGGAGTTTGAATCTTGTATCCCGTTGATGATCCGACCGTCTTGGCTCGTGGGACTTTGTCATCGTCGTCTCTTGATTTAATGTCTTGGGCGAACTTGCAAGGCAAGTTTGGGAACTCTCACAGAGTTTAATGTGAACTTGCCGAGCAAGTTTAGAACTCCGGCCGAGTTGAGAACTTTGAACGAGTTTTAGAAAAGGAGTTTTGATCCTTTTTACCCGAAAGGGTTTCAAGCCAAGCAATCTCAAAGGCTACAGTAGAAGCCTTCCAAGATGATTGAAGGAGAAGCACTCCAAAAGTAAAAGCCCTTCCAAGATCAACCCAAAAACACCAACCCCCCTCTTCAGCTGAGCTTTCAGCTATTTATAGGGGTTTCAGGGGTGTAACTGACCCCTAAAATCGCTCCTGAACGAGGGTTAATGGCCCTCAGATCGACCAAAATAGTTTTGGAACCGTTTAGAACGTGTTTGAACGAGTCAAATGCAAGATTCGCGTTCTGGAGCGAGCCTCGCGTCTGCAATTTGGAGCAGGAACGCGGGGGTGGACCTCCGCGTTTTGGAGCGGAAATGTGGGCACGACCCTCGCGTTTTGTGCTGGAACGCGAGGGTGGCCTTCACGTTTTGGGATTGGAACGCGGTGATGAGCTCCGCATTTTGCTTTGGCACGCGGGGGTGGCCTTCGCATTTTGAAGTTGAAATGCGGGCACAACCCTCGCGTTTTTATGTTGGAACGCTGGGATGAGTCCCACGTTTTGAATTGAAATGCGGGGGTGAGTCCCGCATTTTGAATTGAAATGCGGGGGTGATTCCCGCGTTTTGCTTTGAAGAGATCAATACTTGTAATCTCTTTTCACAAGGATTGTCAACTTGTAATCCTTGTACTCTGGAGACATTATATTCTGATTCTCCTTTGTTGTCGTGAAAGTCGTCAGCTTGTAACCTTCATCGACAGTGTTTTGTGGATATTGGCTGTTTTCAGTAATTTTTTTACAGCCTACAATGACCCACACGAATTGCTCCTTCCAGTCCCTGTTCGACTCCGGAGCGTTTGACACTATCTTGTGTCCTCCAAGATAGTGGAAATAATAATGCGTGTCCTTTTTCATCGTCTTGATGCCGACGAGGTTGCCAAGCAGACGCAGACGCGGCTCGACGTTTACCCGGTGGCAAATCACCAAGAAGCCCACTAAAATGGCGATGACGTTTGGGGAGAATTGTGAAGGGGACACCCCCAAGACGCCACACACCTCCTTGAGGAATGGATGGAGTGGCAGCCGGAGTCCATACTCCAGGTGATTGACATACAGAGGCAACCAGAGGTGATCATGGTGGTACACTGCCTCGTCACCATTCGGTACAGCTAGAGTTAAAGTCTTGGGGAGGTCATAGAGTTTGAAGAACCTTCCTGGCTCTTGAGTGGTTATCTTCGTACGAATAGTCCTCAGCAGCCCAATCCTTGCCTCGTTGCGAGTGACGATGGAAGCCTGAGCAGCCATGGATGGTATCTGAGATAGAAATGAGAGTTCTTGTGAGGAAGACTTGAGAGCAAAAGGTGATAATCACAATTTAATTATATTTTTTATACCCACATTACCTATTTTATATGAATAAATATCCTGCTAATAATTGTTTTTATCTTAAATTGCAGGTTAATGGAGTATTAATGAATAAGAGCCCAAATGACTTAAATCTTCTGAATTTCTACCTATTTTTGAAGCCCAAATCTGAAGACAAATGAAGGCCCAAGACACCCAAGGAATCCAAGAAGAATTCGTGCAAAAATATCAAGAAAAGATAAATTCGGTTGGAAACCAATCGGTTGACCAACCGGTTGGCTAACCGGTTGGCTAACCGATCGGCCAACCGATCGGTTTGCAACAGATCCGAATTTAATGGCTGATTTCTATTTCTTGGCGGCCAAGTTTGATCTAATGGTTCATATCAACTCCGTTGGGCTATAAATAGAGGGGTAGAGGGAGAGGTTTGAGTGTGAAATATTTTGTAAAAACTCCATTTGGAGAGGAGGGTTACTCTTAATTGAGAAGACCTTCTAAAAATTATAATTTTTGTTACACAATAAATAAAATTTTTCACCCCTTCAATTTCCTTTCTCTTCTTCTTGTCCAAGGACCAAAAGGAGGATGAGATGAAGATCAGGAGTTGTTGGTTTATCTTTTATTTTTTTCATTTCTTTTTCATTTCTTGTTCATTTATATGCTTTGTAGTTTAGATTTACTTTCATGCAATTTACTTTCATGCAATGTCTTTAATTTTGTATTTACTTTCTAGTATAGATTTTTCTTTTCTTTAATTCACCTTGAGGCTAGAACCCTCTAGGGAATTACCCTTTCTAAGTGTGGAGCTAATATTTGTGGGATCCCTAGAGATTGTTTGAAACTAGCTAACAAATCCAACTTATTTCCATAAGATTGAGATAAGCTAAGTGGATCTACTCTAGATTCCTCATATCTTTAATTAATCCTCCATACTTTACCTTCTTTATTTTCCTCTTATCCTTGCTTTTCATTTATTTGTTATTTTTCTTTATTCTTGATTCTTGATTTCATTAATTTTTACTTCTCTCTCAATCTCATATTCCCTCCATATGCATATAATCTCAAACCTAGTTTTGTTATTATGTGCATATAACCACAACCACATTCTCAACTTTATTTTCTCCTCTTTGGCACATAATCCACAACCACTCTCTCTTATCTCTCACAAACCACTTTCACCATGTTTTCTTTTATTCTTGAATAACTCCTAATTGTCGCGCACATAATCAAACAAAGAACCAAACTTAATTAACTTCCTTCTTCACCTTCCTCGTGGGATCGATAACTTTTTATACTATAACTTGGTAAGTTGTATACTTGCAACTTAGGAGGTAATTATTTATTTCCCACCAAGTTTTTGGTGTCGTTGCCGGGGAACGGTGCATAAGTAGGATTTTGATTAACTTTGGTTCCTTAACTTGTGTGTTTTTCTTTTGTGAAGAAATTTGGAACTTGAAGATTAAGAGTTGAAGAATCAAGATTGAAGATTTGCCTCCAACGAGGCTTTGGATGGCGATTGCGTGGGTAATTCTTCTTTCTAGTATTCTCAATTCCACCCTTTAGATAGTTCATTCACATTAGAGACAATTAGGATAAAAAAAATAAAAAATAAAAAAAAAAGATATTACTTTTGTTGACCATAATAAAATCCATCTTCCACTTGGACTTTGACTAACAAGATAATAAACTCAAATAATTTCCACCTCTTTCACATTGTTTGTTGCTAACCATAATTAAAAAAAAAAGATTTTTACTTTGGCATCCTTTTTAGTTGCTTTTAATTTCTAGGGTTGCATTTCATGTAATAGTAGGAATTCACCAAGTGATTTGAGCAACTTGATTTGGCACACACTTGAAAATATCTTAAGGGCAAAACCCCCTAATCAAGATAAGGTGAGGGATTTCATCACCCTTTCCTTAGCCCAAAAATTACTAATTCCTTACTACACATACCCAAGCCTCTTAAAACTGATTAGACGTTGGCCCCTAAGGATTCGAGCTCATTAAGGAACAATAATTCCTTAAGTGAACCGGTCCAAATTTATTTGGATTAATTGGTGTCTAAGGCAAGATTTAGGGGTTGCGTAAAGCGCTCCGTAAGAAAAGAGGTACTTAATTGATCTTTGATCTCCCTCTAGTACTATCCTTACCTGGCTAATTACCCAAGTAAACTTTGATCTTTTCATTAAGGGAATTTTTGGTTATTAGCTGGCCTAAGTCAAATTTAGGCTTAACCCTAGAGTTAGGGTGATTGAAAAGTAATTGCCTTGATTTACTTTTAGTTAGTTTTTCCTTTTTCTTTTTTCTCATCATCTTCTTAACTTTTTCTCTTGTCTTTTTTTCAAAAAAAAATGATTTTGGTGTATGCAAACTTGGGTTAGGGATAATACCAATCATTTAATTCGTTTTGATCCATCTCTTGAACCAAACGAAATGGCCAATATCAACCCACCTGTTCTTCAAGTTGTTTGTTACCCCACTAGAAATACAATCCCCTCTTGCATAAAACTCCCCGAGGTCAATGGAGCAAATTTTGAACTTAGACCGCATTTTATTAACATGCTTCCTAAATTTCTAGGAGTAGAAACCAAAGACGCTTACATTTTCATCTCCGAATTTGAAGAAGTTTGCCTCATGATCAAGATGAGGGACTTAACCGAAGATGCGATCAAACTACGATTTATTCCATTTGCCCTTAAGGACAAAGCCAAAAATGGCTGTATAGCTTGCCCACAGATTCCATCTCAACATGGGGTGAATTTGTAAAAGTTTTTCTGAAAAAATTCTTTCCTATCCACAAAACGGTCAAGCTTAGAAACAACATTCAAAATTTTAAAATTGTCCCAGGAGAACCTTTTTGGAAGTATTTTGACAAATTCAAAGATCTTCTTATCCAATGTTCTCACCATGGTCTTGAAAAGTGGCGATTATGCCAAATCATTTATGAAGGATTGGATTATTCTTCAAAAACTTCCTTAGAGTCAATGTGTCAAGGGGATTTCATGAAGAAAAATGCCGATGAAGCTTAGGACTTTTTAGAGAGTTTATCCGAGAAAACCATGCGGTGGAAACATTGTGATGACGGTGTTTTATCAGTTTCCCAACCCAAAATTAGTGGTCTTTCCTTAGAAACAAACATAGCCTCTAAAGCAAAGATGGCTACAATCATGCGTAGGTTAGAAGCTTTAGAAGTCAAAGAACGAGCTCCAGCTCAAATCAACCAAGTTTCTACCTCAGGTTGTCATAGCTGTCTGTCTCCATCTCATGTTTGGAGGAATGTCCTCTTTTAGGATCCGTCACCACTAGGTCGGATAAGCGCATTCGGTCGGTGAATGATCCATTTTCTCCAACCTACAATTCGGGTTGGAGAAATCATCAATTTTGCATGAAACCAGGAAACTACTCAGAATCAAAATTTCACTCCCTCTTCAACCCAACAATTCCCTAGGGAACATCTGAGTTCCTCTCAATTTTCAACAATCAAATCTGTCATTTCAAAATCAGTCTCCTCATCACCAATCGCAAATCACACTCCTCAAATTGCGATCATGATAAGCGTCTTAATGTTGCGGAAAGGGTCTAGAAACTTTGATTAAAACCTCTACACAGACCACGAACTTGTTGACTCAAACATCAAACGCGTTGAATTCCTTCATGCAATCAACCGGGCAAATCCTGACTTCCAACACTCAAGCCATAGCTAGGTTAGAAACCCAACTTGATCAACTAGCTAATGCCATGAGTGAGAGAGAGAAAAGAGCTTGTCTGAGTCAACCCGTGCCCAACCCGACGGACACGAGATCGAGTTCAACCTACCAAGCTGAAGTGAATGCAATCCATTCACTACGGTCAGGTAGATAGGTCGATAATCAGGTTAGAATGTCTCTAAGTGAAACCCTTGAACCAGAACAAATTCTCTCTCCTTCTGATGTCTCTACTCAGAAATCACACCCTTCTGATGACCCAGAACCTGAACCAGAACCAGAGTCTAATTTTGATCGGTTTAAACCAGTTGCTCCTTACCCGGATAGACTCAGGCCTAGGAAGCACTCCTCTCAAGAGGAGAAAATTCTAGAGACTTTCAAGCAGGTTAAGGTTAACATTCCTCTTTTAGATGTCATTGAACAAATTCCTTCTTATGCCAAAATTTTAAAGGAATTATGTACCAAAAAGAGGCAAATAAATGTTCCAAAGAAAGTCTTTCTCGCCGTCAATATTAGTGAAGTCCTCTCAAAGTCTGTACCATAAAAACATAAGGATCCAGGTTGTCCTACCATCCCATGTATCATTGGTAATACTTGTATCGATAAGACGCTTTTAGACTTAGGGGCCAGTGTCAACTTGCTTTCGTATTCGATCTACCAACAACTAGATGTCGGGGAACTCAAGCCAACTAGATGCACAATTCAGTTAGCCGATAGATCTGTTAAGGTCCCTATGGGTGAAATAACAGATGTATTGATAAAGGTTGGAGACTTCATTTTTCCTGTTGATTTCAGAGTCCCGAAACGCAACCCGCTTCCAATCCCAAAGGACGATACCGTGATCTTAGGAAGACCGTTCTTAGTCACTTCTAATGCTCTCATCAACCGTAGAACCTGGTCACATGAAGGCTGTCTTTTGGGAATCTGACTGCTGAACTTAATATTTTCAATCCAGGAAATAATATTGATAATCAGCCTTTCGAAATCAATTACATCCAAGAAAGTTCAACAGAAGTAGAGAATGAATCTGACTTGAGTTTTGGGAAAATTTTTAGTGAGGAGCTGTAAATTTTAGCAGCCTCAGGTTTGATTTTTGAGAACAAGGAAACTGTGTCAAATACATGCATTTGTAATTTAACTTTTGAAGAACTCTTTTCTGATGAGCTTAGATTTTTGAAACAGCAACCAAAATGCCAAATTTTCATTAATCAAAAATCTAAGTTCAAAATACATAACACCAATAATACCTACCTTTATTTGCTGCAAAAATCATTGAAAACCTTGGAATTTTTAGAATTTGAGAACATCATTGATTATATCATCTTGAAATTCTTTAAATTTTAGGGTAGAATTTTCAGCAATAAAGTAGGATTTAATGTGGAATATGAGCTTTTCATGTTTTATCTGTTATTCTACATTTTTCTCTTTTTGTCCCACAATAATAATAAAAGAATTTATTCTTCTCTCATGTGAGAGTTTCTTGTTCATTTAAAAAATGAAATGAGAGAATAAATTTTTGGCTTCACCCCCCTCAACTTAAAGGTATTTGCAGATTTTTTTCGAAGCTAGCCGAACAAATATAAGTGCTTCAATTATTATCTATTTTACCTTGTGCATAATAGAATTTGCATTGAGGACAATGCAAAATTTAGGTGTGGGGGTGGGGATTAGTCATTTTATCTTTATCTTAGTCATTTTTTCTTCTTACCATTTAAAAAAAGAAAAATTAAAAATATAGTCACTTTCCAACTTAATAGAGTTGATTAATAATTGATCTATTTGATAGAATTTAAGTCTTCTAATCCTTAGTTAGTTCTATACTCAAGTTTACCTTTTATGATAACTCCAAATAAATTTCTTAAGAAGTAATTTTAAAAGTAGTATACTTTACTTAAGTTTTAACTTAGATTTTTAATTAAAATAATGAAATTTTGCATGCCTAACTTAGAGTTGAAAATAATTTTTCAAGTTGTCTTGATCCAAATATTTTTAGAATATATATACATATACACATATATATATTATACTAACTTAACAAAAGAAGAAAAATTTCTCTTAAAATCATTGGTGGTTCTATTTTACTAAGCCTAAGTTGACTGAGTAATTAAGCCCGAGGAGTATTTCTATGCTTAATGACCTACCAATTGGGTTGGGATTCATTGGCCCAAAACTCGCTAAATGGTCACTTAGAAAGCCCGATTAAAAGAACAAAACCACCAAGGAATAAAGAGTAAAAAATCATACTAACCATGTTTATATATAGTTATATTTGTATATGTTCTTGAAAAATTAAATGGATTAAAAGACTTGAAGTTTGTTTAAAACAAAGAGTTAGCATGTTCTTTTAAAACTTTTAAATTAAATTTTGAGTTAAACTTGGTTTTGTATAACTATAATGGAAGGATTTTCTTAAGAAAATTACATTGGAGTTATGATAAAACGTTTTCTTGAGTATTAACCAACTTCAATTAGAATATTTGAAGATATCAAATAAATTAATTATTTCATTAACTTCTTTAAATTGACAAGTTGACTGAATTTTGTGGGTATATTCACTGCAAAACCTCACGAGACTACAACTCGTCCACTAGGGTAACCTAGGGGTTTAAAGGCTTGTTGTATGCGCTAAATACAACCGCGATTCCTGCGAAAGTGAGTTAGATTTTCTTTTTATTTTCTTTGCTAGAGGACTAGCAAAAGTTTAGGTGTGGGGCTATTTGCTAATCACAATTTAATTACATTTTTTATACCCACATTACCTATTTTATATGAATAAATATCCTACTAATAATTATTTTTATCTTAAATTGCAGGTTAATGGAGTATTAATGAATAAGAGCCCAAATGACTTAAATCCTCTGAATTTCGACCTATTTTTGAAGCCCAAATCTGAAGACAAATGAAGGCCCAAGACACCCAAGGAATCCAAGAAGAATTCGTGCAAAAATATCAAGAAAAGACAAATTCGGTTGGAAACCAATCGGTTGACCAACCGGTTGGCTAACCGGTTGGCTAACCGATTGGCCAACCGATCGGTTTGCAACAGATCCGAATTTAAAGGCTGATTTCTCTTTCTTGGTGGCCAAGTTTGATCCAATGGTTCATATCAACTCTGTTGGGCTATAAATAGAGGGGTAGAGGGAGAGGTTTGAGTGTGAAATATTTTGTAAAAACTCCATTTGGAGAGGAGGGTTACTCTTACTTGAGAAGACCTTCCAAAAATTATAACTTTTGTTACACAATAAATAAAATTTTTCACCCCTTCAATTTCCTTTCTCTTCTTCTTGTCCAAGGACCAAAAGAAGGATGAGATGAAGATCAGGAGTTGTTGGTTTATCTTTTATTTCTTTTTCATTTCTTTTTCATTTCTTGTTCATTTATATGCTTTGTAGTTTAGATTTACTTTCATGCAATTTACTTTCATGCAATTTACTTTCATGTAATGTCTTTAATTCTTATATTTACTTTCTAGTATAGATTTTTTTTCTTTAATTCACCTTGAGGCTAGAACCCTCTAGGGAATTACCCTTTTTTAAGTGTGGAGCTAATATTTGTGGGATTCCTAGAGATTATTTGAAACTAGCTAACAAATCCAACTTATTTCCATAAGATTGAGATAAGCTAAGTGGATCTACTCTAGATTCCTCATATCTTTAATTAATCCTCCATAGTTTAGCTTCTTTATTTTCCTCTTATCCTTGTTTTCATTTATTTGTTATTTTCCTTTATTCTTGATTCTTGATTTCATTGATTTTACTTCTCTCTCAATCTCATATTCCTCTATGTGCATATAATCTCAAACCTATTTTGTTATTATGTGCATATAACCACAACCACATTCTCAACTTCATTTTCTCCTCTTTTGCACATAATCCACAACCACTCTCTCTTATCTCTCACAAACCACTTTCACCATATTTTTCTTTTATTCTTGAATAACTCCTAATTGTCGCGCACATAATCAAACAAAGAACCAAACTTAATTAACTTCCTTCTTCACCTTCCTCGTGGGATCGATAACTTTTTATACTATAACTTGGTAAGTTGTATACTTGCAACTTAGGAGGTAATCATTTATTTCCCATTAAAAGGCTAGGGTAGAAAATTTGTGAAGAACGACCCCCTTTGGCCCTAATGCGATATATATAGACTTTGAGGGTGACACGTGGCGAAATCAGGACAGTTGGCACACCTATGTACGAATGGCTCCAATTTGCCTCGGTATCTGGACAGGTGTCACGAAAATTGAAGCGCCGCCCTCTTTACTCCGCAACCACTTTCTCAAAAATCGAAGCAACAACCCCGCATGACCCTATGACATCATGTTGTCTTTTCAAACAGCGACCCGTCATCTCCCCCAGAAAGCACCTCTTGATTTATTTGGTGGCCGACTATTCAAAATTTGAACCGACTCGGTCTTACAAGCCAAGACATACGGCTCAATAAACAGATGACGACTCGAAAGGCGGTACTTGTCGCCAAGCCGACCCCTTCGCCATGCCACCTTCACTACTGACATCTTGCAGAGTCGACTCACAACACGGTGTAAGTCAGCCTTCGAACAAAGTCATCACAAACAACCAGGCTTCTAAAACTTTCGTCTCAAATTGTCGAAGTTATCATGCGTGGAATAATTCAAATTGGCCGCCTAGGCCTTAGCACATTCATAATAAGAAAAAGAAGAAGCATTCAACTCAGTCAACTACAAGACTTAAGACACTGGTTGGCATTCATAAGAATAACAATAAGACCTTGATGTTCATTTGAATCCAAGGCACATTCTCGACACCCTACAGTATCGCCGCAAGACAATTCAGCTAACTAGCATAACAGTTAGACTCATAAACAAGTCGACTCGTCCTACACAACCCAAGAAGCCAAAACTTAAACTAAGAACAAAGGGAGTACACAAAAGTATATCTTTATTTACCATTTGAAATAATTACAAATTTATATTTACAAAATGAGGTAGATACAAAAGACCTATAAAGCTAATCTAAGGAGACAAGGAGAAGTCCATGCCTACTCCAGGGGTCAAGGGAAGAGCGTTGGAGATTGCAGGCGGAGGGGTCGACTCGGATCTCGGCTCGATTCTTTCACCCCTCTGGGAGGGAGAGCTCTCGCCTTCCTCATCTACTCTCTCGGCTGGGGCCTCATCCTCCTCGTTGTCATCCTCGGCTCCCGTGTCGGCTGCATTGAGATCGAGCCCTCCACCCTGCCTCTCTATATCCACGAGATCCTCTAGGCAGCAAGCAGCCCTTGGAGGGTAATGAAAGTGACTGGATGCCCCCCTCATCTCGGCCAGAAGCTGTGCCTCTAAGTAGTCATACCCGGCCTTGCAGGCGAGCGCTACTTCGGCTTTCCCAATCAAACCTTGTCGGTACTCCTCAATGGCCTCCGACCTATAGGTCTCGGACTCCATGAAGTCGATCCGGCTCTGAGCTATAGCTAAAGACTCCCTTAGCTGAGCGTTCTCCTCTTGAAGCTGGATCTTGGCCACATGCTCTCCCTCTAATTGGCCCTTCGCATGTTGAGCCGCCATTCTCTCGACCTCGACTTGTGCAAAGGCATGATCTCTTTCTTAGAGCGCCTCGTCTAGCCGGCGAGTTATCTTATGACTCTCATGAAGCTCTCGCTTGAGCCTGGCGACCTCAGCAGACTTCTGGCCATCTAAAGTTTTCAGATCTTCCACCATCTTCTCCTTTACCTCCATCTCGAGACGCCAGTTGGTCAATTCCTCCTCCTTGGCTGACAGCTCCTCGAGAGCCTTCTCCAGGTCGGCCGAGACTTCAGCTCTTGGGCTCCTTGCCGCCTCTTGGAGCTTAGCATACATCTCTCGGATGTGCTCCATTAGGCTAAATACTTCCTGCTCCACCAAAGTCCCGCGGATCAAATAGCTCTGAAGGATTAGATGGAGACCCATGTCAGGAACATCTGCCAAGATCTCCCTGTCTCGGTTCAGCCAAAACTATTCGATCACCTTTGATTGGGTGACGCGAGACTCCAAGACCGATGACCTTTTATCAAGGTGCCGACTTAGCTCGTGCCTATTCTCTTGACTCGGCTCCTTATCATATCGAGGACTGGCAAGGGCAGTTCCTATCATTAGCACCCTCATCTTATCCCAGGCAGGCGTGTCAACCTCGTCAACACGATGAGGGAACGGCCAGCTCAAATCCTCAGTAAGGGTTTCCCCCTCGGCGGCCGGCTCCTTTCCAAGATGACGAGCCGGCGCAGCCTGAGTATCTGACACCCCCATGCCACTACCTGCCTCCATTGGGACGTCAGCATGAATCCCGGCTCCAGCAACGGTGATGGGTAAATTTTGAGTGATTACCTTAGTTGCAAGTATACAACCTTTATCAAGTTATAGTATTTAAGATTATCGATCCCACGAGGAACGGGAAGTAGGAAGAGTTTTGTTCAAGTTTTGGTTCTCAAATTATGCGCGTGACAATTAGGAGTTATTCAAATAAAATGAAAGTGAGAAAATGGTGAAAGTGGTTCGTGAGAGATAAGAGAGAGTGGATTGTGGATTATGTGTAATAAAACGAGGAAGAAATGAGAGTGGAGAGATTTAGAAAATGTGTGTGATAAAGCGAGGAAGAAAATGAGTGTGAGGGGTTTAAAGATGGAAGTGGTAAAGTGAAAATAAAAGAAAATGAGTGTGAGAGAAGGAGGGTGATTGTGATTTGTGTAAATAAAAGAATAAAGAAATTAAGAGGAGAAAGACAACAAATGAAAAATAAGGATAAGAGGAAAATTAAGAATGTAAAGTATGGAGGATTAATTAAAGATATGAGGAATCTAGAGTAGATCCACTTAGCTTATGGTGGGCAATA
Source organism: Asparagus setaceus (assembly GCA_012295165.1). Lineage (NCBI taxonomy): Eukaryota > Viridiplantae > Streptophyta > Magnoliopsida > Asparagales > Asparagaceae > Asparagus > Asparagus setaceus. The sequence continues at coordinate 24,298,375 of CM022704.1, read as the reverse complement.
AATGATTACCTCCTTAGTTGCAAGTATACAACCTTTATCAAGTTATAGTATAAAGATTATCGATCCGAGGAGCGGGAAAGTAGGAAGAGTTTTGTTCAAGTTTTGGTTCTCAAATTATGCGGCGTGACAATTAGGAGTTATTCAAATAAAATGAAAGTGAAAATGGTGAAAGTGGTTCGTGAGAGATAAGAGAGAGTGGATTGTGGATTATGTGTAATAAAGCGAGGAAGAAATGAGAGTGGAGATTTAGAAAATGTGTGTGATAAAGCGAGGAAGAAAATGAGTGTGAGGGGTTTAAAGATGGAAGTGGTAAAGTGAAAATAAAAGAAAATGAGTGTGAGAGAAGGAGGGTGATTGTGATTTGTGTAAATAAAAGAATAAAGAAATTAAGAGGAGAAAGACAACAAATGAAAAATAAGGATAAGAGGAAAATTAAGAATGTAAAGTATGGAGGATTAATTAAAGATATGAGGAATCTAGAGTAGATCCACTTAGCTTATGGTGGGCAATAAATGATTACCTCCTTAGTTGCAAGTATACAACCTTTATCAAGTTATAGTATAAAGATTATCGATCCGAGGAGCGGGAAAGTAGGAAGAGTTTTGCTCAAGTCTTGGTTCTCAAATTATCTTGTGACAATTAGGAGTTATTCAAATAAAATGAAAGTGAGAAAATGGTGAAAGTGGTTCGTGAGAGATAAGAGAGTGGATTGTGGATTATGTGTAATAAAGCGAGGAAGAAATGAGAGTGGAGAGATTTAGAAAATGTGTGTGATAAAGCGAGGAAGAAAATGAGTGTGAGGGTTTAAAGATGGAAGTGGTAAAGTGAAAATAAAAGAAAATGAGTGTGAGAGAAGGAGGGTGATTGTGATTTGTGTAAATAAAAAGAATAAAGAAATTAAGAGAGGAGAAAGACAACAAATGAAAAATAAGGATAAGAGGAAAATTAAGAATGTAAAGTATGGAGGATTAATTAAAGATATGAGGAATCTAGAGTAGATCCACTTAGCTTATGGTGGGCAATAAATGATTACCTCCTTAGTTGCAAGTATACAACCTTTATCAAGTTATAGTATAAAAGATTATCGATCCCACGAGGAACGGGAAAGTAGGAAGAGTTTTGCTCAAGTCTTGGTTCTCAAATTATGCGCGACAATTAGGAGTTATTCAAATAAAAATAAAAGTAAGAAAATGGTGAAAGTGGATGTGGAGAGATAAGAGAGAGTGGATTGTGGATTATGTGCAAAAGAGGAGAAAATAAAGTTGAGAATGTGGTTGTGATTATGTGCAAATAACAACAAAACTAGGTTTGAGATTATATGCACATGAAGGAATATGAGATTGAGAGAGAAGTAAAATCAATGAAATCAAAAATAAAGGAAAATAACAAACAAATGAAAAACAAGGATAAGAGGAAAATAAAGAAGATAAAGTATGGAAGATTAATTAAAGATATGAGGAATCTAGAGTAGATCCACTTAGCTTATCTCAATCTCATGAAAATGAGTTGGATTTGTTAGCTAGTTTCAAACAATCTCTAGGGATCCCACGAATATTAGCTCCACACTTAGAAAAGGATAATTCCCTAGAGGGTTCTAGCCTCAAGGTGAATTAAAGGAAAGAAAAATCTATTCTAGAAAGTAAATACAAGAATTAAATACATTGCATGAAAGTAAATTGCAAGGAATTAAATTGCATGAAAGTAAATTGAGAAAGTAAATTGCATGAAAGTAAATCTATTCTACAAACAAGAAAATAAAGAAGAAAAAAGAAATAAAATAGAAACCAACAACTCCTGATCTTAATCTAATCCTCCTTTTGGTCCTTGGATTAGAAGAAGAGAAAGGAAATTGAAGGGGTGAAACATTTCATTTATTGTGTAACAAAGTTACAATTTTGGAAGGTCTTCTATATTAAGAGTGACCCTCCTCTCCAAATGGAGTTTTACAAAATATTTCACACTCAAAACCCTCAGCCTTCACCCCTATTTATAGCCCAACGGAGTTGATGTGAACCATTGGATCAAACCTAGCCAAAAGGAAGAAAATCCACCATTAATTGAATCATTTGGAAACCGATCGGTTGGCCGTCGGTTATAACCGGTTAGCCAACCGTTGGCCAACCGGTTGGTCAACCGATTGGTTCCCAACCGAATTTGTTTTTCTTGATTTTTCTTCACGAATTTCTCTTGGATCAATTTGGTATCTTGGGCCTTTGTTTGTCTTGATTTGGGCTTCAAATATTGGTAGAAATTGGAGAATTTGGGTCATTTGGGCTTTTATTCATTATTTCTTTATTAGCACGCAAAATAAGATAAAAATGATTATTAGTAATATCGTTATTCATATAACATAGGTAATAAGGGTATAAAAATGTAATTAAAATGTGATAATCAAATACCCCCACACTAAGCTTTTGCTAGTCCTCTAGCAAAGAAAATAAAAGAAAACCTAACTCACTTTCAGAGAATCGCGGTTGTATTTAGCATACAACAAGCCTTTAAACCCCTAGGTTACCTAGTGGGCGAGTTGTAGTCGTGAGGGTTTGCGATGAATATACCCACAAAATTCATCAACTTGCCAATTTAAAGGAGTTAATAAAATAATTAATTCATTTGATATCTTCAAACATTCCAATTGAAGTTGGTTAATACTCAAGAAAGCGTTTTTATCATAACTCCAATGTAATTTTCTTAAGAAAATCCTTCCATTATAGTTATACAAAACTAAGTTTAACTCAAAAATTTAAAAGTTTTGAAAAGAACATGCTAACCCTTTGTTTTAAACAAACTTCAAGTCTTTTAATCCATTTTATTTTTCAAGAACATATACAAATATAACTATATACAAAAACATGGTTAGTTTTTTTTTTTTTTTTTTTTTTTTTTTTTACTCTTTATTCCTTGGTGGTTTTGTTCTTTTTAATCGGGCTTTCTAAGTGACCATTTAGCGAGCTTTGGGCCAATGAATCCCAACCCAATTGGGCTTAGGTCATTAAGCATAGAAATACTCCTCGGGCTTAATTACTCAGTCAACTTAGGCTTAGTAAAATAGAACCACCAATGATTTTAAGAGAAATTTTTCTTCTATTTATTAAGTTAGTATAATATATATGTGTATATGTATATATATTCTGAACAATATTTGGATCAAGACAACTTGAAAAATTATTTTCAACTCTAAGTTAGGCATGCAAAATTTCATTACTTTAATTAAAAATCTAAGTTACAACTTAAGTAAAGTATACTACTTTGAAAATTATTTCTTAAGAAATTTATTTGGAGTTATCATAAAAGGTAAACTTGAGTATAGAACCAACTAAGGATTAGAAGACTTAAATTCTATCAAATTGATCAATTATTAATCAACTCTATTAAGTTGGCAAGTGACTTTTTTTTTTATGAAGCGAGGAAAAAAATGACATAAAAAGAAAAAAATGGTAAGAAGAGTAAAATGATTAAGATAAAGAGCAAAATGACTAATTCCCACCCCACACCTAAATTTTGCATTGTCCTCAATGCAAATTCTATTATGCCTGAGTAAAAGCAGATAAGAATGGAAGCACTTACATTTGTTCGGTCGACTTCAAACAATGACAAAAATTCTGTAATTACCTTTGGTATGAGAAGGTGAAGTCAAAATTTATTCTCTCTTTTTTTTTTTTTTTTTTTCTTTTTTTTTTTTTTTTTTTTAGTATGTTTTTTTTTTTTTTGAAAAGAACAAGAAACTCTCACATGAGAGAAGAATAAATTCTTTTATTATTATTGTGGGACAAAAATAAAAATATAGAATAAAAGATAAAACATGAAGCTCATATTCTACATTAAATCCTACCTTATTTCTGAAAATTCTACCGAAATTTAAAGAATTTCAAGATGATATAATCAATGATGTTGTCAAATTCGAAAATTCCAAGGTTTGCAATGTGTTTTGCGACAAATTAAGGTAGGTCTTATTGGTGTTATGCATTTTGAACTTAGATTTTTGATTAATGAAAATTTGACATTTTGGTTGCTTTTTCAAAAATCTAAGCTCATCGAAAAGAGTTCTTGAATGTTGCATTCAAGAGGCATGTATTCAACAGTTTCCTCATTTTGAAAAATAAAACTGAATTTGTTAAAATTTCAGTTCCTCATGAAAGATTTCCTCAAAACTAATGTCGATTCATTCTCTACTTACATTAAACTTTCTTGGATGTAATTGATTTGAAAGTCGCTTATCAATATTATTTCTGGATTGAAAATATTAAGTTCGTGATCAGATTTCCAAAACGACTTCATGTGACCAGTTCTACAGTTGATGAGAGCATTAGAAGTGGCTAGAACGGTCTTCCTAAGATCACGGGTATCGTCCTTTGGGATTGGAAGCGGGTTGTGTTTCGAGGACTCTGAAATCAACAGGAAAAATAAAGTCTCCAACCTTTATCGGTACATCTGTTATTTCACCCATAGGGACCTTAACGGATCTATCGACTAGCGAAGTGTGCATCTAGTTGGCTTGAGTTCCCGACACCTAGTTGTTGGTAGATCGAATCTGAGCAAGTTGACGGCCCCTAAGTCTAAAAGCCTTATCGATACGAGTATTACCAATGATACATGGGATGGTAGGACAACACGGATCCTTATGTTTCAATGGTACGGACCTTGAGAGGACTTCAGCGATATTGGCGTGAGAAAGACTTTCTTTGGAACATTTATTTGCCTCTTTTGGTACATAATTCCTTTAAAAATTTGGCATAAGAAGGAATTTGTTCAATGACATCTAAAGAGGAATGTTGACCTTAACACGCTTGAAAGTCTCTAGAATTTTCTCCTCTGAGAGGAGTGCTTCCTAGGCACGAGTCTATCAGGGTAAGGAGCAAGCTGGTTTAAATTGATTAGACTCTAGTTCGGGTTCGGGTTAAGGTCATCGAAGGGTGTGATTTCTCGAGAAGGAGAGAATTTGTTACAGTTCGGGGTTTCACTTAGAGGCATTCTAACGATTATCGACTGTCTACGGCCGTAGTGAATGGATTGCATTCACTTGCTTAGTAGGTTGAACTTGATCCGTGTCCCCGGGTTGGGCGCGGGTTGACTCGGAAAAGTTCCTTTCTCTCTCTCACTCATGGCATTAGCTAGTTGACTAAGTTGAGTTTCTAACCTAGCTATGGCTTGAGTGTTGGAAATGAGGATTTGCGGTTGATTGCATGAAGGAATTCAGCGTGTTTGATGTTTGAGTCAATAAGTTAGGTGAGTGCGTGTAGAGGTTTTAATCAAAGTTTCTAGACCCTTTTCGAACATTAAGGCGTTTATCATGAGCGACAATTTGAGGAGTGTGATTTGCAGATTGGTGATGAAGAGGCTGATTTTGAAAGGATAGATCGGTTGTTGAAAATTGAGAGGCTGTATTGCCCTAGAGAATTGTTGGTTTGAAGAGGTGAAATTTTGATTTTGGAGTAGTTTCCTTGGTTCCATGCAAAATTCGGATGATTTCTCCAACCTGGATTGTAGGTTGGAGAAAATGGATCATTAACCGGGCGCTGGAATGCAGCGTTTATCTGACCTAGTGGCTGACCAGATCCTAAAAGAGGCATTCTTACGAAACATGAGATGGAGATGACAGTTATGACAACTGGCCGAAACTTGGTTGATTTGGTGGAGCTCGTTCTTTGACTTCTAAAGCTTCTAACCTACGCTTGATTGTAGCCATCTTTGCTTGAGGCTATGTTCATTTCTAAGGAAAGACCACTGGTTTTGGGTTGGGAAACTGATGAAACACGGTCATCACAATGTTCCCACTGCATGGTTTTCTCAGATAAACTCTCTAAAAAGTCCCAAGCTTCATCTACATTTTTCTTCATGAAATCCCCTTGACACATTGACTCTAAGGAAGTTTTGAAGAATAATCAATCCTTCATAAATGATTTGGCATAATCGCCATTTTGAGACCATGGTGAGGACATTGGATAAGAAGATCTTTGAATTTGTCAAAATACTTCCAAAAGGTTCTCCGGGACAATTTTAAAATTTTGAATCTGTTTCTAAGCTTGATTGTTTTGTGGATAGGAAAGAATTTTTGAAAAACTATTACAAATTCACCCCAAGTTGAGATGGAATCGTGGGCAAGCTATCTGACCATTTTTGGCTTTGTCCTTAAGGGCAAATGGAATAAATCGGAGTTTGATCGCATCTTCAGTTAAGTCTCTCATCTTAATCATGAGGCAAACTTCTTCAAATTCGGAGATGAAAATGTAAGCGTCTTCGGTTTCTACTCCTAGGAATTTGGGAAGCATGTTAATAAAATGCGGTCTAAGTTTAAAATTGGTTCCATTTACCTCGGGGAGTTTTATGTAAGAGGGGATTGCATTTCTAGTGGGGTAACAAACATCTTGAAGAACAGGTGGGTTGGTATTAGCCATTTCGTTTGGTTCAAGAGATGAATCAAAACGAATTAAACGATTAGTATTATCCCTAACCCAAGTTTGCATACACCAAAATCAAATTTTTTTTTTATTTGAAAAAGGATAAGAGAAAATGTTAAGAAGATGATGAGAAAAAAAAATAAGGAAAAACTAACTAAAAATAAATCAAGGCAATCACTTTCCAATCACCCTAACTCTAGGGTTAAGCCTAAAGTTGACTTAGACCAGCTCCTAACCAAAAATTCCCTTAGTGAAAAGATCAAAGTTTACTTGGGTAATTAGCCAGGTAAGGATAGTACTAGAGGGAGATCAAAGATCAATTAAGTACCTCTTTCCTTCTGAGCCTTTACAACCCCTAAACCTTGCCTTAGACACCAATTAATCCAAATAAACTTGGACCGGTTCACTTAAGAAATTATTGTTCCTTAATGAGCTCGAATCCTTAGGGGCCAACGTCTAATCAAATTTTAAGAGGCTTAGGTAAGTATAGTGAGGAATTAGTGATTTTTGGGCTAAGGAAAGGGTGATGAAATCCCTCACCTTATCTTGATTAATGGGTTTTGCCCTTAAGATATTTTCAAGTGTGTGCCAAATCAAGATGCTCAAATCACTTGGTGAATTCCTACTATTATATGAAATGCAACCCTAGGAATTAAAAGCAACTAAAAGGATGCAAAAATAAAAATCTTTTTAATTTTTTTATTATGGTTAGACAATCAAAGAAATGAAGTTTATTAGAGATTAGACAAGGGTAAAAATCTTTTATTTTTTTATTTTTTTATTTTTATTTTTATCCTAATTGTCTCTAATGTATATGAACTATCTAAAGGGTGGAATTGAAAATACTAGATGGAGAAGTTACCCACGCAAAAGCAATGCAAAGCCTCGTTGGAGGCAATTCTTCAATCTTGAATCTTCAACTCTTGATCTTCAAGCTCCAAGTTCCTACACAAAAGAAAACACAAAAAATAAAAACCAAACATAATGAAAATCCTACTTATACACCGTTCCCCGGCAACGGCGCCAAAAACTTGGTGGGCAATAAATGATTACCTCCTTAGTTGCAAGTATACAACCTTTATCAAGTTATAGTATAAAAGATTATCGATCCCACGAGGAACGGGAAAGTAGGAAGAGTTTTGCTCAAGTCTTGGTTCTCAAATTATGCGCGACAATTAGGAGTTATTCAAATAAAAATGAAAGTAAGAAAATGGTGAAAGTGGATGTGGAGAGATAAGAGAGAGTGGATTGTGGATTATGTGCAAAAGAGGAGAAAATAAAGTTGAGAATGTGGTTGTGATTATGTGCAAATAACAACAAAACTAGGTTTGAGATTATATGCACATGAAGGGAATATGAGATTGAGAGAGAAGTAAAATCAATGAAATCAAAAATAAAGGAAAATAACAAACAAATGAAAAACAAGGATAAGAGGAAAATAAAGAAGGTAAAGTATGGAGGATTAATTAAAGATATGAGGAATCTAGAGTAGATCCACTTAGCTTATCTCAATCTCATGAAAATGAGTTGGATTTGTTAGCTAGTTTCAAACAATCTCTAGGGATCACGAATATTAGCTCCACACTTAGAAAAGGGTAATTCCTAGAGGGTTCTAGCCTTAAGGTGAATTAAAGGAAAGAAAAATCTATTCTAGAAAGTAAATACAAGAATTAAATACATTGCATGAAAGTAAATTGCAAGGAATTAAATTGCATGAAAGTAAATGCGAGAAAGTAAATTGCATGAAAGTAAATCTATTCTACAAACAAGAAAATAAAGAAGAAAATGAAAAAGAAATAAAATAGAAACCAACAACTCGATCTTAATCTAATCCTCCTTTTGGTCCTTGGATTAGAAGAAGAGAAAGGAAATTGAAGGTGAAACATTTCATTTATTGTGTAACAAAAGTTACAATTTTGGAAGGTCTTCTCAATTAAGAGTGACCCTCCTCTCCAAATGGAGTTTTACAAAATATTTCACACTCAAAACCCTCAGCCTTCACCCTATTTATAGCCCAACGGAGTTGATGTGAACCATTGGATCAAACCTAGCCAAAAGGAAGAAATCCACCATTAATTGAATCATTTGGAAACCGTCGGTTGGCCGTCGGTTAATAACCGGTTATGTGAGTTGGCCAACGGTTAGTCAACCGATTGGTTCCCAACCGAATTTGTCTTTTCTTGATTTTTCTTCACGAATTTCTCTTGGATCAATTTGGTATCTTGGGCCTTTGTTTGTCTTCAGATTTGGGCTTCAAATATTGGTAGAAATTCAGAGAATTTGGGTCATTTGGGCTTTTATTCATTATTTCTTTATTAGCCTGCAAAATAAGATAATGATTATTAGTAATATCGTTATTCATATAACATAGGTAATAAGGGTATAAAAATGTAATTAAAATGTGATAATCAGCTTATCTCAATCTCACAAGAATGAGTTGGATTTGTTAGCTTGTTTCAAACAATCTCTAGGGATCCCACAAGTATTAGCTCCACACTTAGAAAAGGGGTAATTCCCTAGAGGGTTCTAGCCTCAAGGTGAATTAAAGAAAAGAAAAATCTATTCTAGAAAGTAAATACAAGAATTAAATACATTGCATGAAAGTAAATTGCATGAAAGTAAATTGCATGAAATTAAATTGCATGAAAGTAAATCTAAGCTACAAAGCAATTAAATGAACAAGAAAGAAAAAGAAGAAATAAAAGAAAAACCAACAACTCCTGATCTTAATCTAATCCTCCTTTTGGTCCTTGGATTAGAAGAAGAGAAAGGAAATTGAAGGGGTGAAAATTTTCATTTATTGTGTAACAAAAGTTACAATTTTTGGAAGGTCTTCTCAATTAAGAGTAACCCTCCTCTCCAAATGGAGTTTTTACAAAATATTTCACCATCTCAAGCCCTCACTCTACCCCTCTATTTATAGATAACAAGAATCTCTCACAACCTTTGGATTTGTCTTGGCCCCCAAGTAACACTCACAACCATAGAATTTAGGTTAGCCCCTAAACAATCCTCATAGCCATAGGATCTCTCCAAATAATCTAGACCATTGATTTAATCCTTGAGAGATGGGCTTTGTGGGCTTTATTTCTTTTGTATTTAATTCCTTTAAGACTCTTGGGCTTCTCTTAAATGCTCTTGGGCTTCTTAGAATTTAACTTGGCCTTCAAATAATTGAATATATATCACTTAAATTCGGATTTCTGTCATAACCCGCTGCTACTGATAAAATTTTAAGAATCTGGTAATTTGGATGGCTTCGTCTCGTCGAGATAGGCGATTTTCATATATAATATGTTGAATTCTGCTTCCCGGATTGAGAGATATCGCATTTTCTTTGCGGTTGACCACCCTGAGCACAAATTTGACTTTATTTTTTTCATATTTGATTTGATTCTCAATTGTAAGCCAAGTTATTAATAATTCTGACCAAGAAAGTGATGTGTGTTGAGATTTTGCTTCTAAACTTAGTCGTGGGCTTTGGATTTAGGCATTATGGGCTTCATTAGAGATCTTTTGGGCTTGAAATAATCTTCATTTGGGCTCTTATTCAATAATACTCCATTAGCCTGCAAATTAAGATAAAAACAGTTATTAGCAGGATATTTATTCATATAAAATAGGTAATGAGGGTATAAATTTGTAATTAAAATGTGATAATCAAACGGTCACCTGGGTTGCAGCCCCCTCTCCCTATCCAAACGACACCTCATCCAAGTGAATGCTCTCGGCCCCTGCGATCTCAGAAGCTCCCCCTGGCTCTCGACTTCCCGCCTTCCTGAGCTTCTTCCTGTTCGTGACTGGAGCAGTCGAGGATGACTGCCCCACTGGCTGAATTGTGGCTATGGCCGTAGGGGGCTGGTCTCTGGCCACTTTCACAGGGGCTAGGTCTTGACGAGCACGCTTTATCGGCCTCGTCGATGCTCCCTCTTGAGTTTCAACAGGAGGGGAATTCGGCGCTTCGTCACGCTCACCGGAGCTAGGGATCATCATTTGGTTTGCTATCTCTTGATCTTTGGCTGTGGGGGCCACGGATGAGACACCAGACACCCGCAAGACTGAATTATCTAACAAGTGCATCCACATCCGAGAGCCGGCAAAGGATTTGACCTTATCCAGGGAATCCTGCTCTTTGGACGACAGCTCCTTCGCCGACAGACCTTCCCTTATCACCTCTGGCCAATTCGAATATCCCAGCTCCAAGCCATCTCCTTCCACCCAGACAAACTTCTCCTTTCAGTCTTTATTTGAATCGGGAAGGTCTGTGACAATCTTGAAGCCCCTCACCATTTGGAAATGACCATGGGCCTCCTTCTGATTCACCTTAATACTGCCTAGATGGTTCAACATGTTCAAGGATGGTCGGAACCCTAACCAGTAACAAATGACTACGAAGCCCACTAAGGACGCGATGGCATTCGGCTTCAGTTGCATAGGCGAGAACCCCAACGCCGTGCAGACATGATCAACGAAGGGATGTAATGGCAGCCGCAGATCGTACTCTAGGTGCTTGATGTATAGCGGGTTTTGGCCCTCTGCATGGTCGAAGACCGCCTGAGACCTCGCCGGCGCCGTCAATTTGTAGGCACGAGGGATATCGAACCTACTATGAAGAGTCCTCAGTTGCGCCAGCGTTACCCTAGAGTGGATCTCTGCCAATAACTTTTGCCTGGCGTTAAGTGCGGGAGCCTCCATTAATTCTGATTTGAAAGATCACCGGAATAGGGAATGAATTTGAAGTTTGGAGAAGGCGGAGGAATTTGGGGGAGAAAACAGTCCCCATCATCCCCACCATGATTTTATTAAATAGGCATCCACGCCCTACAGCTGTCACGATCGCAGCGGCCAAGTCAATTCGACACTAGCAGTCCAGATTCATCCCAGAACCCGAAGTACCCTCATGGCAATCGAGACGAGGCATGCCTGCCTTAACTAGCCCACAATCAGGCACGAAACACGAAGCGCCTGTAGCCAAAAGTAGGTAATGATGTCAGCCACGTCACGTCGAAAGGACCACTCACATTCTCCTCATTAATGCGCCCCATGCCAAACCGCTACAGTTTCAGTTTCACTCAAACCCGGCCTAAGCCAACTCCAAGCGAAAGGGACCTTCTATTATAACACTTCAAATTATCCAAATATTAATCTATGGTTAGTAGCAGACAAGTATCCCTCATTAGAGACTTAATCTAGTTAATCCATTTCCAGAGGGTCTGAACCAGCGCCTTAGCCGACTCAAGAAGCCGACTCCTTCGCCAGATCTTCTTTGCCGACACCTTGCGAGACCGACTCGCAAGGCGGTACCTACCGTCATCCCGGCACCTGTTAGGACGACTCAACAAGTGGCCCACTCGGCCAGTTGGCCGACATCTTTCGAGGCTGACTCAAAAGGCGGTACACATCGTCACAATGACGTCATCACAAGGCCGACTCGAAGAACGGTGTGAGTTGACCTCTTTGAATATGCTGGCTCCATGGACAGCCCACTTGGCCAGTTGGCCGACATCTTGCTAGGCTGACTCAAAAGACGATACTACTCGACATGCCACCTAGAATAGGAAGACGATGCTGCACCTCGAGCCTCCCGCTAGCGATGAGTCGTCACCACCTTTAATATGAGATGAGAGCCATCAATTCTCTAAGCTCGTAGATCTTTAAGACACGTCATACCACGTGCCCCCTGTCACTTCACATTAAATGCTGACATGACCTCGCCCACTCAGCTGGAGACACTTGTAAAGGCGAATGTAACTCAGCCGCCGACCCTTGCCTGATCGAAGTGACCCCCATCCACTCGCCGGCCAACACCTGTAAAGCAGGAGCTGACTCAGCCACCAGCTATCAGTCGGCCAAAGTTACCAAGCTACCCCCTGATCATTGCTATAAATAGGGGAACTGTTTGCAGACAAAGGGAGGCAATTTCTATGTATTCTGAACCTATATTTAAGAACGCTCAGTTCAATTCCTATTTCCCCACTCAAGATTATCCACTAACTTGATCGTCGGAGGAACCACCGGGGATCCAACCCCAACCTCTCACGATTTGTAATATGTGCAGGACATCTCAGAGAATTTCAGGCTCGGACATCCAGAGGAGTTAGAGGACCCTAATCATTTCACAACTTAATTAACTGACTGTGTGATCCATAGCATCAACAGTCAGTCTTTCTCTTCAACATCCACTCGCCCTGTCAATTTTTCCAATTCTTTATCTGTTATCAATGTTGCTGTAAATTGTGGTATTCAACTGCCTATATCTGATGAAGGCCTTAACATGCTGCAGAACCTTGCCTCAGGTAGGGGAGAAGAGGCCAATTAGTCCACTACCCACTGAGAAGTGGTTGTTGCTCTCAGTAGTTATCTATGAAGATAGGATCATGGAACATTAGAGGTCTAAATGACCCTGTGAAAAGAAGAGTAGTTAGAGATTGTATCTGCTTTTCTAGGGTTAACATATTAGGTCTCCAAGAGTCCAAACTCTCAGCTCCTAGAACTAGTACCTTAAAAGCCATGGGTGGTCATAGATTGAATGAATGGCTTAGCTTAGATGCAGTTGACACTAGGGGTGGTGTACTTCTAGGTTGGAACAACAATCTGTTCAACTGCCTTAAATCTTATGTTGGCATTTTCTCTATCACAGCTATTCTTATTCACATTCCTACTTCATGGAAGTTTACAGTCACCACTGTTTATGCTCCCGATGAGAAAGATGATTGACTAGTTTGTTGGTGGGAGATTGAGAGAATTAGACTAGTCTTCCCAGGTCCATGGGTTATCTTTGGTGACTTCAATGTGACCCTTAACAGTAGAGAGAGAAGAGGTAGATTAGGGTCTACGAGAGACATTCTATCTTTCACCTGCTTAGTTCATTCTCTTTCCCTCATGGACATCCCCCTTAGTGATCGTCAATTCACATGGTCTAATATGAGAGAGAATGCCTCCTTAGCTCGCCTAGATAGATTCCTCATCTCCTCAGACTTTGAGGATCATTTTCCTTCTCTCACTCAGTTCGCTTTCCCAGCTGCATGCTCAGACCATACCCCTATCATTCTGGACACTGGAGGAACTTTCCCCAAGGCCAAATTCAGACCGGAGAAAGCATGGTTATCTCATCCATCATTCAAATCCTTTGTCTCAGAATGTTGGAAATCTATTACCTGCAACAAAAACTCAGTTCTATCTCTATCCTTTAAGCTTAAGATCCTGAAAAGAAGACTCAAATGGTGGTCCAAACACATCTTTGGCTTTGTTCTCCAACAAAAAAAATTTATCCTCCTATCCCTCCAATCACTTCAAGTGACGGAAGAAACCAGGCCTCTCTCTTCTGAAGAGAGGTCTCTGAGAGCCAAGCTCAAGCTCGAGCTTTTGGCCAATGCCAAATCTGAAGAGACCTACTAGAAACAAAGATCCAGAATTACTTGGCTTAATGAAGGAGATAGTAATAGTTCTTTTTTTTCACAAATTTGCCTCCCATCATAGAAGGAAGAATTTCATCCCCCACTTATTGCACAATGATACTCTCATCTCAGAAGAGGGGGCCAAGCATAGAATCCTCATGGAATATTTCTCTGATCTCTTCATTGCTAAGTCTCCCCCAGCCTTTTCTATAGACTGGAAGTACTTATATCCATCCAACATTGATGGTCTCCTATCCCTAGAAGATCATTTCAGCATGGAGGAAATCAAACTTGCTGTCTTTGGCCTCAGTTCAGACAAATCTCCAGGTCTAGATGGTTTCCCCATCTTCTTTTTCCAGACCTTCTGGGAAACCATCAGTCAGGATCTCTTTTCCTTCTTCCAAGCCCTCTACCATGATCCCTCTCCCCTCCAGTCCATCAATAATTCTTTCATTGTCCTCATCCCCAAGCTGGAAGGGGCATGCCAGGTCAAAGACTTTAGGCCAATTAGCCTTCTCAATGGTCTCTTCAAGATATTCACCAAAGTCTTAGCTAACAGGCTATCTCCTTTCCTTTCTAGTTTGGTAGATCCCACCCAAACTACCTTCCAAAGGGGGAAAAGCAACCTTGATTTCATCCTTGTTGCTCATGAGCTCCTTCATGGCTGCGTTTCCAGGAAAAAAGAAATATGCATGATCAAAATTGATTTTGCCAAAGCCTTTGACTGCCTCAACTGGGATTTTATCTCTGATCTCCTCTTAGCCAGAGGTTTTGGACCTAAATGGTGTGGTTGGATCAGATCTATCATATCCTCCTCCAGATCCTCCATCATCATCAATGGAGCCCCTACCCACTCCTTTCTTAGCCCCAGGGGCATCAAGCAGGGGGACCCTCTATCCCCCATGCTATTCATTCTAGCAGTAGATGTTCTCAATAGAATGCTCAAAGCTAGTGTTGCTTCAGGAGACTTATCAGAATTCAATCTGAAAGGAGAAATGAACTGCATTAGATCAATTCAATTTGCAGACGACACTCTCATTCTTTGCAAGGCTTCCCAAGAGGACATTTATGTGCTCAAAACCATTTTCTTCCTTTTTGAGAATGTGTCGGGTCTAAGGATCAACTTTGACAAGACTAACATCTTCTATTTTGGTAAATCACCCACCGAAGGCAATCAATTTGCATCATTTCTTAAATGCAAACTTGACTGTCCTCCTTTCAAATATCTAGGCATCCCCCTAAAGAAAGGTTCTCTCTCTAAGTCTGAGTGGCAACCAGTGCTTGACAATCTTATTACAAAGCTATCTATGTGGAAAAGCAAGCAATTAAGCATTGGAGGTAGACTTACCCTCATTAACTCTGTTCTCACTTCAACCCCCCTTTATTTCCTGTCTTTTTTCAAACTCCCTATATGGCTCATCAAAGAGATAGACAAAATTAGACGCAATTTCCTATGGGGGGTAGTGCAACCTTAGCCAAAGGCAAAGCACTGGTCAATTGGAAGACTGTGTGCAAACCCAAAGTGGAAGGAGGCATGGGTATCATTAACCTATCCACATTCAATGATGCTCTACTATCTAAATGGATGCGGAAATTCCTCAAACAGGATTCCTTAGTTGCTCTCATCTTATCCACTTCTCAGAATCAATCCCTCCCCCTCACTAGTTGTTCACCACCCCCGTCTAATGCATCTAAGTTTTGGCATCACACAATCTTATCTAGCCAGGCTTTTCTATCTCTAGCTCAATGGAAACTGGGTAAGGGCCTATCCGCTAGGTTCTGGGAAGACAAATGGACTGGATTCAGCTCCCTGTCCTCTTTATTCCCCTTGGCATTCAACCTAGCCCTTTCTAAGAATGTCAGTATCAGATCTCAAGGCCTCATGATTGACAATCACTGGCATTGAAAGCCTCACCTTCGTAGGCCCATATCCCCCAAGGAAATTCAAGAAGTATCTGACATGAAGTCTCTGCTTTCTAATTTCAATGGGCCTGTATGCAGCCTCAAAGATGAAGTTACATGGCCCCTCAATCCTTCAGGTATATTCTTTGTCAACTCTCTATACCGTATCCTTTCTTCTGGAGGCATTAATAGTGCAACATACACCACCATATAGAAGAGCTTCCTCCCCACCAAGGTCAAGGTTTTTGCTTGGCTGCTCCACAAGCACAAACTCCAAACCAAGCAGAACTTAGCTCTCAAGGGGTGTCCTCGAGACACAGTTTGCTCTCTGTGTAATGTTGCTATGGAATCAGATTCCCATCTATTCTGGGAATGCCCGATGGTCAGAGACGCCTGGAAACCCCTATTGCAGAGGTTCGGCTGAACATCACCAACCTAGATTTTGATGTCATTCTTCTCTCACATGGATCTTTTGTTCCTAACAAGCATCATCGTCAGCTGTGGCTTGTTCTATTTCATACTTTCTGCTGGTGCCTTTGGAGAGCTCGTAATGCTATGATTTTTTCGCAGACTGCTTTCTCTTCTCAACAGTTAACAGCTAATGCATCTTTTTGCACAATGTTTTGGTCAGGCCACTCCTCAAGGAATAAGGCTAGGCAGATCAATGAGACAGCAAGACTTATGACGCTTCGCATTCTAGACTCTTCATACATATGTGCTGAGTATCAACTTCTAAATTTAGTGTCAGCACGAATGAAAGATGAAAATTCTGATGAGGGGTAATCACAACCTTCACTCCTGACATACCAAATCGATCAATATAGAGTGAATGTATCTCATTTTGACAAGAAGAGTTTCTGCAAAATTTCTATGTATCTTCATCCCCAGTGTAATGCGCGCTGCTTGGAGGTTTTCATGTTAAACTCACTATTAAATTGCATTTTTAATTCTCTGATAGTCACCATGTTGCGAGATGTAATGAGCATATGATCTATATATAGAAGTAAATAAGTGACCGAGTCAACCTCGAGCGTCCTCTGACATACTTAAATGTCAAATGAACTCCTAGTGTGATCATGTTTTTCTTACCAGGAAAATGTAAAATCTTTTATACAATTGCCTTAGATATTGTTTTAACCCATAGATGGATTTCACCAATCTACACACATGATCATCATTTATAGAAACTGTAAAATCCTGGGATCGTTCATGAAAGTCTCCTCTAACTCACCATTGACTAAAGCCGTCTAGAAGTCCAATTGCTCATGCTCGAAATATGCTATCAAAGCGAGTAGCACTCAAACAGATGTGTGTCTAAGAACTGGACAGTAGTCGACTTCCTCTTTATGATTATAAACATTTACCTTGTATCTTCTGTACTAAAATTTCTGATTTCTTCTTGAAGATGCACTTGTAACTGATAATCTTCCTTCCCGTAGTGGCTTGACTAGGCCTCATGTTTGATTCTTGTAAGAGGCTCCATTGTTAGATTTAAATCTAATTAAATCTATTTGTGGGCACATATGTTACATTAATGTGTAGTGCTATACTTAAGGCTAACCCACTAAAGTGATCAATCAATTTGGGTTAATGGGTATTTAAATAAATTATGGGTTAAATGTGCAGATACCAGGTTGTAATTACAATTTGATGAGGGGCCAAATTGTAAAAGTACAACACCTATATATATGGGTTATGGTCCCTAATCTAGGGTTCGTTCTCTAATTCTCTTCACCCCATCTAGAGAAGTTTAGGCGTAGAGACCCTCAAGATTAGAAGATCTCAAACCCTAATTCAGATCTTCATGGATTCAGGTATGCTTCCGATTTTGTTCTTGTTAATCTCTTTGAATTAATCATGGTTATAAAATCCAACAATTGGTATCAGAGCCCAACTGTGATTAGCTCTTAGAGATTTAAGTATGAATCAAAGAACTAGGTTTTATTTTTTGGTTCTGTTGCACGCATGAACAGTGCACGAAATTTTTGTTAAATTTCTGGCACTGTAAAGTGCATGTTATGCTCGTTCATGATTCATCCTCTAGTTTGGGTTTGGTTTTTTCTCTGGTTTTTTGTTGATCTGGATCAAGATTCAGGTTTTGGCCGAAGTCGACCGCAGTGCTCTTCGCCGGTGAACTGTTCGCTGGTGGCTTCGCTGTCATAGTAGACAGCGGCGGTTGCATCAAGAAACCTTAGGGTTTCGAAAACCCTAGGGTGCGGGAGCATTAAGCGGCGGCGGCGAAACCCTAAGGGGCGTTCGTGCAGGAGAACGTGCGGGAATTAGAGCACGAAGTGCTTACCTGATTTCAGGCGAGCTTGTCGGCAACTCTGCAGGCGAGCTCGAGCTCTTGGTTGCAGGCGAGCTTCGTCAGCAATGTTTGCAGGCGAGCCTCGTCAACAAGGGCTCAAGCGAGCACGAAGGTCATTCAGCGAAGCCACGCAATGTTTGCAGGCGAGGTTGATCTTCTTGAAGAGGCGAGCTCAAGCCTCGATTTCAGGCGAGCTTGAGATCCAAATCAGGTGAGCTTCGGCTCAGGCGAGCTTCCACGCACTCAATTTCTGGCGAGCTCGAAGTCTCTAATTCAGCGAGCTCGCGGCTCAACTCAGCGAGCCTCGTGCCCAACTTCGAGGCGAGCTCAAGCCCAAAATTGCAGGCGAGCTCGAGCCCAAATTGAAGGCGAGCTTGATGCTCGGATCAGCGAACTCGATTGTTGACCTCGGCCGAGCTCGAACCCCGAGCCTCAGCGAAGCTCGAACTAAATCCCTCAGCGAGCTTGTTCGTTGGGTTGAGCTAGGCACTAATGATTTATGGGCCTACCAAACTCATTTATGGGCACAGGATTAAGTTATGGATTATTTGATTTTTAATCAAATATATCTCTAACTTGTAAGGCCTTTAAGTTAAACAAAAAAACTCTTCTACTTAATTAAAATAGAAATTTCCTATTTTAATCAATTATTAAAAAAATTGTTTTGTTCGGTCATTTGAAATTTAAAGTTAAATTTAAACTATATGGGTAGTTAATCAATTATTTAATTCAAATATTATGGCACTAAAGTATTAAGTTTGTTTCTCATTCCAAATGATTAATTGAAACAAGATGTTGCCAAAGTAACCTCTCTTGTGTAGATTGTTCATGAGGGATGTTAGATGGTTGTGTATATGTTTTTCTAGTAAATAATTAATCAGCCCAAAGGAAGGTTAATATTTATTTAGATCAGATACACATCTGCGATGATAAACACGTGACAATTGTAAGGTTTACATATAAATAATAAATCAATCCAAAGATAGGTTTATTACTTGACATGGGTTATTGTCAGTGTTTGATCATTGCAACAAGGTATCACTTGCAGTTAATATTACTGTCCAAAGACTTGATATTAATGTTGTACAAGATATCTTGGATGGGGATATGTCATTGTTTGAATTTTATTGATTACTCATTACAGTTATTAATGTGAAAATCTTTTGTTTATTACAGCTAATGCATCTGCTGCAACGATTTCTGCTAACATAAACTCAATTCCCATGCTCAATGGGACTAATTTTAAGGTTTGGAAAGAGAACATTTTAATCGTTCTTGGCTGCATGGATCTAGACCTTGCATTAAGAACCAACAACCTCAACTTCTCATCATGGAAAGCACTCGATGCAAAGAAGGAGTATGAGAGGTGGAGCGTTCAAATCGCATGAGTCTAATGATCATCAAGCTGCATTCTAAGCCTTCAAGGTGTAATCCGAAGGGATTACTAAAGCCAAAGATTTTCTTGCCGAAATTGAGAAACATTTTGCTAAAAACGATAAGGTAGAAACAAGCATGCTTTTAGCTCGCTTGATTTCAATGAAGTATAAAGGCAAAGGAAATATCAGGGAGTACATTATGGAAATGTCTCATATTGCTTCAAAACTTAAGGTACTAAAACTCGATCTTTGTGATGAGTTATTGGTGCATCTGGTTCTGTTATCTCTTCCTGCACAATTTAATCAATTTAAAGTCAGTTATAACTGTCAAAAGGAGAAATGGACTCTGAATGAGCTCATTTCATACTGTGTGCAAGAAGAAGACAGATTGAAGCAAGATAAGACTGAAAGTGCTCATTTGGCTTATGTCCCTAAGGATAAGGGCAAGAAAAGAAAGAATGATAATGAAGCTGCTAAGGGTCGAGTTCAGAAGAAACAACATAAGGATGATCGTATGCTTTTCCGCAACAACCGACACGAAAGAAGGATTGTACCAAATATCACGCTGGCGTGTCAAGAAGGGTATGTTCCTTACTTTGGTCCGTTCGAGGTTAATTTAGTCTCGCATCGGAGAAACACTTGGTGGTTAGATTCGGCCGCTACTACTCATATAAGTGTTTCTATGCGGGGTTTCGAGCTACCAAAGCCAAGTGATGGTGAAAGACACATCTTTGTGGGCGATGGACAATCGGTAGATGTGGAAGCAATAGGGCACTTTAGGTTACTATTAGGAACCGTTCCTACTTGGACTTGAAAGATACTTTTATAGTACCGCCTTTTAGACGAATTTGGTTTCTATTCCTTTATTGGACAAATCGGTTATTATTGTTCATTTGGAAATAATCGAGGCTAGTTTATCTTTAAATTCAAATATTGTGGAACCGGTTTCTTAAGTACTTACGATAACCTATATCCGCTTGATACAATTGCTTCTTATAATGAAATCCGCATGTGGAATCACGTGGTACTAAACGTAAATTAAATAAGGAAAATTCAGCAACATTATGGCATAAGCGCTTGGGTCATATCTCAAAAGGTAGAGTTGAGCGTCTTGTGTCTGATGGCATTTTGGATTCCCTTGATTTTACAGACTTTGATGTATGCATTAAGCGTATCAAGGGAAAAGCACCAAAGTTAAGAGATTAGGTGCAAACAGATGTTCGGATGTCTTAGAATTGATACATACAGATATTTGTGGGCCATTCCCTACGGCATCTTGGAATGGTCAACAATATTTTATATCATTCATAGACGATTACTCACGTTATGGGTACCTATATCTCATTCATGAGAAATCTGAGTCTCTGGACGTGTTCAAATCATTTAAAGCTGAAGTTGAAAACCAACTAAATAAAAAGATTAAAACCGTTAGATCTGATCGTGGTGGTGAGTACTACGGCAGATATGATGGTTCAGGTGAACAACGTCTAGGACCATTTGCTAGATACCTAGAGGAATGCGGTATTGTCCCACAGTACACCATGCCAGGATCACCTAGCATGAATGGTGTAGCTGAAAGACGAAATAGGACTCTTAAGGATATGGTAAGAAGTATGATTGCTCATTCTTCTTTACCAGAGTCACTCTGGGGAGAAGCACTAAAGACAGCAGCCTACATTCTAAACAGAGTACCAAGTAAAGCAGTTGCTAAAACACCTTATGAGCTTTGGACTGGTCGAAAGCCCAGTTTAAAGCACTTACACATTTGGGGATGTCCAGCTGAGGCAAGGCCTTATAGGCCAAATGAAAAAAAATTGGACTCCAAAACAGTTAGCAGCTACTTTATTGGGTATTCTGAACGTTCTAAGGGCTATAAATTTTATGATCCCACACGGGACTATTTTTGAGATGGGAACAAAGAACATTCTTTGAGGATGTTGAGTTTGGAGGGAGAAATAAGGTTAGAGACATTACTTTTGAGGAGGAATTGGCTTCAAATCCAATCCATACTGTCATTTCTGATAATATTCAAGTTCCTATACCGGTTATTGTTCAAGAAATGAATCCGGAACCTCAAGAAGACAATGTTGAACAACTCCTGTTCGAAGAACAAACTCAACAACCTCAAGAACCGGTGCCATTAAGGAGATCTACGAGAGAAAAGAGAAATGCTATTCGATGATTATATTGTATTTCTCCAAGAACATGAGAAAATAATGGAATGATGGAAGATGATCCAATCAACTTTCATCGTGCCATGAAAAGTTCTAACTCTCCAAAGTGGATTGATGCCATGAATGAGGAGTACAAGTCTATGCAAGACAATAAGGTTTGAACTTGCTCCATTACCGAAGGTGCAAAATCAATTGGTTGTAAATGGATATTTAAAACCAAGCGGGATGCAAATGGTAATGTGGAGAGGTATAAGGCACGTCTTGTAGCAAAAGGCTATACTCAAAAGGAAGGTGTTGATTACACGAGACTTTCTCTCCGGCCATCGAAAGACTCTTTTAGAACAATCATGGCACTTGTTGCTCATTTCAATCTTGAGTTACATCAAATGGATGTTAAGATCTGTATTTCAATGGGGACATTGATGAGATGATTTATATGGTACAACCAAAACTTTGTGTCGAGACCCAAAGAATATGGTTTGTAAATTAAGGAAATCCATTTATGGACTCAAGCAAGCTCCTCGTCAATGGTATTACAAGTTTTAACAAATAATTATCTCGTTTGGCTTTGAGATGAATATTGTTGATGACTGTGTATATCAAAAGTTTAGTGGGAGTAAGTATATTTTTCTGGTTCTGTATGTCGATGACATATTGCTTGTCACTAATGATATAGGCATGTTGCACGAAACCAAGAGATTTCTATCAAATAATTTTGAGATGAAAGATCTTAGGGACGCCTCTTTTATATTAGGAATCAGATACATCGAGATCGTTCTCGAGGTATACTTGGATTATCACAAAAGAGCTATATCGATAAAGTACTCAAAAGATTTGGCATGCAAAATTGCAGACCAGGTGACACCCCTGTTGTAAAAGGAGATAAGTTTAATCTTAATCAATGCCCTAAAAGTAACATTGAAATTCAGGAAATGCATAAGATTCCCTATGCTTCAGCTGTAGGGAGTCTAATGTATGCTCAGGTGTGTACGCGTCCGGATATTGCGTACATTGTTGGTATGTTAGGTAGATACTTAAGCAACCCTGGTATGGATCATTGGATAGCAGTCAAAAGGGTTATGAGGTATCTTCAGAAAACAAAAGATTATATGCTCACAAACAGGAAATCAGAACAGTTGGAGGTCATTGGGTACTCTGATTCTGATTTTGCTGGATGCCAAGATAGCTGAAAGTCTATATCAGGCTACATTTATATGTTAGCTGGAGGAGCTATATCATGAAAAAGTATCAAACAGACACTTGTAGCTTCTTCCACTATGGCAGCAGAATTTGTAGCTTGCTATGAGGCATCTAATCATGAAATATGGTTGCGAAATTTTATCACTGGACTGCGCATTCTGGAAAATATTGAAAGACCACTAAAGTTATTTTGTGATAATAAATCAGCAGTAATATATTCCAATAACAACCGGAGCTCAACTAAGTCAAAACATATTGACATTAAGTTCCTAGTTGTGAAAGAAAGGGTATAGAGTGGTCAGATATCCATAAAGCATATTGGGACAAACTCCATGATAGCTGATCCTCTTACTAAAGGATTACCACCCAAGGTCTTTCATGAGCACACTGCTCATATGGGTGTTGTAATATTTGAGGATATCATGTTTTAATGGGAGTTTTTGATTTTATTGCTTTATGTGTATTTTGGACATATTTATGTTTGGTTATTTTCTGATCAAAATAAAGTATTCGGATTATACACTCTGCTACATTATGTTTGAGGATGACTTCACTAAAGTTTAAGATAGGACCAGTTGAAAATAGACATGCACAGATCACATTGCATGTAATTTTCATGCTGCACATCCATGATTGATCTATGTCATTTGACTGTATTGGTATATGTGACCATTGATGGGTTTAGTCACGATAAATGTGACGAAGACCGCTTTGATCCTATATTGATATAGTCAATGGACGAGATTGTTTGGAGATACCCTTATCAGTGATAGCAATTTTGAGCTCATAAAGTTATACACATTTTCAAGGAAACATATGGTGCCCAAGTGGGAGATTGTTAGATTTAAATCTAATTAAATCTATTTGTGGGCACATATGTTACATTAATGTGTAGTGCTATACTTAAGGCTAACCCACTAAAGTGATCAATCAATTTGGGTTAATGGGTATTTAAATAAATTATGGGTTAAATGTGCAGATACCAGGTTGTAATTACAATTTGATGAGGGGCCAAATTGTAAAAGTACAACACCTATATATATGGGTTATGGTCCCTAATCTAGGGTTACGTTCTCTAATTCTCTTCACCCCCATCTAGAGAGAAGTTTAGCTGTAGAGAGACCCTCAAGATTAGAAGATCTCAAACCCTAATTCAGATCTTCATGGATTCAGGTATGCTTCCGATTTTGTTCTTGTTAATCTCTTTGAATTAATCATGGTTATAAAATCCAACAATTGGTATCAGAGCCCAACTGTGATTAGCTCTTAGAGATTTAAGTATGAATCAAAGAACTAGGTTTTATTTTTTGGTTACATTTGCCGCATGAGCGATGCCGCGAAATTTTGTTAAATTTACGGCCTTGTAAAGTGCATGTTATGCTCGCTCATGATTCATCCTCTAGTTTGGGTTTGGTTTTTCTCGGTTTTTGTTGATCTGGATCAAGATTAGTTTTTTAGAAGTCGACGCAGGTGCAGCGTTGACTGTTGTGGTGGCTGGTATCATAGTAGAGCGGCGGCGGTTGCATCAAGAAACCTTAGGGTTTCAAAACCCTAGGTGCGGGAGCATTAAGCGGCGGCGGCGAAACCCTAAGGCGTTCGTGCGGGAAGCGTCGCGGGAATTAGAGCACGAAGTGCTTACCTGATTTCAGGCGAGCTTGTCGGCAACTCTGCAGGCGAGCTCGAGCTCTTGGTTGCAGGCGAGCTTCGTCAGCAATGTTTGCAGGCGAGCCTCGTCAACAAGGGCTCAAGCGAGCACGAAGGTCATTCAGGCGAGCTTCGTCAGCAATGTTTGCAGGCGAGGTTGATCTTCTTGAAGAGGCGAGCTCAAGCCTCGATTTCAGGCGAGCTTGAGATCCAAATCAGGTGAGCTTCGGCTCAGGCGAGCTTCCACGCACTCAATTTCTGGCGAGCTCGAGTCTCTAATTCAGGCGAGCTCGTGCCCAACTCAGGCGAGCCTCGTGCCCAACTCAGGCGAGCTCAAGCCCAAAATTGCAGGCGAGCTCGAGCCCAAATTGAAGGCGAGCTTGATGCTCGGATCAGGCGAACTCGATTGTTGACCTCGAAGCTGAGCTCGAACCCCGAGCCTCAGGCGAGCTCGAACTAAATCCCTCAGGCGAGCTTGTTCGTTGGGTTGAGCTAGGGCACGAATGATTTATGGGCCTACCAAACTCATTTATGGGCCTGGGATTAAGTTATGGATTATTTGATTTTTAATCAAATATATCTCTAACTTGTAAGGCCTTTAAGTTAAACAAAAAAAAACTCTTCTACGGTTAATTAAAATAGAAATTTCCTATTTTAATCAATTATTAAAAAAATTGTTTTGTTCGGTCATTTGAAATTTAAAGTTAAATTTAAACTATATGGGTAGTTAATCAATTATTTAATTCAAATATTATGGCACTAAAGTATTAAGTTTGTTTCTCATTCCAAATGATTAATTGAAACAAGATGTTGCCAAAGTAACCTCTCTTGTGTAGATTGTTCATGAGGGATGTTAGATGGTTGTGTATATGTTTTTCTAGTAAATAATTAATCAGCCCAAAGGAAGGTTAATATTTATTTAGACTGCATACACATCTGCGATGATAAACACGTGACAATTGTAAGGTTTACATATAAATAATAAATCAATCCAAAGATAGGTTTATTACTTGACATGGGTTATTGTCAGTGTTTGATCATTGCAACAAGGTATCACTTGGTTAATATTCTTGTCCAAAGACTTGATATTAATGTTGTACAAGATATCTTGGATGGGGATATGTCATTGTTTGAATTTTATTGATTACTCATTACAGTTATTAATGTGAAAATCTTTTGTTTATTACAGCTAATGCATCTGTACGCGATTTACGCTAACATAAACTCAATTCCCATGCTCAATGGGACTAATTTTAAGGTTTGGAAAGAGAACATTTTAATCGTTCTTGGCTGCATGGATCTAGACCTTGCATTAAGAACCGAACAACCTCAACTTCTCACTGCGGAAAGCACTCCTGATGCAAAGAAGGAGTATGAGAGGTGGGAGCGTTCAAATCGCATGAGTCTAATGATCATCAAGCGCGGCATTCCGGAAGCCTTCAGGGGCACAGAATCCGAAGGGATTACTAAAGCCAAAGATTTTCTTGCCGAAATTGAGAAACATTTTGCTAAAAACGATAAGGTAGAAACAAGCATGCTTTTAGCTCGCTTGATTTCAATGAAGTATAAAGGCAAAGGAAATATCAGGGAGTACATTATGGAAATGTCTCATATTGCTTCAAAACTTAAGGTACTAAAACTCGATCTTTGTGATGAGTTATTGGTGCATCTGGTTCTGTTATCTCTTCCTGCACAATTTAATCAATTTAAAGTCAGTTATAACTGTCAAAAGGAGAAATGGACTCTGAATGAGCTCATTTCATACTGTGTGCAAGAAGAAGACAGATTGAAGCAAGATAAGACTGAAAGTGCTCATTTGGCTTATGTCCCTAAGGATAAGGGCAAGAAAAGAAAGAATGATAATGAAGCTGCTAAGGGTCCAGTTCAGAAGAAACAACATAAGGATGATCAGGGCTGTTTCTTCTGCAACAAATCCGGACACGTAAAGAAGGATTGTACCAAATATCACGCCTGGCGTGTCAAGAAGGGTATGTTCCTTACTTTGGTCTGTTCTGAGGTTAATTTAGTCTCGCATCGGTGAAACACTTGGTGGTTAGATTCGGCTGCTACTACTCATATAAGTGTTTCTATGCAGGGTTTCCTGAGCTACCGAAAGCCAAGTGATGGTGAAAGACACATCTTTGTGGGCGATGGACAATCGGTAGATGTGGAAGCAATAGGGCACTTTAGGTTACTATTAGGAACCGGTTCCTACTTGGACTTGAAAGATACTTTTATAGTACCGTCTTTTAGACGGAATTTGGTTTCTATTCCTTTATTGGACAAATCAGGTTATTATTGTTCATTTGGAAATAATCAGGCTAGTTTATCTTTAAATTCAAATATTGTGGGAACTGGTTTCTTAAGTACTTACGATAACCTATATCTGCTTGATACAATTGCTTCTTATAATGAAATCCTGCATGTGGAATCACGTGGTACTAAACGTAAATTAAATAAGGAAAATTCAGCAACATTATGGCATAAGCGCTTGGGTCATATCTCAAAAGGTAGAGTTGAGCGTCTTGTGTCTGATGGCATTTTGGATTCCCTTGATTTTACAGACTTTGATGTATGCATTAACTGTATCAAGGGAAAACAGACCAAAGTTAAGAGATTAGGTGCAAACAGATGTTCAGATGTCTTAGAATTGATACATACAGATATTTGTGGGCCATTCCCTACGGCATCTTGGAATGGTCAACAATACTTTATATCATTCATAGACGATTACTCACGTTATGGGTACTTATATCTCATTCATGAGAAATCTGAGTCTCTGGACGTGTTCAAATCATTTAAAGCTGAAGTTGAAAACCAACTAAATAAAAAGATTAAAACCGTTAGATCTGATCGTGGTGGTGAGTACTACGGCAGATATGATGGTTCAGGTGAACAACGTCCAGGACCATTTGCTAGATACCTAGAGGAATGCGGTATTGTCCCACAGTACACCATGCCAGGATCACCTAGCATGAATGGTGTAGCTGAAAGACGAAATAGGACTCTTAAGGATATGGTAAGAAGTATGATTGCTCATTCTTCTTTACCAGAGTCACTCTGGGGAGAAGCACTAAAGACAGCAGCCTACATTATAAACAGAGTACCAAGTAAAGCGGTTGCTAAAACACCTTATGAGCTTTGGACTGGTCGAAAGCCTAGTTTAAAGCACTTACACATTTGGGGATGTCCAGCTGAGGCAAGGCCTTATAGGCCAAATGAAAAGAAATTGGACTCCAAAACAGTTAGCAGCTACTTTATTGGGTATTCTGAACGTTCTAAGGGCTATAAATTTTATGATCCCACACACAGGACTATTTTTGAGACGGGAACAGCAACATTCTTTGAGGATGTTGAGTTTGGAGGGAGAAATAAGGTTAGAGACATTGCTTTTGAGGAGGAATTGGCTTCAAATCCAATCCATACAATCATTTCTGACAATATTCAAGTAACTATACCTGTTATTGATCAAGAAATGAATCCGGAACCTCAAGAAGACAATGTTGAACAACTCCCTGTTCCAGAAGAACAAACTCAACAACCTCAAGAACCAGTGCCATTAAGGAGATCCACGAGAGAAAAGAGAAATGCTATTCCGGATGATTATATTGTATTTCTCCAAGAACATGAGGAAAATAATGGAATGATGGAAGATGATCCAATCAACTTTCATCAGGCCATGAAAAGTTCTAACTCTCAAAAGTGGATTGATGCCATGAATGAGGAGTACAAGTCTATGCAAGACAATAAGGTTTGGGAACTTGCTCCATTACCAGAAGGTGCAAAATCAATTGGTTGTAAATGGATATTTAAAACCAAGCGGGATGCAAATGGTAATGTGGAGAGGTATAAGGCACGTCTTGTAGCAAAAGGCAATACTCAAAAGGAAGGTGTTGATTACACAGAGACTTTCTCTCCAGTTTCATCGAAAGACTCTTTTAGAATAATCATGGCACTTGTTGCTCATTTCAATCTTGAGTTACATCAAATGGATGTTAAGACTGTATTTCTCAATGGGGACATTGATGAGATGATTTATATGGTGCAACCAGAAAACTTTGTGTCAGGAGACCCAAAGAATATGGTTTGTAAATTAAGGAAATCCATTTATGGACTCAAGCAAGCTCCTCGTCAATGGTATTACAAGTTTCAACAAATAATTATCTCGTTTGGCTTTGAGATGAATATTGTTGATGACTGTGTATATCAAAAGTTTAGTGGGAGTAAGTATATTTTTCTGGTTCTGTATGTCGATGACATATTGCTTGCCACTAATGATATAGGCATGTTGCACGAAACCAAGAGATTTCTATCAAAGAATTTTGAGATGAAAGATCTTAGGGACGCCTCTTTTATATTAGAAATCCAGATACATCGAGATCGTTCTCGAGGTATACTTGGATTATCACAAAAGAGCTATATCGATAAAGTACTCAAAAGATTTGGCATGCAAAATTGCAGACCAGGTGACACCCCTGTTGCAAAAGGAGATAAGTTTAGTCTCAATCAATGCCCTAAAAGTAACCTTGAAATTCAGGAAATGCAGAAGATTCCCTATGCTTCAGCTGTAGGGAGTCTAATGTATGCTCAGGTGTGTACGCGTCCGGATATTGCGTACATTATTGGTATGTTAGGTAGATACTTAAGCAACCCTGGTATGGATCATTGGATAGCAGTCAAAAGGGTTATGAGATATCTTCAGAAAACAAAAGATTATATGCTCACATACAGAAAATCTGAACAGTTGGAGGTCATTGGGTACTCTGATTCTGATTTTGCTGGATGCCAAGATAGCAGAAAGTCTACATCAGGCTACATTTATATATTAGCTGGAGGAGCTATATCATGGAAAAGTGTCAAACAGACACTTGTAACTTCTTCCACTATGGCAGCAGAATTTGTAGCTTGCTATGAGGCATCCAATCATGGAATATGGTTGCGAAATCTTGTCACTGGACTGTGCATTCTGAAAAATATTGAAAGACCACTAAAGTTATTTTGTGACAATAAATCAGCAGTAATGTATTCTAATAATAACAGGAGCTCAACTAAGTCAAAACATATTGACATTAAGTTCCTAGTTGTGATAGAAAGGGTACAGAGTGGTCAGATATCCATAAAGCATATTGGGACAAACTCCATGATAGCTGATCCTCTTACTAAA
This sequence comes from Asparagus setaceus, assembly GCA_012295165.1. Classification (NCBI taxonomy): domain Eukaryota; kingdom Viridiplantae; phylum Streptophyta; class Magnoliopsida; order Asparagales; family Asparagaceae; genus Asparagus; species Asparagus setaceus. The sequence continues at coordinate 24,268,812 of CM022704.1, read as the reverse complement.
GGATTACCACCCAAGGTCTTTCATGAGCACACAGCTCATATGAGTGTAGTAATAATTGAGGATATCTTGTTTTAGTGAGAGTTTGTGATTTTATTGCTTTATGTGTATTTTGGACATATTTATGTTTGGTTATTTTCTGATCAGAATAAAGTATTCGGATTATACACTCTGCTACATTATGTTTGAGGATGACCTCACTAAAGTTTAAGGTAGGACCAGTTGAAAATAGACATGCATGCATCACATTGCATGTAATTTTCATGCCGCACATCCATGATTGATCTATGTCATTTGGTATTGGTATATGTGACCATTGATGGGTTTAGTCACGATAAATGTGACGAAGACCGCTTTGATCCTATATTGATATAGTCAATGGGCGAGATTGTTTGGAGATACCCTTATCGGTGATAGCAATTTTGAGCTCATAAAGTTATACACATTTTCAAAGAAACATATGGTGCCCAAGTGGGAGATTGTTAGATTTAAATCTAATTAAATCTATTTGTGGGCACATATGTTACATTAATGTGTAGTGCTATACTTAAGGCTAACCCACTAAAGTGATCAATCAATTTGGGTTAATGGGTATTTAAATAAATTATGGGTTAAATGTGCAGATACCAGGTTGTAATTACAATTTGATGAGGGGCCAAATTGTAAAAGTACAACACCTATATATATGGGTTATGGTCCCTAATCTAGGGTTACGTTCTCTAATTCTCTTCACCCCCATCTAGAGAGAAGTTTAGCTGTAGAGAGACCCTCAAGATTAGAAGATCTCAAACCCTAATTCAGATCTTCATGGATTCAGGTACGCTTCCGATTTTGTTCTTGTTAATCTCTTTGAATTAATCATGGTTATAAAATCCAACATCCATCTCTTCTCCCACAGCAATAACTTACCTTATAGATTCTAACCATGTAATAGTTTCCTGAATATTGGTGAGATTTGGGTTCTCCACCTCTTCTGCAACTGAGAATGCATAAACTCCCATGTCTGCGTAGTCATATCTCTAAGGAGATCGTATTTGCCTTCAAACTCAGCGAGAGGCCATCATATCTGGCTCTTACTGTTGTTGCTTTGCTGGTGGCTCCTTTGTCGGTTTAATCATAGAACTCAATAAATCCTAACTGTTGATGCTGAAAAATGCACACAGTCAAATGATCTCTGCTTTGATCTGAACTTTTGACGTGGAGCTCGCTTTCTCTTCTAGTGCCTGGAAGTGATGACAGATGGAAGGGATTTGGTTATGCCGGAGAACGACCTGTGAAAAGACGGAGTTGGTATCTCCGGTGATCTCTCCGACGGTCAAGTTAGTAATAATTTTTATGTTGGAAAATCTTACAAGAAAAAAGATTAGGGTTTTTGTTCTTAGTTACCTCTTTCATTGAGCAATACCCTATTTATACGAGGGATCTAAGGGCATTCTTGTCTCTTTAATTGATTTGGACTTGAGGGGTGAGTCAGATAGACTTCCACACGGCGACCGCTGATTGGGCTAAAGTTTGGTATGGGCGGCCGTGTCGGATTTACCTTTACAGGTGTAGAACGATCATTGGTCTTAGAGTTTGTACTGTTCCTTCACTATTAATGAGATGGGATTGGCGACGTGCACCACACTGTTAAGTTTAAGGTGTCTTAAATACTGTGAGGGACGGAGATATTAAGACACTGACTGTTCATTTAATGTGATATGGACGTATTGTCGGGGTCAAGGCCTATGCCACCGTCACTTACGTTGAGCATATAAGCTTGTCAAACGAGGAATCACCATCAAGCGGTCGTAGAATCGAACGACTTAATTATCTCGGCTTTCATATGCAGACGACCTAGAGAAGAGCAATTTAACATCGCTTGGTGTCGTTCACGGGGGCACCCAGTTAACGAGTCGAGTATTGATGCCTATCGACTCGTTTCGCGGAAGGGTTCAGCCGAAGAGCCGCGTAATGACGCCTTCCGCGTCGTCCACGAAGGCTTTTGGCTGAGAGAGTCGAGTGATGACGCCTTTCGTGTCGTCCACGAAGGCTTTTGGCTGAGAGAGCCGAGTGATGACGTCCTCCGTGTCGTCCATGAAGGCTTTTGGCTGAGAGAGCCGAGTGATGACGCCTTTCGTGTCGTCCACGAAGGTTCTCGATTGGTGGGTCGAGCGATGGCATCAAGGGACGGCATGTTCATTTCGCTTGGCAATCGGGTCTGGGTCATTTCTGTCGAGATGACTTGCCCAATCGGCACTCTAACCCTTGCGGTTGTGTCTCTCTCACTCGACTAATTAGTTCCCCACTAATAATTAATAATAAAAATTATCCAGGACCATAACACTAACATATAAGGATTTGACTAAAATTGGAAATATTCGATTTGTTGGGCACCTGAGCCGATAAACAATCTGTGCTACGGCTCATGGTGTGTGTGCATCCGAACAGAAAGTCAGTCAGCTATGTCGCCTATGAGTAATGTACTCATGAGCTCAATCAGTCGATGGTGTTGTTTGCGCTACTTCTGTGATAGTGCATGTTGATTGCTACTCCCAGGAGGATTTTGGACATGCTTCTTTGTTTGAAAATTAATTCGTCCATTAAAGACACATCGATTCTGTTGCTTCCGAAATAATTCACTTATTTTATTAATTTATAAAAGTATAAAGTATTTTAGTAATAACTTAATGATTTTTAATTTTTTAACATAGTTGTATAACTCAGTATGTTATAAAGATTCTTGGGTAATCATTTCTTTATCTATTTGAATCATGGACTGGCCTGAGATTAGTAGGAAACAAATTGGAGAACGTATTTCAAACCAAATAATCTTGACTTTGTGACGTCCTATTGCTCCTTTTAAGCAGTGGGCAGTAGATTTCTTGCTTTATTCCTTTTCCTTCTCTACTATTTCTCATTTCTCATCTCAAAGATAAGATGGAAGGAGGAGCTCGATGCATTGCATCTTTGACCCCATTGAAAGTTCTACTAGCTTTTGATGAATCTCAATTGAAACCTAACACTTGTCATTATCAAAAAATTGACAAGGCTCCATATGAGATTCCACCTCTTATTTTATGCTGAACTTCAATTAGCAACAAATCAGTGATATTAATTAATGGATTAGTGGTTGCATAAAAGTCTTTGTTTAAAGTGCTTAAATTATAGGTATTTTGAACCTCTTTGGTACATTTAGGTCTAAGGAGAGAATTTGTCAAGATGAACATTTAAACCGTACATGCGGAAGATCAAATTAAGCCTGTCGAAAAAGTAGGATAGTAGATACGAAAAATAGGAACTTGATCCGACTAGTTTTCTATAGACATGAACAAATATGTGATTAGAAAATCTTGATCTAGGAACTAATCATGTCATCATTTTTTTATAATTTCTCTGTTGATGCAAGGAAAAACCTGATAGATTGAGTCCACGAGATTGGACTTGATGTAGAGACCTCCCTTGATCTCCTTATATGACTGATGGTGAGCTAATCTTGAGATTGCCCGTGACATAGAAAAAGTGTCAAATTGACGATGGTGTGCTGTAACACAGAAAAAACGTCAAAAAGTAGTATGTATTAATTTTGCTTAAATAACAAATGAATTGAATCTAAAAGATTTTCAGCCTAAGTAGAGCTAGCAACTTCATTCAAAAGACCTAAAATTTTAAATATCCACACTAAGTCCAGTCAAGGGGTCTTATTCCAAACACAAGCAAAGATTCTCTACATCTTTGATTACAGAAAGTTTATAATTGATTACATGGGTTAATAGTATTGGTTGATTTAGTGGGTTCTACAATTTAAAGATATTTTTATATAATTTAAATAAGTTATTTATGGGGTTCATATAGTGAAGAGATGTGATTGGTAAATTGTAGAGATTCTACAATCAGAGACGTAGGCAGAGGGATCTCTACCCTCCATACACACCTAGATTCTATGACTCATTCTACTCGTTCCACATAACCACATAATATGCAGAGTTAAGACAAAAGTCCGTATTTCTTTGCCTAAATTTCAGAGAACCCCCTTTAATTTGCATGATTAACAGATAACCCCCCCCAAAAAAAATTTACTTTCAAAATACCAGAAAACCCCCTTCAACTTTCAACATTCTCCCCGAAATCTCCCTAAAAGCGTGAACCACATTTTTTCGCTGGTAAAATTATCTTTATGTGTAATTTTATGCTAATTTTACCCACCCAAGTGAAATTTAATATTGCACTAGACGCTATTAGAATTTCATGAAAAAAATGTTGAATTTTACTGGCCTTTTCTTATAACCCCTAAACTTTAGGGGAGTTTTCTGATACTTTGAAAGTGATGGGGGGTTATATGATATCTCCCAAAGTTAAAAGGGTGTTTTCTGAAATTAGCAATTACAAAATGAGAGACACAATCAAGCATGAGGTATAAGTTGTCATTTCAAGTTTATTCGGGTCAAAATATTTGTTTGTTTGGTTGACAATTTATAATAGATTGGACTTGGATACATTCTCGATCTCAGGGAATTAAACACAGAACTATTGTGCCTAGAATGAATATTTTCTTCCTATGACTATTTTCTTCTACATCTACTTTTGTGAATATGTCCTTTATACCTCTTCTTACAAAAAAATTGTCCTACTACTAATTTAAATTAAACGTAATCTTCTAAATTTCTAACCCTTTGAAGTGCTTTGTCTTCCCTCCTAAAAGAAAATAATAGAAAAGGTACTAATTCTTTGTACCTTGGTCTTGATCATGAATTTATTTGATGACCAATTGACCCTAATTACTTGTTTGAATAGAAAGTTAACGTTCATATTGCAATTGAGTCTTGCCTTGAATTTGTACGGTCTTAAATGAACTTTAGCTGATTTTCCATTGCATTTCGCATGAGTATAGACAAAAAGCTCAAGTAATATTAAAAGATGACTCCATTATACGTTGATAGAGCAAAGATTATGTCATCATGCTTTACCCATACAAAAGAGCAAACTTATATACCTAACATGCAACGACTAAAACTAGAATTGTTTATGGCAGTATCTTTTCCTGATTTAATTTTAATCCACCCACTTTTAAAGTCATTTTTAAACAAAAATGCTTGTACTGAATTATTTTTAACTTTGTTTTTATTTTACCAGTATAGTATGTGGTAATTAAAAAAATCAAACTTAGCCCAAAATATTTCAATTACATCAAAATATTTCATCTTACATCAAAATATAGCAACTAAAACATGAATATAGCAAACTAGATAGAACCATAACTGTTGATGTCAGTTATCAAACAGGAAAAATTAGTGTGGATTTTTTTGGTGTGTTAGGGTTCCTCAATCTTCTTCGATGGTTGGTTATGGAGTATAGGATTCAGTCCTGCACACAAACAACACGTGAGAGGATCAGAGTTGGGATCTCCTGTGGTTCCTCCGATGCTCAAGTCAGTAGTGAGCTCGAGTGGAGGAAAAAAGTATGATCATAGGGTGTTTAATTGCAAAAGATTGCTTACCTCTATGCGGTGGATAGTACCTCTATTTATAGCAGATCTTGGGGGGTAATTGTGTAACTTTGGCTGAGTCTAGGCAGGTAGCTTAGTTGGCAGATACTTTACAGGTGTCGGCTACAGATAGGATGAGTCACCTATGCGTTTAATGTGATGGTGACAAGGGGAGCATGGTGCTGACGAGGTCCGATGAGTCATAAAGACTTTCGGGGCTGGAGTAATGATGATTCCGGCCATGCATTCAATGTGATGGTGATTGACTGGATGAGTCACCTATGCATTTAATGTGATGGCGACAAGGGGAGCATGGTGCTGACGGGGTCCGATGAGTCATAAAGACTTTCGGGGCTGGAGTAATGATGATTCCGGCCATGCATTCAATGTGATGGTGATTATTTGGATGAGTCACCTATGCATTTAATGTGATGGCGACAAGGGGAGCATGGTGCTGACGGGGTCCGATGAGTCATAAAGACTTTCGGGGCTGGAGTAATGATGATTCCGGCCATGCATTCAATGTGATGGTGATCAACTGTTGGCGGGGAATTCAAGAACAAATTGCCTCTCATCTCGGCCTTGCAAGGGGGCCGACAAATGACGCCTTTTTATTCGGCCATCTCGGATTCGGAAGTTCTCGACCCAATCTTGTAGAATGAAGAGAAGTTGGGTCGGCGGGTTTCGAGTAAGGATGCCTTTCGACTTGGCCCCTCTTGGGAAGGGTCGAGTGTTGACGTTACTCGAGTCATCCTACATAGGGCGAGGTCAATTTAGTGTTTAGTTAATATGGGACACGTGTCAGTTCCTGGAGTTGGGGGAGGATTAACACTTAGCTATTTCTGTGATATAACACTGGCCCCTTTCACTCGAACTTGGGTGGCTGAGTCCGAGTAAAATTGAACAGTCACTTGTTGGGGTTTCGAGGCGCATTTATGAGGGGTTACTAATAGGTTGCTGTTGATGTGACGTTCTGATCTCGCCACGTGTCTGCATCCACGCTTATATATATCCTTGCTCTTCCAAAGGGTTTACTTTACCTATCTTCAAAACCCTAGAACTTTCTACGTTGATCGGTTTCCGATCATCTTCTCCATTTGCTGACGATTTCCTCACTAATGGCTTCTTCTGCTACAGCCATCGTCGCTTGCAATGAGGCTAGGATCAGCCTGCTATAGAAATTCCACTCCAAAATGCACTCAATGGATTTTGAGACCTACTACGACCACTTCTATATTCCCCAGACACTTACGTTGTTAGCGCCCGAGAGAAATCAGGCGGTGTACGATCACAGCGGCATTGTTGCTCCAGTGTATATCAGACACTTGGAGTATGGCCTTCACCTCCCGCTTCATCCATTTCTCCACCATACATTTGAGGCCCTGGGGGTCTCGCCCTCTCAGATCAAGCTGAATTCTATCGCCACGCCTGTGGGATTTGTAGTGATCTGCCCACCGAGTGGGAGTCGAACAGACTCTCCGAATTCTCGGCCACCTTCTCAGCATCAAGGTCGGGAAGAACGAGGGCCACTACTATTTCCAAAACTTGGGGGGCTTCAAAGTCATCTCGAACCCTCTCAAGTCGAACAAGGACTGGAAGGAGAGGTTCATGTGGGTTTTCAGGGTAGACCCGATTCTAGCTTGCTCGGCTTGGCCTGAGATCAAGAAGGATGTTCTGAGACCGGGCTTGCTCTCGGTTGAGGAGAAGCGCGGGGTCGAGAAGATTCGGGCTTACGCTGGGTCCCATAGGATCGAGAATTTATTTGACCGTTCGGTCATGCGGGTGGTCAGCATCTCTGGAACCCCGCTGATTGAAGGAGACAAGGCCCGAGCAGCGGTATTAGCGTTGCTGCTGGCGGAGCCTGATGCAACTCAGGTGAGGGCCCCAACCAGGTCCCAGAAGCACTTGCAGCCTGACTTGACCCCAGAAGAGGCTGAGGAGGTTACAGCGAAAGCTGCTGAGATTACAGCTCGGTTGGCTAGATCGAGTTCGTCTATCGCCAAGGTCGAGAGGTCTGAGAAGAAGAGGAGGCGGCTAAGGAAAGTGAGCAGCCGGGACCCTTCTGGAAGTGCTAAACCAGCAAAGGATAAGGAGGGGGCACAGTAGAGGCGACCAACCCTGCTCCTGTCAAAGAATCTGAGGAAGGCAAAATCTCTGCCACTCCCCTCTCAAAGGCCCCTCGGGCGAGTCAACTGAGGTCGTCGTGGTTGATGAGGAGTCCCACGTACAGGCTGAGGGGGATGAAGTGGTGGCAGCTGCACCTGTGGGGGGTCCAGGCTCGGACCGTGGAGGAGACGGCCTCTACAGCGCTTGTCGAGTCAGCCCACCGACAGGGCAAGGAGCTGACCGCTGAAGAGCCGGTAGCGGAGGAGGCGCCCCCTTCTCAAGGATCTGGATGGCCCTTCCCCCACCGTATCGATGAGCTTGTGCCGAACGTGTGGGGGAGTTAAAGATGATGATGATGGGGTTGTCCAAGGTCGGCCCTTGATACGATAAGGAGCCGCCTGAGGAGCATCGGTTCATCCCCGAGTGATATCTGATGCAAGGGGGTCAGTCCTGGAGTCTAGGATAGCTCAGAGTAAGGCTCTGGACCAGTTCTGCCTGCCCCGAGATGATGAGATACTCTCGACCATGCCAAACTATGGCCTTCACCAGGCCTTCAAAGGCTACTTGCTGTGAGGAGCCCTGGTCGAGCATGAGCTATTTTCTCAGCTCGAGCATGCACGAGGCCTCCACTCCAAGCTCCAGGAAGATTTGGAGGCCGAGAGGATGGCTCAGGAGGCGGCCAAAAAGAGTACAGCTACCAAAGAGGACAAGCTGGCGGCCTGGAAGAGGAGCGAGGGAAAATGGCGCAGGGAGCTGGAAATGCTGGACAACATGGTTAAGGGCCTGAAGGGGTCAATCAGCAAGAAGTCATCTCGAATCAGCAAGCTTGAGGAAGACCTCGGTCATTTTGAGCATGAGCTTTGTGAGCAGGATGACACGATAAGGTACCTGAAGGAGGAGGTAGAGGTCGAGAGGCGGGAGAGCACTGACACTTTTGAGCGGGCTCGGCTGGCTCGTCAAAACATTGAGACCTTGTAGGACCGGCTGAAGGAGGAGGAGGCTGCATATGAGAAGTTAAGGAAGGAGGTGACCCGAGTGTCACTGGAGGCTAAGAGACAACGAGAGTCATCCCTCGCCGAGATTCAGGCACTGTAGAGTCGCCTCAGCCATTTAGAGTCCGAGGCCTACCGGGTTGAGGTCGTTGAAAATTACCACAACGACACTCTCGAGAAGGTGGAGGTTGCCCTGGCCTGCAAGGCCAGCTTTGATTACCTCATGATGCAGCTTCTTGCCGAGTTCAAGATCGATCCTGGACGATTTCTTTATCCCTCCCGAGTCGCTAATTGTCTTGACGCTCTACGGGAGATAGAGATGAGGGGAGGGGGCTTTGTCCTGGATGTCAATAATAGAGATGAGGAGGGTGAGGAGTCGGCCCAAGGAATGGGTGAAGGCTAGGCTCAAGATAGTTGGGCTAGCCGTCCTAAAGACGAGGAAGACGAAGAGGTCAGGTCTGAGCCTCGGTCGCCTCCTCCGCTGACTTCTACTGCTACTGCCCCTCCACGCTCAATTTTTGCTCCCGGTCCCAGCGCCGCTCTAGCTTCAAGTCCCACGCCTGCTCCGAGTTCGGCCCCTTGAGAGCTCATGTGTATCTTTTTATCCCCCTCTTTTTTTTGGCGACATCTTTGTGATGTAAATGTTCCTTGTATTGTAAATATTTTGACATATGAATAAAAAAGATGCACTTTTATCGATTCAATCTGTGTACCTTTTTTTATTGTACTTATGTGTTTATCTATAGTTTATCTCATATAAATTTGGCTTCAAATCTTAGAGGTGTTTCATATAGACGCCAACGTTCAAGATTTGTAACTGAGATGGGTCGGTTTCGTGCCTTGGTTTTACTCCGAAAGGATACCAAGTTCTTTCAAGTTGTAGTCAATTGAGTCGATGATGTGCCTTGGTTTTATTCCAAAAGGATTCCAAGGTCTCTCGAGTTATAGTCGATCGAGTCGATGAGGTGCCTTGGTTTTATTCTGAAAGGATACCAAGGTCTTTCGAGTTGTAGTCGACCGAGTCGATGACGTGCCTTGATTTTATTCTAAAAGAATACCAAGGTCTTTCAAGTTGTAGTCGACCGAGTCGATGACGTGCCTTGGTTTTATTCCGAAAGGATTCCAAGGTCTCTCGAGTTGTAGTCGATCGAGTCGATGATGTGCCTTGGTTTTATTCCAAAAGGATACCAAGGTCTTTCGAGTTGTAGTTGACCGAGTCGATGACATGCATTGGTTTTACTCCGAAAGGATATCAAGGTCTTTCGAGTTGTAGTCGACTGAGTCGATGACGTGCCTTAGTTTTATTCCGAAAGGATACCAAGGTCTTATGTTCGTGCCTCGAGAGGCTCCGAGGTCTTATAGGTACTACAAAAATATAGCACAATAAGATTATCAAAAAATATTTATATCACATGAGAACCTTACAGTTACAATTACTGAAAATATTTCTTGCGATGCTCTATGTTCTAAGAGTGCTGTAAGATTCTTCTATCAGGACTTCGCAGCCGGTAAGTGTCGGGATGTACTTCCTCGATGATCGTGTACGGCACCTCCCAATTGGCTACCAATTTTCTGCGCCTAGTGTCTCTGTCCAAAATTGCTCTTTGAAGGACGAGATCGCCAATGCTAAATCTTTGAGCCTGGACCTTGCTATTGTAGTGTCGGGCGATGCGCTGTTGATTGATGACATGTGATCTAAGTGAGTTTTCTTGAACTTCATCAGTAAGGTCAAGTCCGACTCGTAGTCCAATTGAGTTTGATTCTTCGTCAAAATACTACAGTCGGATGGTTTGCATGCCGACTTCTACCGGGATGACCGCTTCAGCTCCATATGTTAGCTTGAATGGGGTTTACCCTATGGAGTTTTTGTGGGTGGTTCGGTATGATCACAAAATCTAAGGTAGCTCTTCAACCTAGTTTCCAACTGCTTTATCCACCTTCTTCATCAGAGCTTGAAGTATGCACTTGTTCGCGGCTTCTGTGAGTCCATTGCATTTTGGGTGTGCAACTAAAGTGAATTTTAGCTGTATCTTCCATTCTTCACAGAAACTACGGAAGCCTTTGCTGTCAAATTGAGTGACATTGTCTATGATGAAAGAAGTGGGAACTTCAAATCTACAGATGACTGATTTCCACACAAAATTTGTGGTGTTGCTCTCGCCGATTTTGGCCAAAGGCTCAGCTTCTATCCATTTTGTGAAATAGTCCATGGCAACAATCAAAAACTTTCGTTGTCCTGAAGCTGTTGGGAGAGGTCCCAATAATTCCAATCCCCATTGAGCAAAAGGAATCGGGCTTAGGAGGGGAGTGAGTTTAGTTGCCAAAGCTCATGGTATACTTGAGAAGAACTTGTAGGTTTTGCATCGAGAGATGAGTCTCTTGGACTCGGTTAGGATGGTGGGCTAATAGTAGCCTTGCCGAATAACCTTCTGGACTAGAGTTTTGGCTCCTGGGTGATTCCCTTAAGTTCCCTCATGAATCTCCTTTAGAACATAACTGGCCTCTGTCGGCTAGAGACATCAGAGATAGGGCCCCACAATACTGCTAGAGTACGAGATCTGATAGAGTTGGTTATCGATCATATGATATCTTCGAGCATTTCTTTGTAGACTCCTTGCTTCAGTAGCATTCTCTGGTGAGGTCCCCCCTGTCAGATATTGGATGAGTGAATCCATCCAACAGGACTCCATTGGAGCTTCAGTCTGCATGATTGAGTTGGTTGGAGCTTTCGCGATGCTAGGATTTTTGAGGGTGTCCGTATACACGGGTCCCTGACTATTCCCTGAGATGGATGACCCGAGCTTGGATAAGGCATCCGGCCAAGCGTTGAGGGCGCGGGGGACTTAGGCGATTCTGAAATCTTTGAAGTTGCTTATGAGCCTTTGACCGCCTTCGAACACTGGGTCATTCTCGAGTCTTTGGCTTCATAATCTCCCTTTACTTGGTAGACAACAAGCTGGGAGTTGGTCAGGATGTAGATGAGCTCAGCCTTAATTGCTAGGGCGGCTCGGAGTCCTATCAAGAGGGCTTCATACTCCGCCTCGTTATTTGAGGTCGGAAATTAGAAGGCGATGGAGTATTCATGTATGGACCCATCAGGGCTACGTAGAATGACTCCAGCTCCACTACCCCCGTCTCCAGATGATCCATCCACCTTCAATAACCACCACAAGGAGAATTCAGGCAGATCGTGTTTGAGAGTGCTATGTTTCCGAGAAGGAAGCGCCTTGATCGCCTTGCGGACTGCAGCATTTGGAAGAGGGAGTGATAGGAGGGGAGATGGGTCAGCGTCTGTTATGGATGACTCTATCAGGAAGTCGACCAAGGCTTGAGCTTTTATGGTCATTTTGGGCTCAAATTGTACATTATATTCGCTGAGCTTGACTGACCAGTTGATCATCCTTCCAGAAGTGGTAGGGCTATCGAGTGCTTTCTTTAGGAGCAGGTTCGTCCGTACCACTATAGTGTGAGCTTGGAAATAGAGGCGAAGCCTTCTGGCCGTAATTATGAGAGTGAATGAGGCATTCTTGATGAGGGTGTAATTGAGCTCGGCCGCCTTCAGAATCCGGCTGACATAATATATTGGCCTTTGTGCATAATTTTCTTCTTGAATCAAGATAGAGCTTATTGCCTCTTATGAGATTGCCAGATAGAGGTATAAGGTTTCTCCTTCTCTGGGGCGGCTTAACAGAGGATTGGTGCTCAAATATCTCTTGAGGTCACTGAAGGCCTCACTGCACTCTGCCGTCCAGCCACTGCCTTCCTTCAATTCCTTGCTTCCTCTCAAAGTTTTGAAGAATGGGAGGCTTCTCTCGTCAGATTTTGAAAGGAAGTGGCCCAACGTAGCTATCTTGCCGTTCAACTTCTGGATGTCCTTCCATGTGCGAGGCTCAAGCATCTACTCTATGGCGGTTATCTTCTCAGGGTTGATCTCAATGCCCTATTGGGTAATCATGAACCCAAGGAATTTTCCTGATTGCACACCGAAGGCACATTTAGCTGGATTGAGCTTCATGCGAAAGTGTCGGAGGACATAGAAAGTTTCTTCAAGATCTGACATATGAGATACCGTCTGCTTTGACTTCACCAGGATGTCGTCCACGTATGCCTCCACATTGTAACCAATCTGGTGTTTAAAAATTTTGTTAACCAGTCTCTGATAAGTGGCCCCTACATTCTTGAGACCGAAGGGCATCACCTTGTAGCAGTAGGTCCCTTAGTCAGTGATGAATGAGGTCTTTTCTTGATCATGCTCTGCCATCATGATCTGGTTGTATCCAGAGAAGGCATCCATAAAGCTGAGTGGTTCATGGCCCCCGCTCTCGTCTACCAGTTGATCAATCCTCGGGAGGGGATAGCTATCCCTTGGGCAAGCTTTGTTTAGGCTGGTAAAGTCCACGCACATTCTCCACTTGCTAGTGGACTTCTTGACCAGCACCATATTGGATAGCCAGTCTGGGTATTGAACCTCTCGGATGAAGCCGGCCTTGAGCAATCGGTCGACTTCATCAGCGGCCGCCTTCTACCTCTTAGGGCCGAGATGCCTCTTCTTTTGTCGAACCGGCTTGCAATGTCGGTTAACCGAGAGTTCATGGCTCATCACTTCTAGGGGAATTTCTGGCATGTCTTCGGGTCCCCAAACAAACACATCTGCATTGTCACATAGGAACGTGATCACAGCTCCTCGTTTGGGCTTAATGAGGCCTGACCCAATTTTGATCTTCTTCGATCCAACAAGGTCGATCAGTACTTCTTACAATTCTTCTATAGGAGTCGTCCGCTCCCGTTCTAGGTCCTTTTGCATCTGGAGGCGGGTCTTCTCAATTGGCAGGGTCTCCAAAACTCTTTTCCCTTTCATTGAGAGCAGATAGCATGATCTGGCTTCTCGCTGATTGTTTCTCGCAAACCCGACTCATTATGGCATTGGGAACTTCATCATCTGGTGATATGTGGATGGGATCGCCTGTAGGTTATTCAAGAAAGTTCTTCCGAGAATAATGTTGTAAGCGGACTTTACATCCATCACCACAAATTCAGTTTGAACAGTGGACTGGCAAGGATATTCGCCGACTACTAGGGGTAGAGTAATCAGCCCTTTTGGTTGGAACGAGTGTCCTGTGAACCCAATGAGGGGACCCCGACATGGTTGTAATCTTGACTTATCAACGCCCAAATGGTTGAAGGCGTCTATAAACAGGATATCGGTGGAACTCCCAGTATCCACCAAGATTCGTTTGACCCAAAAGCTATTAATCTCGGCTGATAAAATGAGTAGGTCATCATGAGGCATCTCTATGCCCCTCATATCAGCGTTGCTGAAGGAAATGAGCTGATCTATCCTCAGTTTCTTCTCACAGAGATTGATGTCCAATGCTCGTCGAGCATATTTCTTCCGATCATTATTGGACATTCCTCTTGCTATTGGACCTCCGCTGATGGTATTGATGATGCCCTGACTACCTGTCTCTCCGGGTTATTTATCTTGTTGATGTTGGTGACGAGGCAATCTTGATCAAGACCTTCTTTCTGACTTCTCTAGAGCGGGTTCTCCCCTGTCTCGTCGAGAGATGAGCCTCTTTAGCAGTCCTTTTTATATCAAGTCTTCAATATCTCTCTGGAGGACTCTACATTCATCAGTGTGATGACCGTGGTCTCTGTGGTGCTGTAGTATTGCTTGGTATCTCTGGATCGAGGGTTCGACTTCATGCGGGGAGGAGTGGAAGTCAGGTATCCTTCTCTCTAGACTAAGTAGAGAGCTTGTGAGAGAGAAGTGTTGAGGGAAGTGAGGGCCAGTCTCTTGGCCGCCTCTTTCCTCTGATCTCTCTTGTCGGCCCTATTCAACTTGGAGTCGGTTTTGGGGGGGTCCTTCTCCGTCTTCTCTTTTGGAGAGGGCTCAGCTTCTGCCGTTGCTGTTACTCTGGCCGCCTTCTTGTGGGCTCAGGCATCTTCCGCATCCATGTGTCCTCGAGCTCTGGCCATTACCCGTTCATAGTTGGTGACATGGTCTATGATGAGTGAGTCGGCCAGCTTATCATCTTCTAGCCCTGCCGAGATTGCGGCCATGGCAACCATGTTGCCAGGGTCGTTAACTTCCTGCCTTTTAGCTTGGAATCTTTTGAAGTAGTCCCTGAGACTTTCCCTAGGGTTCTGTCTCATTTGCAGCAAGATATATGAGGGCTTCTTCTGCTTGGAGTCGGCCAAAAAATGATGCACAAATTTTTGGCTGTGTTGTTCAAAACTATGGATGGACTTTTTGTCCAATGAGTTCCACCACATCTTAGCGCTTCTTGTCAAAGTGATAGATGTTTCGGGTCTTTTATACTATAATTGACACAGATTACAATAAAAAGAATACAATCAAAACTAAGAAAAAATTTATATTTCCAGGTGTTCTTTTCTATGTGTCGATGGAGCCTCGATCTTGTACTCCGTTGACAGTCCGACTAAGATGATGGGTCTTTCGCTGATTGATGATCTCTAATCTCTCAAAAGATAGCGCAGTCTTCTCTAAATAAAGAGATATTAACAGATTCTTTCTCTCAAGGATTGTTGATTAAGCCATATGACTAGCTGAAGAGAGCGAATCCTTTCTCACAAGGATTGTTGATTGAGCCAAATGATTAGCTGATAATAATGATCTAGGAAAGATCAATGAGAATGGAGGAGAGATGGGCTCTTTGTCGATGTAGCCTCTAAATCTCTCTCTCTCTTTCTCTTTTCTCAATGGCAAGAAGTCTAGCCAAGAAAAATATTAATCCCAAGACCTTTCCTCCGCCCCTTGTGCCTCATATTGATCATGCCTATTTATAGGCTTCGGAGCATTAAGTGGGTGAGTTAGTGGGCCTTAACTCCCCTTTAAATGAGTGAGTTAGTGGTCATTAGCTCCTCTTAAATGGGTAAGTTAGTAGGGTGAACCGTTTCCTTAAAAGTAGCTTTTAAAAACGGTTATGGGTAAGGTTCGCTAATAACGGCCATGGGCGAGGTTCGCCAATAATTACCACAAGCGAGGTTCGTCAATAATGACCATGAGCGAACTTCACCAGAATGGGTGATATGGCCCATGTGGGCTATTGGGTGAAGCTCGTTGCTGCTTGGGTGAGCTTCGCTATAACTTTGGCGAGCTTCGCTGTAGCTTCGGCGAACTTCACTACGGCTTCATCAATCTTCGCTACGTGGCCCATGACTATTTGGGCGAAGCTCATTTTGGGTGAACCTCGCTAGAAGCTTCACTTTGACTTGGTCTTGAGAGCAAGCTTCATTATGTAGGCAAGCTTTGCTATGGCTTGGGCGAGCTTCACTGATAAGTTCATATTTGACTCAGAATCCGATTTGAACTCGTTTATTGACTTGGTAGACTTGAGGACGCCTTTCGACTTGGCCCAGTGTCCAAGTTGGAGATGCCCTTTTGACTTGGACTCAGAGTTCAACTTGAGGATGCCTTTCTACTCGACCCAGAGTCCAGATTGGAGACGCCTTTTGAATTGGGCTCAGCGTCCAACTTAAGGACGCCTTTTGGCTCGGCCCTGAGTCTAACTTGAGGATGGACTCGGACTCAAGTCCTCTTTGGCTCAGATACAGTCATGTTTGCATGTGACTGCAGCCTGCCATAGGCCGATGCTTGAGCCCATCTGAAGTATGTAGCCCATGGGTGTTCACTTCTTAGACTCGGACTCAGTGTTAGTCCAAAAGAGTATATTTTAACCGTCTACAAGACCCCTCCCCCCCCCCCCACAAGTTTTCGTGATCCTATATTCAGACTTGTAACAGGGAATGAAATACTTTGGGTAATCACCAGAGGTATACTGTTGAACGTAGCTTTGGTTGTCTTTCATAGGCTGAACATATCTCCATTTGACTACTTTGCTGCCATAGGTGTACTGTTAAACATGGCTTTTCGTCATTGGACTCATCTTGGTTGAATGCTAGTTTGCATTTTGAAGTGCTTGTTATTGAGATTCCATCTAATTCTGTGTTTGGAACTTATATTTGGAATGAAGCTACTGGAGCATGTCTGAATTTTTGCGTAGCTGCTGGAGCGTGGCCGAATGTTGGCACAGCAGCTGAAGCATAGCCAAATCTTGGCGTAACTGCTGGAGCATGGCTGAATATTGGCGTAACTTCTGGAGTGTAGCTAGATATTGGCGTAACTGCTAGAGTATAGCCATATGTTGGCGTAATTGCTGGAATATAGCAGGATGTTGGCGTAATTGCTGGAGTATAGCAGGATGTTGGAGCTTAGCCGAATGTTTAACCATAGTTTATACTCGTACGTAGCTGGAGTATTCCATCATCTCGACCGAGCCAGGGAGATTCATGGTGTCCACAGTTTAGGCTCTTGTGTATTTGGAGTGTAGGAAACAGTTTAAATTCATGTACCTATTGGAGTCTACACAATTTAATCTCTTAAGGCATTGGAGTGTGGAGAAGTAGTTTATACTCGTATACTCATCGGAGTGTAGGGAGCTGTTTAACCTCGTATACCCGTCGGAGGTTAGGAAGTAGTTTAACCTCATAATCCCATTGGAGGTTAGGAAATAGTTTAACCTCATAATCCCATTAGAGGTTAGGAGAGATCGACAGAGGTGTAATATCAACCAGTCGACAGAATCAAACCGATAGAGGTGTAATGTTAACGTATCAGGTTTGTAGAATTGGTACTGTTTAGAGGTGTAATGTTAACATAACAGTACTACGGAATTTTGATAGAGGTATAATGTTAACCAGTCGGGTTCGAAGGAGTCCAAAGGACGACTACTGTTTGGAAGTGTAATGTTAACTTAACGGTAGAAAATCAATGGAAGTGTAATGTTAACTAATCGATTTTTTGGCAAAGGTGGATCGATAGAGGTGTAATATTAACCGGTTAAATCCGAAAAGACATGTCGATAAAGGTGTAATGTTAACCGATCAATGAAATGGTCTGACAGAGGTGTAATGTTAACTGGTCGGATTATTGGAGTGGAAATAGTTCAGAGGTGTAATGCTAACATGACGGTAGTAATGCATTTGGAGTGAAGCAGTGGTGTGGTATTACTTGATGACTCGTTGGGGATTTTGATTTGATTTTGGATCAAGATGATCAAAACTTACGGTCAGAGGTGGAAACTTGAACGTGACTGATATCTCTATGGGGAGATGAAATTGACTAGGATCAAGGGTAATACTTCTTGAGAAATTTCTCGCTAATTGGCGCCATAAGCCTATTGCTGTTTTGGTTAATTAGGCGATATGCTCCATTTGAGTAGACTATCTCTACCACAAACGGGCCTTCCCATTTGGGTTTGAATTTTTCTTTAGTCTTGTGTGTGATGATCGTTAGTCGACGAACAGCTAAGACCAGGTCGCCTTCTTCGAAGGATCATTCTGACTCTCCTGTTGAGGGCTCTTGAGATCCGTGACTGGTAGATCTCAATTTGTTGCTGAGCTTATAACCTCAACTCATCTAGCACCTCTAGCTCTTGGAAACGCTTTTGATGATGTTCTTCGATCGTCATCTTCTCGGCAAGGGTGATTCTCAATGACGACACCGTTAGAGGGATCATAGATTCACATTCATATACCAAGAAAAAAGGCGTGGAGCCAGTGGGAGTGTGGACTGTTGTTCGATAAGCCCATAAACACTCTCCAAGTTTCTCATCCCAATCTTGTTTGTTGGAGGAGACGAACTTCTCCAGAAGTTTGGTCTTATTGGAAGCTTCAGCTAGACCATTAGCGGCCGAATTGTACGGCATAGAAGCCACATTTTGAATTTAGAATTTATCGCAGAACTTTACGAACAGTCGGCTGATGAACTGTGGCTCGTTATCATGGACAATCCTTTAAGGGATGCCAAATCGGTAGATTATGTGGTGTTTCAAGAACTTAACCACGTTAGAAGTCCTGACTTCTCTCAGCGGAATAACTTCGGCCCATGTGGAGAAGTAATCAGTAATGGCCAGAATAAATTGATGGCCTTCAGTGGATGGTGGGCTCATTGGCCCAATAATATCCATACCCCATGTCTCGAATGGCCATGAGGCGATAATCAGATGTAATTCTTCTAGAGGATAATGTAGGAATTTGGCGCGAAATTGACACGCACGGCATCTCTTGGCGTAGGCCACTGCGTCTCGCAATTATCATTGGCCAGTAATACCCTAAACAACAATGTCAGTCTTGAAGCTTGGGACCGGGTTGATGAGCTCCACATGTATCATCGTGGGCTTCTTTGATTGCCTCCTGAGCTTCACTTGGTGATAAGCATCAGAGTAATAAGCCGGTGAATGATCGGCAGTACAATGCCTATGTGACGAAATTGTAGAAGAAGTGGCGCGATCTCCTTTGGATTAGGATTTGACATTATGCCATGCAAGGCATAGTTGATGATCGGGTAACACCAATCGTTGAGTTCAAAACCCCGGGGAGTGGTGCAAATCTCATTGGCTTCCAAGATTCGCTTGGGACAACATAGCTGGTGCTTAGCTACCATGATGTGCTTGGTAGACAAGGCCAAGGTAGCTGCTAGAGATGCCAAGGCATCAGCATAAGTATTCTTGAGGCAAGCTACATAGTTGATGTAGAAGCCTTCAAAAGAATGAGCATGTTTCATTGCTTCTTCATGGTATAGTAGGATAGATCGTTGTGTCGGACCTCGTATTCCCTCTAGATTTGATTGACAATCAGTTTAGAATCGCCATAGGCTTCACGATATCTGACACCCATGTCTTAGGCGAATTGTAGGCAAACTATGAGGGCATTATACTTGGCCACATTGTTGGAGCATGGCTCGGTCAGTGAATAAGCCCGAGGGAGGACGTGTCCTTAGGGATCGATCGGCACTACCCCCACTCCTACGATAATAACTCCTGCATGGCTCCATTGCGATGCGCTGATAAAATAGAGTTCCCACACTTTGTGGTCTGAGGCGACGTTCAATTCTGACACCTCATTTGCAATGTTCTCATAGAGCTTGAAAAACTCAGGGATAGAATGATTTCACAAGCCTGGAACTCAGAGATTCTGGCTTCATCATGAGAACTGCAGAGGGCTAACTTCTAATATCATGTAGGGTGTAAAGGCCATCATCAGAGGTGTGATGTTGAACTTGATGACTAATTATTTTGGTAGAGGTTGTATTATTGGAAATACCAAAGAAAATGGTGTTGCCATTAAAGACGCATGCCCTAGAAGACGAAGCTGACAAACTAGGGTTATTTGTTTCAGGTTAAAAGGGGGTTGTTTTTAATTTTTGTATTCTTCAAGGAGTTGTTGGTATTGTTTGAGTTTAAAGAGGTTATTTGTAGTTTTTGAATTTTAAGAGTTCTTTTGCAATTTTCAAATTTTCTAGGGTAGCAATTTCAAACTTTCCAGGATTTGTTTGTTATTTTTTTTGATCTTTTAGGGGTTCTTTATAATTTTCTTATCTTTTAGAGGGTTGTTTGTAATTTTTATAATTTTCAGGGGTCTATCTATAATTTTTGGAATTTTTAAAATTTTAGGTTTTTTCTAGGAGCTTTTTGCAATTTTAAAAACTTTCGGAGCTATTTTAACTTTTAGATTTTTATAGAAGAGTTTTGCAATTTTGGTACTTTTAAGGGATTGTTTGTGTTATGATGTTTCTATTACTAAATACTAATCTCCAATCAATAGCAGACAATTGTCCCGCATTAAACACCTAATCAAATCAACTCAACACCCCGGGATGACCAAAATCTTCAGCATGGCTGACTCAACGGGTCGACATCTCGCGGAGTCGACTCGAAAGACGGTACATGTCAGCCCTCTTGATAGGCCGACACAGCGAGCAACCCACTAGATCATTTCCGTCGGCGATATCTTACGGGGTCGACTCGAAAGACAGTACTTCTCGACACTCAGCCAGGTGAGTAGGAAGACGATGATATACCTCGAGCCCCCCGCTGACAGCTCGTCGCCATCACATTAAATGCATGGTTAGGAGCATTATTTGTCCATTCCTGAAGATCTTTATGACACATTGGACCACGTCGGCACCCCATGCCTCCAGTCACTTCACATTAAATGCCGAAGTGACTCTCTCCACTCAGCAGCCGCCACCTATAAAGCAAGTGCTGACTCAGCCGCCAGCCCATACTCGGCCAAAGTTACCAAATCAACCCTCTATTACCACTATAAATAGGGGGACTATTCCCTACATCAGGGTGAGCAATTTCTAAGCAATATCGACTATTCACTAAGGACTTCTTCAGTTCTTGACTTTTTTCCCACTCAAGCAAATTACTGACTTGATCGTGGGAGGAACAATTGGAGAACACAACTCCGCCCTCTTACGAACCCTAACATGTGCAGGGAAGAATAGCTGGCCCATCTCAGAGTCAGATATTCGGGGAAGTTAGCGGCCCCTCATCACCTCAACTCATAACTAAGTGACTGTGTGATTCCCAACATCAATAGTTTGGCACCCACCATGGGGCCTCTTCCTTCTTCGAGCAATCATGTCTAGTTCTGAGCAGAGGGATGACCAATTCATCCTTGGAGGACAGCAACGGCCTTCAGTATATGTCACTCGAGCGCAGCTTGAAGAGTCGACTCAACGGATCACTCAAACCTTCCAATAGCAGTTCGCAGCGTTTTCTAGCGAACTCCTCAAGCGTTTTCCTCCCCCACAGCTCGCTCACTCTGCCGCTCCTCAACCCTCTGGAGACCAACCTTTGGCGACTCATCCTCTGTCTAGACCTCGGCCTGTACCCCCACCTCAGACTCCACATGCCACGGCCAAGCAATGGAGAGACCGCGCCGGGCACGTGTCCCCTCCACCACACCAGACGACTCTCCTTGTGGACTCGTGGTGGCATCACCTTCGATATGCCGAAGCCTCCGACGAGAACCCTGGCCTTAGTCGCAACAGAGAGCACACAGCAACAGTGCCACGGGACTCTGGACACCGTCCTGTCGCTTCAGGACCTTCAGCTACTCATGAAGCATCCGGCTATGATCGGACTTACCGACCAATCACCGAAGCCATAGGGGGGAACACTCCCCTCACTGACGACATCATGAAGGCTCCCTGCGAGAAGTTCAAGATGCCCCAGGTCGACAAATACAAGGGTGAGGGAGACCCCGCGGAGCATGTCCAGAACTACTATGACATGATGAACATGCTGCAGGCATCCGAGGTGATCATCTACTAGTGTTTCCCTATCACCCTAACGGGAAGTGCCAAGCTCTGGTGGAATGCTGATGGGAAATAAATGATTACCTCCTAAGTTGCAAGTATACAACTTATCAAGTTATAGTATAAGAGATTATCGATCCCACGAGGAAGGCGTTTGTAAGATTATGTTCAAGTTTTGGTTCTCAAATTATGCGCAAGGCAATTAGGAGTTTATGTACATGGTGAAAGTGGTCATGAAAAGAGTAGAGAGTGGATTGTGGATTATGCGCAAATAAAAGAAAAACGAGGAAGAAAATGTGTTGTGGAGAGATTAAGAGTGTGATTGTGACAAAGTGTAAATAAAAGCAAAATGAAAGTGAGAGTGAGGAGATTAGAGAATGAAAACGGATGTATGTAAATAAACCAAAATGAGAATGAGAGAGTGTGAGAAGTAAAAAGGAAGTGAAATCAAGATCAAGAAAATAAAATCAATAAAGCAAAAGATGGACGATTCAATTAGAGATATGAAGGAATCTAGAATTGAATCCACTAGCCAATCTTACTTATAAGATATGAATCATTCTCTTTTATCACATTTCAATTTAGATTTATTAAGCATAGACTATCAAACCACTTAAGGAAAGCATAACCTATCAAATTATCACCTAAATGAAATCAATACTCATGAAGAGAATAACAACAAGATAGTAATCCTAGAATTCATAAGCATAACCTATCAAACCACTTAAGGAAAGCATAGACTATCAAATTCTTCTTCTACCGATTAGTTCTCTAGTTAGTTATCCTAAACATGATCATTTTAAGCATTAGAGAGTGATTCACAAATATAAGAGAGAAATTAGACTAGTTTCATGCAAAACTAGATCCCCACAAGAGGTTTAGTTCCACATCTTAGAAAAATAAAAGAAATCAAGAGAGGGAAGAGGAAAAATAAACATAATTACAAGAATGAAAAAGAGCAAGAAATAAAGAAAAAGAAAAGAAGATTGCAATGAAAGTAAATCTAATTTATGAATTAAAGACAAGACATGAAAGTAAATTACATGAAAGTAAATTGCAAGAAAGTAAATTGCATGAAAGTAAATCTATTCTACAAACAAAAAATAAAGAAGAGAAAAGAAACAAAGAGAAACCCACAATTCCTAATTCATCTTCATCCTCCTTTTGGTCCTTGGACAACGAGAAGAGAAAGGAAATTGAAGGTGAAAAATTTTATTTATTGTGTAATAAAAGTTATAATTTTGGAAGGTCTTCTCAATTAAGAGTAACCCTCCTCTCCAAATGGAGTTTTTACAAAATATTTCACAATCTCAAGCCCTCACTCTACCCCTCTATTTATAGATAACAAGAATCTCTCACAACCTTTGGATTTGCCTTGGCCTCCAAGTAACACTCACAACCATAGGATTTAGGTTAGCCCCTAAACAACCCTCATAGCCATAGGATCTCTCCAAATAATCTAGACCATTGATTTAATCCTTGAGAGATGGGCTTTGTGGGCTTTATTTCTTTTGTATTTAATTCCTTTAAGACTCTTGGGCTTCTCTTAAATGCTCTTGGGCTTCTTAGAATTTAACTTGGCCTTCAAATAATTGAATATATATCACTAAAATTCGGATTTCTATCATAACCCGCTGCTACTAATGAAATTTTGTGAATATGGTAATTTGGATGGCTCCGTCTCATCGAGATAGGTGATTTTCATATATAATATGTTGAATTCTGCTTCCCGGATTGAGGGATATCGTCTTTTCTTTGCGGTTGACCATCCTGAGCACGAATTTGACTTTATGTTTTCCATATTTGATTTGATTCTCAATTGTAAGCCAAGTTATTAATAATTCTGACCAAGAAAGTGATGTGTGTTGAGATTTTACTTCTAAACTTAGTCGTGGGCTTTGGATTTAAGCATTCTGGGCTTCATTAGAGATCTTTTGGGCTTAAAATAATCTTCATTTGGGCTCTTATTTAATAATACTCCATTAACCTGCAAATTAAGATAAAAATAGTTATTAGTAATATCTTTATTCATATAAAATAGGTAATGAGGGTATAAATTTGTAATTAAAATATGATAATCGAATACCCCCACACCTAAACTTTTGCTAGTCCTCTAGCAAAGAAAATAAAAAGAAAACCTAACTCACTTTCGCAGGAATCGCGGTTGTATTTAGCGCATACAACAAGTCTTTAAACCCCTAGGTTACCCTAGTGGACGAGTTGTAGTCTCGTGAGGGTTTGCAGTGAATATACCCACAAAATTCAGTCAACTTGCCAATTTAAAGAAGTTAATGAAATAATTAATTCATTTGATATATTCAACCATTCCAAATGAAGTTGGTTAATACTCAAGAAAACGCTTTTATCATAACTCCAATGTAATTTTCTTAAGAAAATCCTTCCATTATAGTTATACAAAACCAAGTTTAACTCAAAATTTAATTTAAAAGTTTTGAAAAGTACATGCTAACTCTTTGTTTTAAATAAACTTCAAGTCTTTTAATCCATTTAATTCTTCAAGAACATATACAAATATAACTATATATAAAAACATGGTTAGTATGAATTTTTTACTCTTTATTCCTTGGTGGTTTTGTTCTTTTAATCGGCTTTCTAAGTGACCATTTAGTGAGTTTTAAATAATGAATCCCAACCCAATTGGGCTTAGGTCATTAAGCATAGAAATACTCCTCGGGCTTAATTACTCACCAACTTAGGCTTAGTAAAATAGAACCACCAATGATTTTAAGAGAAATTTTTCTTCTTTTGTTAAGTTAGTATAATATATATATGTGTATATGTATATATATTCTGAACAATATTTGATCAAGACAACTTGAAAAATTATTTTCAACTCTAAGTTAGGCATGCAAAATTTCATTACTTTAATTAAAAATCTAAGTTAAAACTTAAGTAAAGTATACTACTTTGAAAGTCATTTTTAAGAAATTTATTTAGAGTTATCATAAAAGGTAAACTTGAGTATAGAACTAACTAAGGATTAGAAGACTTAAATTCTATCAAATAGATCAATTATTAATCAACTCTATTAAGTTGGCAAGTGACTATTTTTTTATTGAAAAGAGGAAAAATGACATAAAAAGAAAAAAATGGTAAGAAAAAGAGGAAAAATGACTAAGATAAAGAGCAAAATGACTAATTCCCACCCCACACCTAAATTTTACATTGTCCTCAATGTAAATTCTATTATGCACAAAGTAAAACAGATAATAATTAAAGCACTTACATTTATTCTGCTAGCTTCAACAATGATAAAAATTCGCAAATACCTTCAAGATGAGGGGTGAAGCCAAAATTTATTCTTTTTTTGAAATAAAGAACAACAAGAAACTCTCACATGAGAGAAGAATAAATTCTTTTATTATTATGAGACAAAAAATAAAAATGTAGAATAAAAGATGAAACATGAGAAGCTCACATTCCACATTAAATCCTACCTTATTGCTAAAATTCTACCCGAAATTTAAAGAATTTCAAAATGATATAATTATTGATGTGCTTAAATTCTAAAAATTTCGTGGTTTTAGTGATGTTTGCAAAGAATGGAAGGTAGGTATTAATGGTTGTATGCTTTTGAACTTAGATTCGTTATTAACAAAATTATGCTAACCAAGTCTTCTTTAAAAATTTTCTCAAATACAAAATTTAAGGTTTGACATTTTGGTTGGTTATTTTCAAAAATCTAAGTTCATCCGAAAATAGTTCTTCAACAGCTTCCTCATTCTCAAGAAAATTTTTAGTTCCTCAAGAAAATTTTCTCAAAACTGAGGTCTATCTCATTCTCTTTTTCTATCTCCTGAATGTAATTTATTTCAAAAGGTTGATTAGTTGGCCGATTCTCTATATTGAAAATATTAATATCAGCAGTCATATTCTCAAAGGACAGCTTCATTTGACCAGTTCTACAGTTGATAAGAGCATTAGACATGGCTAAGAATGGTCTTCCTAAGATGACAGGTATCTGTCCTTTTGGATTGGAAACAGGCTGCGTTTCCAGGACGATGAAATCCACAGGGAAAATAAACTCTCCAACCTTAATCAAAACATCTGTTATCTCACCCTTGGGGACTTTGACTGATCTATCAGCTAACTGTATGGTGCATTTGGTAGGTTTGAGTTCTCCTACACCTAGTTGTTGATAGACGAGTATGGAAGCAAATTAACACTGGCCCCTAAGTCTAAAAGTGCCTTATCAATGTGACTATGACCAATGATACAAGGGATGGTAGGGCAACCTGGATCCTTATGTTTCAGAGGCATGGATTTTGAGATTATATCGCTGATATTGGCAAAGAAGAAAGACTTTCTTCAGAACATTTATTCTTCTCTTTTTAGTGCACAAATCTTTCAAAAATTTGGCATAAGTCAGGATTTGTTCAATTATATCTAAGAGAGGAATGTTGACCTTAACCTGCTTGAAGGTTTCTAGGATCTTCTCCTCCTGAGGGCAGTGATTCCTAGGCCTGAGTCTATCTGGGTATGGAGCAACTGGTTTAAACCGATCAAAATTAGGCTCAGGTTCGGGTTCAGGCTCTTGGTTATCAGAATTGGGTGATTCATTAAAATGAGAAATAACTTGTTCGGGTTCATGCGTTAGGCTTGGAGGCATTCTAACCTGATTATCAACTTCTCTACCTGATCGGAGTGAATGGATTGCATTCACTTGAGCCTCATAGGCTGAACTTGTACCTGTGTCCTTTGGGTTGGTCACAGGTTGACTCGGAAAAGTTCCTTTCTCTCTCTCACTCATGGCATTAGCTAGTTGTCCAAGTTGGGTTTCTAACCTAGCTATGGCTTGAGTGTTGGAAGTGAGGATTTGCCCAGTTGATTGCATGAAGGAATTCAACGTGTTTGATGTTTGAGTCAACAAGTTTGTGGTCTGTGTAGATGTTTTAATCAAAGTTTCTAGACCCTTTTCCAAAACATTAAGACGTTTATCATGATCAGCAATTTGAGGAGTGTGATTTGTAGATTGGTGATGAGGAGACTGATTTTGAAATGATAGATTCGGTTGTTGAAGATTGAGAGGAACTGTGTTTCCCCTAGGAAATTGTTGGTTTGAAGAGGGAGTGAAATTTTGATTCCCGGAGTAGTTTCCCTGGTTCCATATAAAATTCGGATGATTTCTCCAACCTGGATTGTAGGTTGGAGAAAATGGATCATTCACCGGACTGAATGCGCTTATCCGACCTAGTGGTCGACCGGTCCTAAAAGAGGACATTTCTCGAAACATGAGATGGAGACAGACAGCTATGACATCCCGAGGTGAAACTTGATTGATTTGGCGGGGCTCGTTCTTTGACTTCTAAAGCTTCTAACCTACGCATGATCGTCGCCATCTTTGCTTCAAAGGCTATGTTTGTTTCTAAGGAAAGACCACTGGTTTTGGGTTGGGAAACTGATGAAACACGGTCATCACAATGTTCCCACTGCATTGTTTTCTCGGATAAACTCTCTAAAAAGTCCCAAGCTTCATCAATATTTTTCTTCATGAAATCCCCTTGACACATTGCCTCTAAGGAAGTTTTTGAAGAATAATCCAATCCTTCATAAATGATTTGGCATAATCGTCATTTTTCAAGACCATGGTGAGGACATTGGATAAGAAGATCCTTAAATTTGTCAAAATACTTCCAAAAAGGTTCTCCCGGGACAATTTTAAAATTTTGAATGCTGTTTCTAAGCTTGACCGTTTTGTGGATAGGAAAGAATTTTTTTAGAAAAATTTTTACAAATTCACCCCAAGTTGAGATGGAATCTGTGGGTAAGCTATACAGCCATTTTTTGGCTTTGTCCTTAAGGGAAAAAGGAATAAATCGAAGCTTGATCGCATCCTCGGATAAGTCCTTCATCTTAATCATGAGGCAAACTTCTTCAAATTCAGATATAAAGATGTATGCGTCTTCGGTTTCGACTCCTATGAATTTGGGAAGCATGTTTATGAAATGCGGTTGAAGTTTAAAATTGGTTCCATTTGCATCGGGGAGCTTAATGCACGAAGGGATTGCATTCCTAGTTGGGTAACATATATCTTGAAGAACGGGTGGGTTGGTATTGGCCATTTCGTTTAGTTCAAGAGATGGATCAAAACGAATTAAACGATTGGTATTATCCCTAACCCAAGTTTGCATACACCAAAATCAAAAAAAAAATTTATGAAAAAGGACAACAAAAAAAGTTAAGAAGATGATGAGAAAAAAAAAAAGAAAAACTAACTAAAAGCAAATCAAGGCAATCACTTTTCAATCACCCTAACTCTAGGGTTAAGCCTAAACTTGACTTAGGCCAGCTCCTAACCAAAAATTCCCTTAATGAAAAGATCAAAGTTTACTTGGGTAATTAGCCAGGTAAGGATAGTACTAGAGGGAGATCAAAGATCAATTAAGTACCTCTTTCCTTGCGGAGCGCCTTACGCAACCCCTAAACCTTGCCTTAGACACCAATTAATCCAAATAAACTTGGACCGGTTCACTTAAGGATTTCTTGTTCCTTAATGAGCTCGAATCCTTAGGGGCCAACGTCTAATCAGTTTTAAGAGGCTTGGGTAAGTGTAGTGAGGAATTAGTGATTTTTGGGTTAAGAAAAGGGTGATGAAATCCCTCACCTTATCTTGATTAATGGGTTTTGTCCTTAAGATATTTTCAAGTGTGTGCCAAATCAAGATGCTCAAATCACTTTGGTGAATTCCTACTATTATATGAAATGCAACCCTAGAAATTAAAAACAACTAAAAAGGATGCAAAAATAAAAAATCTTTTCATTTTTTATTATGGTCGACAATCAAAGAAATGAAGTTTATTAGGGTCGACAAAGGTAAAATCTTTTTTTTTTTAATTTTTTTTAAATTTTTTTTATCCTAATTGTCTCTAATGTGAATGAACTATCTAAAGGGTGGAATTGAGAATGCTAGAAAGAAGAGTTACCCACGCAATCGCTATCCAAAGCCTCGTTGGAGGCAAATCTTCAATCTTGATTCTTCAACTCTTAATCCTTAAGTTCCAAATTCCTTCACAAAAGAAAAACACACAAGTTAAGGAACCAAAATTAATCAAAATCTTACTTATGCACCATTCCCCGGCAACGGCGCTAAAAACTTGATGGGAAATAAATGATTACCTCCTAAGTTGTAAGTATACAACTTATCAAGTTATAGTATAAAAGATTATCGATCCCACGAGGAAGGCGTTTGTAAGATTATGTTCAAGTTTTGGTTCTCAAATTATGTGCAAGGCAATTAGGAGTTTATGTACATGGTGAAAGTGGTCATGAAAAGAGTAGAGAGTGGATTGTGGATTATGCGCAAATAAAAGAAAAACGAGGAAGAAAATGTGTTGTGGAGAGATTAAGAGTGTGATTGTGACAAAGTGTAAATAAAAACAAAATGAAAGTGAGAGTGAGGAGATTAGAGAATGAAAACGGATGTATGTAAATAAACCAAAATGAGAATGAGAGAGTGTGAGAAGTAAAAAGGAAGTGAAATCAAGATCAAGAAAATAAAATCAATAAAGCAAAAGATGGAGGATTCAATTAGAGATATGAAGGAATCTAGAATTGAATCTACTAGCCAATCTTACTTATAAGATATGAATCATTCTCTTTTATCACATTTCAATTTAGATTTATTAAGCATAGACTATCAAACCACTTAAGGAAAGCATAACCTATCAAATTATCACCTAAATGAAATCAATACTCATGAGGAGAATAACAACAAGATAGTAATCCTAGAATTCATAAGCATAACCTATCAAACCACTTAAGGAAAGCATAGACTATCAAATTCTTCTTCTACCGATTAGTTCTCTAGTTAGTTATCCTAAACATGATCATTTTAAGCATTAGAGAGTGATTTACAAATATAAGAGAGAAATTAGACTAGTTTCATGCAAAACTAGATCCCCACAAGAGGTTTAGTTCCACATCTTAGAAAAATAAAAGAAATCAAGAGAGGGAGGAGGAAAAATAAACATAATTACAAGAATGAAAAAGAGCAAGAAATAAAGAAAAAGAAAAGAAGATTGCAATGAAAGTAAATCTAATTTATGAATTAAAGACAAGACATGAAAGTAAATTACATGGAATTAAATTACATGAAAGTAAATTGCAAGAAAGTAAATTGCATGAAAGTAAATCTATTCTACAAACAAAAAAATAAAGAAGAGAAAAGAAACAAAAGAGAAACCCACAATTCCTAATTCATCTTCATCCTCCTTTTGGTCCTTGGACAAAGAGAAGAGAAAGGAAATTGAAGGGGTGAAAAATTTTATTTATTGTGTAACAAAAGTTATAATTTTTAGAAGGACTTCTCAATTAAGAGTAACCCTCCTCTCCAAATGGAGTTTTTACAAAATATTTCACAATCTCAAGCCCTCACTCTACCCCTCTATTTATAGATAACAAGAATCTCTCACAACCTTTGGATTTGCCTTGGCCCCCAAGTAACACTCACAACCATAGGATTTAGGTTAGCCCCTAAACAACCCTCACAGCCATAGGATCTCTCCAAATAATCTAGACCATTGATTTAATCCTTGAGAGATGGGCTTTGTGGGCTTTATTTCTTTTGTATTTAATTCCTTTAAGACTCTTAGTTGGCCTCGTTGACGGCCCCCTCTTGAGCCTCCGCGGGTGGAGCTTAAGGCTCCGCGAGTGGAGCTGTAGGATCCCCAGCAGCTCCTATCGAACCCACGATCATTCTAGTTGCCCTCTCATGGTCTCTAGCCGTAGGAGTCACGATAGAGATACTTGCCACCCGCAAGACGGAGTTGTCGAACAAATGCTCCATCTTGCGAGAGCCTGCGAACGATCTAACTTGATCCAAAGACTTCCTCTCATCGAACGACAGGTCCCCCATCATCGGAGCCTCCCTCACTATCTCGGGCCAATCTGAGCATCCTAATGCCAAGTCGTCCCCTGAGATCCAGATGAACTTTTCTTTCCAATCCGTGTTCGAATCAGAAAGATCGGCGACAATCTTGACTCGATCCACCATCTAGAAATGGTAGTGGGGCTCCCTTTGATGCACTTTGACTCTAACCAGATGGCCCAACACATTCAGGGACGGTTGAACCCCCAACCAGTGGCAGATTACCACATACCCCACCAAGGTTGCAATAGCGTTAGGCTTCATCTGCATGGGAGACCCCCCCAGAGTAGAGAAAATGCGGTCGAGGAAGGGGTGTAGGGGTAGGCGCACACCGTACTCCAGATGTCTGATGTACAACAAATGCCTACCCGCATCGTGATCATAAATCGCCTGTGACCTCATCGGCGCCGTCAGCGTATAACCCCTGGGGATGTCAAATCTCTCCCGAAGAGTCCTCAACTGGGGTAGTGTTACTTTCTAATGAAGATTCATCAGTAGTTCCTGTCTAGCGTTGAGAGCCTAGGACGCCATTAATTCTGATCTGAGGAAATCACCAGAGAGAGAAGAGCGATCAAATTTCTTTGAATGTGGAAGATGTTGCAGAGACAATAGTTTTCTCTCTCTTCTCAGAGACCGTATTTATAGGCACCTATATCAACAGCTGTCAGGATCTTAACGATCGAGTCGATTCCAGGCCAACGACCCGGATTAGTCTCGGAGCTCGAAGCGCCCTCACCTCAATTGAGGCAAGGCACACCTGCCTTAAGCAACCCACAATCCGGCATAGAATGCGAAGCTGCAACAGTCAAAAGATGTGCGTTGATGTCAGCCACGTCACATCTGAAGAGACTTCTCAGATCCCTTCATTAATACGCACCAGGAGTCGACCAATCCGCAATCTCATTTCACCCGGACCCGGCCCAAGCTGATTCCAAGTGAAAGGGGCCAATTGTTATGGTGTTTCTATTACTAAATACTAATCTCCAATTAGTAGCAGATAAGTGTCCCGCATTAAGCACGTAATCAAATCAACTCAACACCTCGGGATGGCCAAAATCTTCAGCATGGCCGACTCGACGGGTCGACATCTCGCGGAGTCGACTCGAAAGGCGGTACATGTCGGCCCTCTTAATAGGCCGACTCAATGAGCAGCCCACTCAATCATTTCCGTGGGCGACATCTCGCGCGGTCGACTCGAAAGGCAGTACTTCTCGACAGTCAGCCAGGCGAGTAGGAAGACGACGATATTCCTCGAGCCCCCCGCTGACAGCTCGTCGCCATCACATTAAATGCATGGTTAGGAGCATTATTTCTCCATCCCCGAAGATCTTTATGACACATCGGACCACGTCGGCACCCCATGCCTCCAGTCACTTCACATTAAATGCCGAAGTGACTCTCTCCACTCAGCAGCCGCCACCTATAAAGCAAGTGCTGACTCAGCCGCCAGCCCATACTCGGCCAAAGTTACCAAATCAACCCTCCATTGCCACTATAAATAGGGGGACTATTCCCTACATCAGGGTAAGCAATTTCTAAGCAATATCGACTATTCACGAAGGACTTCTTCAGTTCTTGACTTTTTTCCCACTCAAGCAAATTACTGACTTGATCGTCGGAGGAACAACCGGAGAATACAACTCCGCCCTCTTACGAACTCTCACGTGTGCAGGGAAGAACAGCTGGCCCATCTCAGAGTCAGATATTCAGGGAAGTTAGCGGCCCCTCATCACCTCAACTCATAACTAAGTGACTGTGTGATTCCCAACATCAACAATTTGTAATTATCATATTTTTTGGGGGTTGTTTGTATTTTTTGAATTTTAAGGGACTTTGCAAATTCAAGATTTTTGGGGGCTATTAGTACTTGTTTATGGGGCTATTTGTAATTTTGGAAATTTTTAGGAGGCTCTTTATAACTTTTTCCCTCAAGAGTTATTTTGTCAAATTTAGATTTTTTGTTTATTTATAATTTGATATGTGTACAATTATTCATATATGATTTTATGTATTGAGCCTCTCTACATGAGTCTTTTCTTTAATTTCTATACCTCTGAAATGATTTTTAGATTTTTTAAGTTACAGATAGTTATAATTTGATTAAATTACCATATATTTTATTATTAGAATTTTTAATTAAGAATAGTTTTAATTTGATGATAATTCTTAGATGAAAATAAGATTAGATGCTCACATGCCATCTTCGATAAAGATAAAAGGATGTGTGGCTATTTATGGTATGATGCATTTCAATTTTTTGTGTTTTTAATAATGACAAATGTTAATTTTTGATGTCTTTAGGAGTATTACCAATTTCTCATTATTATTATTTATAAAAGAGGATTCAAGTGCTCTAAAGAGTGAGCTTAGGTAAGATAATATGGTACTTTGTTTCCGTATGGAGGTGGTGGGAATCGAATCTCTCCATCTTCGGTGGACGAGATAATTTTCTGACTTAAAAATTGTTGAGACGTAATTAGTCGGAGTAATGATTTCCTCTTTCTAACAGTATTCCTCTTAAAATTTGTGTCTCTGTGTGTGAGCCTCCAGTTAAAAAAAGGCAAAATAAGTACAACGTCTCATTTAGGTTGCCAATGAGCTTTCAACATTGTATAACAGGGTTTCTCTTATATCAGTCCCAAAACCTAATCTAATTTTAAATAAGTCCCCCCAAACTTATATATATTTTTTTTGGATGAATCCCCAAATCTATATGTATTCTTATATAAGTTCTCCAAATCTCACATATTTTGAATTAGTCTCTCATGGCTATAAGTCCTCTTAAATAAGTTTGTTTATGTTCAAAACTGTCAATCTAATTCCAAGTTAACTAACTTATATTAATCTTATAAGTTTTGTCATCCTTTTTCCTAAATATTTTTCTCCCAAAACTTTTTTCCCCCTCTAGTTTCATGTTTGCTCTTCAAGAAATCCTTGTTGCACTTAGTTGTAGTATTAGGCATAATTATTTAACTAAGATGAGGGGAAAACAAGCAAGATTAATGTAATTTAGTTAATTTAGAGTACATTAACCAATTTTTAACCTAGAGGGACTAATTTAAGAGAACTTATAAGTTTGAGGGACTTATTTAATATATATGAAATTTGGAGGACTTATATAAGAATGCTTATAGATTTAGGGACTTATTCATAATACATGAGATTTGGAAACTTATTTAAAAATATGTTAGATTTGAGGGACCAATATAAAGAAAAATTCCACATAATATCAATGCTTTGTTGGAGAAGAAAGCCATTGTTCCGAGTTTGCTAATGCCATTCACAAAGAAAATATTTTTCTCAAAAAACATTACAAAGAAAATATCAAAATCTCACCACAATAAATTTGGTTTCCAGCAAGCTCTTTAATGTGATCGAACAAATTAAAAATGGGTTTAGTTTCAAAAAAACCTTTTAATTTTGGGGGTATTGCAGATAATACCCTATACTATTTTAATTCAAGAAACTCCCCAAAACTTTGGGGTTGTTGTAGATAACCCACTGAACATTTTTTATTCCATTAAACCCCCTAAACTTTTTGGTATCTCAGATTTTTCCCTCAACTTTTAACTTTTTTCAACAGGAGTGTTACACTAGCTTAGATAGATGGAAGAATTTTGTTCGATATCAATAAACGGCAAATACTTAAAGCAGTATTTCCCATCAACTTGAGAACATGAAAGGACAAATTTTGAATACTTGATACGGGCTAGGGGTGGGCGTGGGCCAGGCTAGGCCGGGCCTGGCCCATAAATCGGCTCGCTGGTTTTGTGTGCGGACTAGTTCAGACTCGGGCCTCGGCGGGCCGGGCTGAAGACTTTATTCCAAGGTCTGGGGCTAGACCCACTCTACCACTACCGTGATTGGTCCTCGGTCCTGCCTACTATGGCTTCGGTCAAGGTCGACCAGATTCTTTTTTTTCTATTCATTTGTTTTCTTTTCAATTTTTTTCTCTTCAATTTTTTTGCTAGATTAATATGTATAGTTTAAAAAATGAAACCTGTATTTTATCTTTTTGAAAAGTCTAAACCTTATAAATTTATAATTGGTGATGAAATTATCTCAAAGGACAAAAGATTCACAATAATTTGAGTGTTTTCAGTAAATCAAAATGACTACAAATATTCATCAAAATTCTGAATAGAGCTTAAAAAATCTCTACTACTACTAAAATTACAACTCAAACACCTTGAGGTTGCAATTTTTAATTGAGTCGCTACTAACATTACATCAAGATATAATATCACCTAAGACAGGCCGGGTCGGACGCAGGCCAGATCGGGTCAACTTCTTTGTCCACGGGTTTAGAGCGGAACTCAGCCTATCCCACGGCCCGAGTATATTACGGGCAAGGTAGGTCTCAGGCTACTGAGGGCCAGACCGTGTCTTGACCCAAGGTGGGTTGGACCGGTTCGGCCCACGTTTTGAACTGCCCACGCCCACCCCCTAATACAGGCGAATCAAAGGGAATATTAAGCAAAAAGATCTGCACGATTATCAAGACGGTTGAGACTAATTAAGAGGGTATTTTCAGTAAAATGTTGGCTGAAGTGAGTCGACGGGTGCCCAACACGTGATGACCAGATGGGATGTGTAGTCGAGAGTAGGGGTGGGCAACGGACCGCGTCGGCTCGTCCGGGCCCACCACGCAAGCTCGACAGGCGAGCCGACCCTACCGACTCAGCGCGGAGTTGAGCGAGCCGTATTTTGCCGCTTGTTCCTGCCTAGAGCTCATTCTACCGCCAAGCAGCCGAGAACATGGACGAGCCATGATGTGAGTCGGCCCATTTGGCCCACTTAATTACTTTTTTGTTATTTTTAATATTTAATTATTTTTAATAGGTTTTTTCAATATTGTTTAACACTTAAGAATTATATGTAAATAGCAAACTAACAATGTCATGATTACAAAAATTTTAAAAAAAATTTATTAAGTAAAATTATATATTTCCATACAATTACATAGAGAACCATCACAAACACAGAGATTCAATGCAGTTCGGAGCAAGTTTTACATCAATGAGTAGCATAATGCTGTTTCACTAGTTAAAAAAATACAAGAATAAAAGAAATTACAATAAACTTTAAAGAAAAAAAAGATATTACTACCAACTAAATGCGAGCCCAGTAGGGGCAATTTCGAGACAAGCGGTGTCCGCTCATATAGGCCCAGCCCATTATTTAGGCCTTTAGGCAGTTGTTGTTTCGCGTTTGGCAGGCCGGCCGTGCGTGCTTATGCTTGGGCCTAATCGGGCCCGTCCTGCTCCGAGCCAGGTCTAGCCGAGCTCAAGAGCTGATCGAGCAAGTGGGCTCGTGGGCCGACCCGGCCTAGTGCCCACCCCTAGTCGAGAGGTTAGAAGAAGAGGACCATCTACCAAGTTGTCGGATATATATAGATGTCTACTTCCTGATCGCAAATGGCTAAGAACAAAGAAAACCAAGTCAACCAGAACTTGGGACCAGATTGTCACGTGAAAAATGGGGTGGTTGCAAGATTGACAGCGGATGGCTAAATCCTAGTTCGTGGGCATGAGGCTGCGCAAGATTGGACACACAAGATCCCTATAAATTGATGGAAAGACGAAGAAGACATGCTCCCTCTCCAACAACAAGAACTTATGTATAACTTTTTGTTTACTGCACTCACTTCATACTGTTACTTCGTTACTTTAGGATACTTCGCAGTCTCCTTGAAGTTACATGGAATATAACTAGATGTAAGTTTATTTTATGCATTGTACTTTCATTATTTTCACTGCTTTATAAAGACTAAATGGCATTTAAATACCATATTGTTTCATCGCATTTATACTTAAATACCCTAAGTTGTAAAAAGTAGCACTTCAATACCTTAAGTTGTAGAAAATTGTCACATTAGTACATTTTGGTAGTTGTCATGGAAATATTTCTAGGTTTATGTCCTGACAACTAACAGAAGTATTAAAGTGCTACTTTCTTGCAACTTGGAGTATTAAATGTTAGGACGAAGTCCGTACAATATCTCTTATTTGAGTAATAACAAACTCTCATTTGGTACTAATATTTATTTGAGATGATATAGTACAGGTGAAAACATGTATATGAAGGTTACGAGACGAAACAACGTAAAAATTAGCATTTACGTTGATTTCAGCCTTGGAACAATCGATGGTATATAGTGAACCATCGACGGTCGATGCTCATCAACGGTCTATAGTGAACAATTGAAGAAATTTCAGAAAGTTGATTTCGAATCATCGATGGTCTACAGGGAACCATCGATGGTGTATAGTGCACAATCGTAGATTTTCAGAAACTCAAAATCAGACCATCTATGATCTACAGTTAACCATCGATGGTGCTCAGGGAACCATCGATGGTCGTGAGAAACCATCGATGGTAACGACGCATTTGTTGGAACAAAAATAGCAAATAAAAAAATTAAATATCTCGGGTTACTGTAGCTACAGTGCTCTTTTCTTTTTCTCTTTGATACAAAGATGCATGAATGCCTATTTAAAGGCTTTACAAAGTGTTTCATAATAGAATTCTAGTATAACTATAATTCCTAAAGATAACTAACTCAAATCCTAGTGTGATTATAATTCCTAAAGATAACTAATTCAAATCCTTTTAGAATTAGGATTAACTTCAACAACATTTTGATAGATTTCAAGAGTTAATCACAACCGTTCGTTGATCCCTTTTATCTCCAACTTCTACTATGATTTCAATATCTCTTTCCTTATTTATCAGAGGCTATATAAGATAAGAAGAGATCATATTTTGGAGAGGTTCTATGCTTTGAGAAAAGGAGAGCTTTTGGAGAGAATAAAGAGAGAGATTATTCTAGGGTATATGAAGAAAAATTGATTTGTCATTCGAATCCCCAGAGCCTCATCAAACTCTTTCTCGTCATGCTCAGCATCTTCGGATTATTAGCAAGAAGAGTTGCCATTGGATTTAACATCATCACTGTTTCTTCATTAAGCTTCGCTTCAATCTTTTAAAAAATGGTTTGCTTAGAAAAAGGGCTGTAAGATCTTTTCAATTTGCTCTTAAACTATTTTGGTAGTTTTATTTTATCTTATTTTTACGGGGTACTCAAGCCGGTGATAATTGAGTGTTGGGACTAGCTAGGGCTAGGTCTTACTCATCTGTAAGGAGTTAGGTTAGACGACTGGTTTTGAGTAGATTCTAGGGTACGGTCTTTGTAAGCCTACTGAATCAAGTTGTGTCAGGTGAACTCCGGTCATAGTGAGGAAGGCCCTTCATGAGAATGAAGAGTGAATGTATGATTGTTATCCGAACCACTATAAAAATCTCGTGTGTTCCTTGGTTAGTTTTTAGTTTTGTTATTCGCTTTTAATTTTCTATATTCGCTGCTTATTCTATATTTTAGTAAAAAAAATTGTAGCAAACCTATTCATCCCTCCCCTCTCTAGGCTTGCATCCCAGATCCAACAAGTGGTATCAAAGCATTGTTACCCATCTTTAGGATTCATAACCTAGGATAGAGATA
Source organism: Asparagus setaceus (assembly GCA_012295165.1). Classification (NCBI taxonomy): domain Eukaryota; kingdom Viridiplantae; phylum Streptophyta; class Magnoliopsida; order Asparagales; family Asparagaceae; genus Asparagus; species Asparagus setaceus. The sequence continues at coordinate 24,230,733 of CM022704.1, read as the reverse complement.
TCAAATTTGACCATCGCGATGGATTTTCCATAGGGACACGTTGTGAACCAACCCCCACTTTTCAATGGGACAAACTACACCTATTGGAACGCACATATGAAATTTTTTTATCGTCCCTAATTATGATGTTTGGGAGTATGTTGAACACGGCTATTAGAAACCCACTATAGTTGTAGAAGATGTTACAACCATCACTTCTAGGGATAAGTGGATTCCACAGGACAAACAGATTTATTCATTGAATACTAAAGCTATAAATGCTCTTTATTATTCTTTAACTGCTGAAAAATTTAACTGTGTTTCAAATTATACTACTGTGCAAAAAATTTAGAAAACACTGGAGGTTACACATGAGGAAACTTCACAGATCAAAGAGGCAAAACTTACAAAGCTCGTGAGCAAATATAAGAATTTCAAGATGAAGGCCTCGAAGAGTATTTAGGATATGTTCACACGACTTATTGACATTGTGAACAAATCAAAAGCTTTATGGAAAGAATATGACAACAAAGAATTGTGTATAAAAATTCTTCGTTCTCTTTCTAGGAATTGGGAACCAAAAGTAATGAGTATTGAGGAATGGTAAAAAAAATTTAAACTTAACTCATGAAGATCTTGTAGGTAATCTTCTTACATATGAAGTTTGATTGAAAGAGAGAGAAGATACTTCTGAAGATGATTCCAAGAAGAAGTTGCTAGCTTTGAAGGCGAAAAAGGAGAAATCCTAATCCAATAAGAAGAAAGATTCAAGCTTGAGTTCGGAAGATGAAGATAGTCTAGCTGGATTCATTGTGAAAGGATTCAAATCTTTTCTCAGATCAAAGAATGGACAAAAATATATTCACAACAGACGAAATCAGTTTACTAAGAAGGTAAATAAATATTCATCAAGTGAATATGGAGCTGAACCTATATGTTATCGTTGTATGAAATCAAGTCACTATAAGAACAAGTACCCTTTGAACAAGAAAGATAAGAAGATGGCGGGCAAAAGTTTCAAAGTGACAACTTAAGACATAACGAGTGGTGAAGAATCTGAAGTTGAGGCGAGTGAGGATGAGAAGAAGGCAAATCTATGTGTTAATGGAAGAAACGGCACAACTTCAGATTCAGAACAATGTGAAACACATGACTCAAAAAGTGATAACTCCGAGAATAAAGTATATCCCCCATATGATGATTTATATTCCAAAAGAAATGCTTAATCAACTTGAGAAAATTGCTAAAAAATATGAAGTGACAAAAGAATGAATGCAAATTTTAGGAAAGAAAAGAAAATATTATGTGTGAAAATTGAATTTTTTTCTTTAAATATTATGTGTGACACCAATACAATTAAATGCACACAAAGTTTTAGCTTTCAAAATCAAATTTCTTGATTATCTAAGCAACCGGATGATAAAATCATTGAAAATAAAAAAACTAGTTGCTAAGGTAAATGACTTATTGTGTGATTTGTCTTCTAAACAAATTAAGTTTGAAACTAGATGCACAACTATTATTTCCGAGAACGAACAACTTAAGTCCAAAAATATTAATTTGAAAAAGGTCGTGAAAAAAATTTCATTGGGCTCTAAAGGGTTGAATATGGTCCTTTCCAATCAACGATTTACTAAAGCTAAAACTATACTTAGTTATTCATACTCAGAAAAATACAAAAAGTTTTAATCTTCTTTTACAAAAAGAAACAATCTGGATTGTTTTGCACCCATACCTGATGCTACTTATCGTACTATGTGTTCTTTTTGTAGTAAACTGGGTCATGTATCTATGAGTTGTCAAATGAGGTACAGATTAAAATACTTAAGCAAACTTAGGTACCAATAGGTACAATTCCTAACCAACGGGGACCTATGTAGATACCTAGGTCACACTTATCTACTTTTCTATAGGGTTGCAGGATGACCGAGGATTGAGGCAATACACGGGACTCGTTCAAAGGAGTCTCTAAATCAAAATCTAATCATTGGTCTAAGTAAATATAACGGGATACAGGTTATGTATGATATTTTTATTATATCCTTATATAGGTAAGTTTTTATCACAGGATTTTTTTTTCTTATACCCATCTGTATCATTTTTTTTTCTTTGTATTATATTTTTTGATTTTTTTTCTTTATTTTCTTATTAAAAAAATGTGTGGGTATCATCGATGTGCCTCGATGAGACCATTGATGATACACCATTGATTGGCTAAGATAAAAAGTAGGGGAGAGTTTTGTTTAACTTATTTACTTTTTACCCTCCAAATCAAAATTCTAATTTCTCTCAAATTTTTTTATTTTCTCGGATTTCATTGATTGTTTGCTGGCTTTCTTGGTTGTGTTGGTGGATTATCATCTTCTTGTTTGATTTATCATCAATTTGAATCATCTCAAGGTATTCTCTAAACCCTAACTTTGTTGATTTATCAATTTTTAGGGTTTTAGGTGTTTATTTGGTATGTCTTGTGTGGATTGGATGGTATTTGATGAATATTCATGATTAGAACCTAATTTTATAAGTTTGTATGAGGATCTATACAAATTTATGGGAAATTTTGTTAGTTTCAGTTCTTTGACCATCGATGGTCAAAGAACACCATCGATGGTGTGTAAACCTTCGATGGTTGTCAGTCATCCATCGATGATCAGAAGGTTAAAACTGTAGTTTTTTTACCTTTTTCATATTTACTTTATTTCTTTTTGGTTTTAACCCATCTACCTGTGCTAAATAGTATTATTTGTGTTTTGTAGAGAATGACATCACACAAGAGGACCCGTGGAGGACAAATATCGGCAAGAGATTTTCAGGAGTGTTTCGACAAACTCTCCATGATTTTTGAGCAGGGAGTAAATGTTCGAAACTTAAAGCGGTATGGGAACATCATTGATCGCCTCACAAATGTCGAATTGTTTTCGATGATGAAGAAGGGGATTGCGAGAGCAAACCTCACTTTTGTCCGTGAGTTCTATATGAACTATACTCAAGAATATAGATCAAATGTCGCGGTCACAAAACTGAGAGGTAAAGTAATTAAGATTAGTGTTGAGTACATCCGGAGGATTCTGAGACTTCCAAACCCGCCAAGTGATTGTCGGGACCCATTTCCTATTTTAATGGATGTTGTAGTCGATTTCGAGGACTACAAGCAGATGGTGGAGTTCCTATGTGAGAAGAGGATCTCAGAGGTATTGAACTTAGGTTATCTAAAACCTGAGTATAATCTTCTCAATCTTTTCCTTAAGTTTGACTTATATCCTAGTGCTGCTTACACGACTCAAAGTGTTAGGGATGTGATTTTGCTATACTGACTAGCTAGTGGTCATCATTTTGATCTAGGACAGGTTATTTTCATCTAGATATCGACAGTGGCCACTTCTGCTAGGGACATGATTCAGAAGAAGTACAAGCAGTAGACTCAGCTAGTTCATCCCTTCATGATCACTCGTATATGCCAGGATATAAGGATCCCTATACTTGAGTCTAACCAATTTGGGACTGGGAGAGCCGCTTTATTTGACCAGGCCATAAGAAAGAGCATAGGTGCGAAGGAGACCGAGTCTACAGCTCGGCAATCATCTGGATCTCAGCCTGCTGATACAGAGTTTCCCGGTCTTTTTGGTGATGGTGTCTCTCACTGGGCTTTAGAGTCGCTGGGAGAGAGGGTAGAGATGATGAGCGGAGATCTGACGTCTATTAGAGATGATGTGACATCCATGAGAGCTGATATAACTTCGCAGCACACATATTACGATGGCTGCAGTACATCATGGGTGCTCTTCATCGATCAGATCCATCCCTTGCTACACTATCATTATGTGGTGACTATGTCCCCAGAGCGGCTCCTCCTAGAGATCAGGATGAGGAGATGGGTAGAGAGCACCTTTGAGAGGTTTAGGTTATGGTTGGTCCAGGTCAATTTCTTTCTCTTTATTTTTTAAATCCTGGACATGTATATTTTTGGTGATGCTTGAGATACAATCTTGCGTACTAACTATTTATCTGCTCTTAGTTGATTAGATATCTTGTTTAGTTTCTTATATTTGCATGCTCACCTTACTTGTTGTATGTATATAAATTTTATCTTTATTTTTATTTTCTTAATTTTTTATTTTTCTTGATTTTTATTTTTCTTGATTTTTCTTGAATTTTTTTCTTGATTTTTCTTTCTTTTTAGGTTGTTTTAGATTTTTTTTCTTTTCATTTTTTATGAATCCAAAACAAAACAAAATTTCTCTTTTTATTTTCTTTTGAAATAAAACTTTGACATGCCTATGTATATACATTTATGAGATTGATTCAAATTAATATTATCTTTTGGTATATAGGCTTGATTATATCACATAGGTTCACATATAGTTTTTGTATATCATACAGGTTCACATATAGTTTTTATATCACACAGGTTCACATATGTATATGTGTGTGTGCATGTGTGCGTGCGTGCATGCGTGTGTGTGTGTAACGCACAAAGATAGAAGTTTGGTTTCTTAACATATTATTTCACGAGATATTTCATGCTATATCTTCAGACACCTATTTGTATACTTATCATGTTTTGTATTATGAGACGCTGGTAAAGAGTTTTTATAATCGGTTTATGAGATATTTTTGGAATATATCGAGAGTTTTTAAGCTTGTTATTTGACTTAAATTTCAGCACACGTATACATTTTCATGTACAAAAGTACATTTGTGCTAAAAAAATCAAAGTAAAAGAGTGTATTCATGAAAAGACGATCAAAGATCCACACTCTAAAATCCACGGCAAAATTGAATGTATTCATTAAAAGATTGTCAAAGACCCACACCAGTGGATAAAATTTGTGCATATCTCAAAGGGTAGGCATATTGTACTTAATATTGACATATTTAGAGATGATGTACATCGCCCGCCAAACACTATCATTCTTCCTCTTAAAAATCATACGATAGGGCGACGCTTTGGTCCTTAGTTTATAAGGTTGAGATAATTCAAGTCTTATTCTTGCTCATTATTCTCTTTATATATCTAAATTTGTCAAGTGAACTAGCATAATTCTTTTTACTATTTGTTTCATATACTTTACAATGATATTCTATCATTTTGTATTTGATTTTTGACGTGATTTCTCTCGTATTCATGTTCAAGTCTTATTCTTGCTCATTATTCTCTTTGATTTTGTAGGCGTTGAAAATTGCCTATAAATCCCCGAACATGACTCGTGATAATGAGTTGACGATCGATGAGCCATCTGACGACATAATAACCAGTGATCGCGACGCAAACGCATGAAGCGAGTCGTCGTGCGTCGTGAGCGACGAATCGCATCGCGGCGATGGGATAAACCCACTCAAGCTTCGTGTTAACGAACGCCGAACAGATCGAACTCAAAAAGACGATAAAATAAGCCATTTGGCTGCTCGCCAAAACCAAGCCACCACTTGGTGGCTCGCTAAAACCGAGCCACCAAATGGTGGCTCGATGGTCGAGCCACCTAGTGGTGGCTCGGCCAAAGCCGAGCCACCAAGAGGTGGCTAGGCGGGCCTTTGTTCTTTTTCGACCCGATCCGCTTTTAAGGCTATAAATACAAGGGGGTCTCATTTTCACAGATCCGGATTTTTGACAAGAAGCTGAAGCTCTGCCGGATCAAGATCTGAAAAGGGAGGGACTTTTGGGCGAGAGATCTAAACTTTTGCATGAGATCTGAGATTTTAGCGAACCTATCGACACAAAGCGAAGGAGTTCGAGAGATCTTAAATCCGATCTACACGTGATTCCTCCGGATCAAACTTTGTTTTGATCCCGAGAAGAGTGGTGATCTCGCTTGGTCGATTTCATTCACTTCGGCGATTATTTCCTTCATGAAATAATCCCCTTTATCATGTAGATCTAGATCTTACACCGGATCATATCACACGGCGGTCCACGGATTAACCCCGACACAGGCAAAGATCCCACGCAAGCAGGAGTCTGATAAACAGGGTTCTGCGTTTGTTCAAAGAAAGGTTGTAATTTTTATTCTTTGACTTTCATTGTAATCGAGTCTTATAAAAAGACGAAACTTTTTGAATTCATTGTAACGCATAAAGCTGTAATGAGTTCGACAATGAAGATCAAACCAACTTTTCCCGTGAACAAGCTAGCGACCATAGTGGGAGCCAACGATCTCACTGATGAGATTGTCGTGTCGCAACCGCGGATATCGATCCCGGTCGAAGAGGAGGTCGAATACGAGTTCGACCAATAAAAGTTCGAGGAGTATCTATCATCCTCGTCCAGATCGTCCTCCCCTCACAAGTCCAGGAAGATCTCCGCAACAAGGAAGATCCGCTGGTCCCCGGATCCGGAATTTCAAGGTGAGGATTCCAACCCCGCTGCTGCCGCAATCGCAGCAAGCAGCGTTCATCCGGCATCTAAGATGGCCGGATCCGCAGATCTGAACTCCTCTGTCGGGGAGATGCGTGTGTGTGTGTAACGCACAAAGATAGAAGTTTGGTTTCTTAACATATTATTTCACGAGATATTTCATGCTATATCTTCAGACACCTATTTGTATACTTATCATGTTTTGTATTATGAGACGGTAAAGAGTTTTATAATCGGTTTATGAGATATTTTGGAATATATCGAGAGTTTTAAGCTTGTTATTTGACTTAAATTTCAGCACACGTATACATTTTCATGTACAAAAGTACATTTGTGCTAAAAAAATCAAAGTAAAAGAGTGTATTCATGAAAAGACGATCAAAGATCCACACTCTAAAATCCACGGCAAAATTGAATGTATTCATTAAAAGATTGTCAAAGACCCACACCGATGGATAAAATTTGTGCATATCTCAAAGGGTAGGCATATTGTACTTAATATTGACATATTTAGAGATGATGTACATCACCGCCAAACACTATCATTCTTCCTCTTAAAAATCATAATGATAGGGCTTAATGCTTTGGTCCTTAGTTTATAAGGTTGAGATAATTCAAGTCTTATTCTTGCTCATTATTCTCTTTATATATCTAAATTTGTCAAGTGAACTAGCATAATTCTTTTTACTATTTGTTTCATATACTTTACAATGATATTCTATCATTTTGTATTTGATTTTTGACGTGATTTCTCTCGTATTCATGTTCAAGTCTTATTCTTGCTCATTATTCTCTTTGATTTTGTAGGCGTTGAAAATTGCCTATAAATCCCCGAACATGACTCGTGATAATGAGTTGACGATCGATGAGCCATCTGACGACATAATAACCAGTGATCGCGACGCAAACGCATGAAGCGAGTCGTCGTGCAAGTCAGCGAAGCGACGAATCGCATGCGAGCGATGGGATAAACCCAATTCTGAAGCTTCAGGTTAACGAACGTCGAACAGGATCGAACTCGAAAAAAAGACGATAAAAATAAGCCATTTGGCGGCTCGGCCAAAACCAAGCCACCACTTGGTGGCTCGGCCAAAACCGAGCCACCAAATGGTGGCTCGGTGGCCGAGCCACCTAGTGGTGGCTCGGCCAAAGCCGAGCCACCAAGAGGTGGCTAGGCGGGCCTTTGTTCTTTTTCGACCCGATCCGCTTTTCAAGGCTATAAATACAAGGGGGTCTCATTTTCACGCATCCGATTTTGACAAGAAGTCAAGCTCACGATCAAGATCTGAAAAGGGAGGGACTTTTGGGCGAGAGATCTAAACTTTTGCATGAGATCTGAGATTTTAGCGAACCTATCGACACAAAGCGAAGGAGTTCGAGAGATCTTAAATCCGATCTACACGTGATTCCTCCGGATCAAACTTTGTTTTGATCCCGAGAAGAGTGGTGATCTCGCTTGGTCGATTTCATTCACTTCGCGATTATTTCCTTCATGAAATAATCCCTTTATCATGTAGATCTAGATCTTACACGGATCATATCACACGGCGGTCCACGGATTAACCCGACACGTGCAAAGATCCCACGCAGCGTGAGTCCGATAAACGTGGTTCTCGCTTGTTCAAAGAAAGGTTGTAATTTTTATTCTTTGACTTTCATTGTAATCGAGTCTTATAAAAAGACGAAACTTTTTGAATTCATTGTAACGCATAAAGCTGTAATGAGTTCGACAATGAAGATCAAACCAACTTTTCCCGTGAACAAGCTAGCGACCATAGTGGGAGCCAACGATCTCACTGATGAGATTGTCGTGTCGCAACCGCGGATATCGATCCCGGTCGAAGAGGAGGTCGAATACGAGTTCGACCAATAAAAGTTCGAGGAGTATCTATCATCCTCGTCCAGATCGTCCTCCCCTCACAAGTCCAGGAAGATCTCCGCAACAAGGAAGATCCGCTGGTCCCCGGATCCGGAATTTCAAGGTGAGGATTCCAACCCCGCTGCTGCCGCAATCGCAGCAAGCAGCGTTCATCCGGCATCTAAGATGGCCGGATCCGCAGATCTGAACTCCTCTGTGCAGGAGATGACCGCCGATGGCGTGCCGACTCTCTCAAAGAGAGCCCGCTAGAGGCGACGCCAACGCCTAGCGCGTCAGTTCGCTAAGGCCCTGGAATTGACTGACGGGATCCGCTATGAGACGGATCCCAGGTCCAGAAGAGGTCAAAGGCCTCAACAACAGATGGTTGGCAGCTCCTCCAAGCCGTTAGCAAGTGAATGGGTCCGCGTCAGACGGTGCCGTTCGACGCTCGAGGAACGCATCCGAAAGCGCCGCGCACTGCTTGCGCACGCACGGGCTCTGGTTCAAGAGGCCCGAATATTGAAGAAAAAAGAAGTGGCCAAGAAGCCACCGGAAATGCGCCAAGTCTGGAGGTCGAAGTCCAGAACGACGACTAATGATCAGCCACCTCAGGCTAATTCAACTAAGGCTCGGCCGCTACAGGGTAGCCTGAATCAAAGAAAGGTCACCCCACTACCAATTCCACCTCCGGCGATCACATCCAAGTCGCCGTCTACCTCTGTTTCCGCTTCGATCGATCCCGCCGGCTTGCCCCGAAGCACGAAAATGGTGTTAGAGCACCTCGGTCCATTGCATGATGATCGAGGCAAAATTCCTGTTAAAGAATGTTTGGGACCTTGGAAGAGGTCCCGGACAACTCACAATACTGGGGGTCGCATCCACCACGACAAGAAGGTTCCTGTGGCCGCTCGCACTTGGCTGCGAATCGAAGTTCAAGAGCCCGTCGAAACTTCACACTCGCAAGGGCGAACGTTGAGACGAGTGACTTTTGAAGCTTCTAATAACGCAGTTCATCCTCAGAAGGAAACGTTCTCGTCTGACGACTATGACGTTATACCTGAGAAGTCGTGCCAACACACGATGGGTTGCTCCGGTATTCATGCCGATGAGTTGTACTATCGTGCTGGGGGTACGAGTAAATCTCGAAAAAGGAGTTCTCCAGAGTTGAACACACATTGCATGTGTTCCAAGCTGATAAGGGCAGTATTGTCGGAGTGCAATTACACCAAGATAACTCCAGAGAAGGTGTCGGTCTTTGATAGGCTTAGCACCAAAATGCCAAAACCTAGGTCGAGGCGCTTTCGCAAAAGAAGATCGGTGTCTCAAGGCGATGAATTGCCAAGAGTCACCATCAACATGACTAGCAGAGGGGCGTCGTCACGTGCCATTCCCGGGATATCTCAACGAATGACTCGGTTGCGGTCTGGGACTATCAGACGACCTAACTATGGCAGAGTGCAGAGGGGGTTACCCTCAGCTGACGAAGTGTCGGACGCTGGCTCTGCAATTGCTTCTGATGATACGGTTTTCAGTGTAGGACAACCCCAGGAGACATTCATGATCAGTGCAGAACAAGTGGTCAAGATGCTTGAAGAGGCTATGGCCAAGCAAAAGGATAATTTCAAGTTCAAGATGGAAATGGCCATGCAGCAAATGAGAGAGATGCATGACCAGTAAATCCAAGCACTAATGAATCGTCAGGGTGAATCGAGTCATCGCAATAACGTCAACCAAGAAGACAGCGACACGGACAGGGATGAAGACCGTAACGCCGATAATCCCCGTGATAAACAGAATGCGGGAGGTAACCTCAAGAACGACAGTGGTAACACCATCGTCCCTCCTCAAAATCACTCGAACGGAGATGTAGGTGAGAATGAAAAGATAAAGGACCTCGAGAGTAAGATCAACACTTTGATTTCCGCCCAAGAGGTAAAGAAGACGGGTATACCGTGTCCGTACCCAAAGGAGTGGGAATCAATCCCGTATCCGGCGAAGTTCAATCTGATAAACTTTACGCCGTTCGACGGGAAGGGCTCACCCACTCAGCATTTGATCTACTTCAAGTCCCACCTAGGGGTTATTTTCGGTAACGAGCCCTTGATGGTTTGGTCATTTGTTGGCACTCTTCGAGGAGCCGCCTTCGATTGGTACCGCCGTCTCAAGCCGGGGAGTGTTAACAGCTGGGACGACATGGAGACCATGTTTCTCGCCAATTTCTTCGATGACGATACCGAGATATCCATCGGGACATTGTTGGATGAAAAACAGAAGGACGGAGAGACGGTAGACAACTTCGTCAAGCAGCTCCGAAACAAGACAATGAATTGTAGGGACCCGATAACTGAGGAGTTCATTCTCCAGACCTGCCACAACAACCTTTCATTGGATGTGCTGGAAGCAATGGGAACAGCGCCGTCCAATATATGGAGAGACTTGAAGGTGCACGGGGAGCAAGCCGAGCGATTCCTTAAGAGGAAAAAGGCAGAAAGAGGCCAGCGAACGGCAAATGCTCACCAAACGTTCCAGCTACAGCCGTAGCAACAACCGCAACGGCGAGCGCCGCAACAATCGCAGCCCCAATGGCAGAAACGACCTCAAAAACAGAAGTCGTCAGAACCAAGGTTCCTCAAAGTCTATTCTTTTAAGGAAGACGAGGTTCCCGGTATTTTCAAATACCTCTTGGAGAATAATAAGATCCAGCTACCACCAATCGTGAATCAGGAGGAGGCAAATAAGATCACAGATCCAAGGTACTGCGCATTCCACAGAGCGGTTCACCATCCAACAAAATCGCGCTACCATCTCAAGGATAAGATCCAGGCCTTGATCGATGTAGGGGTCATTACCCCAAAGCTGTCCAAAGAAAAGAAAATGGCGATAGGCAATTAATGCCGATAAATGGAAAGTTTCTGAAAAAGTACTATCCTTAGTATATTTGGAATAACCTATTTTGACGGGAAGCTCCTCGTGGAATATCTCACCCATTGTCCTTGAGGATAACCCTAAATCTGTCCTCCACCATAAATTCCCTCACTGATCAAATTCATTGGCTGTGAGTCTAAAAAAAAGATCTTTCTGGTCCAATCCACCAGCAAAATTCCCTCTTGATTCCTTCCACGAACAAGAGGTCCACTTTTAATGTTAAGATCCCCTTGTGATAAACAAAGGGGCTCCATCCTTTCCTCTTCAGTCTCGCCTTTCCAAGGTTAGGGCTGAAATTGGAATTTCATCTCGATAAACGAGAAGATCATTTTCAGATCAGGTAGCGAATCCTATAAAAGTGAAAGTTACCTGAATCTTTTCGATTCTCGGAGTGGAGATCCCACTCTTAGTTTCACCTCCTAAGATTCTCGAAGTGGAGATCCCACTTTTAGTTTCCTTTGCACCGAGATAGAATATAAAATTCTTCCTCTCTAGGAGCAAGAGAGGATATAAAATTCTTCCTCTCTAGGAGCAAGAGAGGATATAAAATTCTTCCTCTCTTGTTTCGAAGTTCGCTTTACCCTAAAAGAAGACCGGAGATAGAATATAAAATTCTTCCTCTCTAGGAGCAAGAGAGGATATAAAATTCTTCCTCTCTTGTTTCGAAGTTCGCTTTACCCTAAAAGAAGACCGGAGATAGAATATAAAATTCTTCCTCTCTTGTTTCGAAGTTCGCTTTACCCTAAAAGAAGACCGGAGATAGAATATAAAATTCTTCCTCTCTAGGAGCAAGAGAGGATATAAAATTCTTCCTCTCTTGTTTCGAAGTTCGCTTTACCCTAAAAGAAGACCGGAGATAGAATATAAAATTCTTCCTCTCTAGGAGCAAGAGAGGATATAAAATTCTTCCTCTCTTGTTTCGAAGTTCGCTTTACCCTAAAAGAAGACCGGAGATAGAATATAAAATTCTTCCTCTCTAGGAGCAAGAGAGGATATAAAATTCTTCCTCTCTAGGAGCAAGAGAGGATATAAAATTCTTCCTCTCTAGGAGCAAGAGAGGATATAAAATTCTTCCTCTCTAGGAGCAAGAGAGGATATAAAATTCTTCCTTTCCCACGCCAATTTTATCTTTTCAACAAAAAATCCTTCAATCCGTGATTCATCTTGGGGAATTTTATCCCGGCTCGAGTAGAGATAAGCCTCGCATCTAATACATGCGGTAGTCTATTCTCGAGAAAGACGAAGCCTATGTATTCAACATCATAGCATCAAGTCTAAAAGGGTTTCATTCTTTTAGCACAACGCCACGCATGAACGGGTTTAGATAATCAGCATGCTAGCCCGATCCAAACGGTAATCGGTAAATGCTCATCAAATCCGTTGATGGCTGAGGGTTTGCCAAAAATCCTATGAGTATTGTGGTTGATTATTTCAAACAAAATGAGAAATCATAATAAACAACAATAAAAAGGAGGATGGAAATTTATTCGAGTCTTTCAACGAAGAATTGCAGTTATTCAAACATCAAGTTTATGGTAAAAGATTTGTTGTTCTAACTTGGACAACTCATCGTTGTAAGCTGTTGGAGTTCCTTCTGCAACTCAGCCCTGAAAGACTCCTCATTGGCGTTCAATGTCTTCACAGCTTCTTCCTTAACTTCAGCTAGCTTTTATTCCGAGAGCTCCAGTTTCTTGGATATGGCGGTTTGAGCTTCCTCTTCCTTAACCCTTGTCTGCTCCAAGACACTTAAGTTCTCCTCCTCCACCTGAAGTTCCCGCCTGAGCTGCGCTATGTTGGCCTTACTTAACGCAATACAAGAATGAATGTTGCTCAGGGATGTTGATTTCTCGGCAAGTACGGTCTTAACCTGACGTACTCGGTGCAAACCGTGGAGTAATCAAGACAGACAAAAAATCATCGGAAGTGGCATAATGCTCGCCGCGGCGTCCGTCAACCGCATGAGAGGGAAATATCCGGAGGGGCCCTGGATATTTATTCAGTGGGGTTATCACCCATTGAGGGTTACTTTTCATCCGGTTCGGTTTATTCTAACCTCATGATTACTCCAATAAGGTATACGAGTCTAAACTGTTTCCTATTTTTATTGAGAAGTTTCTGGAGAATATTTTTATAAAATATTCTTAAGGATAACTCGACAACCTCCAATTTCCTCCCGCTGTGGTCAGTTCTACGACAAGCGTCGCAACGGAGAATTCACCGACTAAAGGAGAAATCTCAAGAAGTTTGATGGTCAATTCTACAACAACTCACCGACACGAGCTAAAGTAAAAAATTCAGCTACCAGCTTCGGTTCAAGATTTCGATAGCGGTCAGACAATAAATGCAGCACCGTCACAATTTCAGTCGTCCGACAAAGTACCGGACAATCTGAAAGAATTAAAGAAATCAAGATTTGAAGCTGTTTTCTGGTCCTGTTATGCCGATTAAAGGTTTGGGCCTATCATATCCAAAGTATTTCAGGCTCTTCTATAAAAGAACGAGACTGAAACACTTTGGAGGGGGTATCTGTAGGCGTTGAAAATTACCTATAAGTCCCCGAACATGATTCGTGACAATGAGTTGATAATCGGCGAGCCATCCGGCAACGTAACGGCGAACCGTTGATGATATAATAGCAAGTGATCACGACGCAAACGCATAAAGCGAGTCGACGAAATGCATGAAGTGAGTCGGCGAGGCGTTCAAGCCAGCGAAGCGACGAACCGCGTACGAATAAAGGATAAACCGAATCGGACTCGAAACGACGCGGGAAAAACGCCATTTGGGCAGCTCGGTGGCCGAGCCACCAAGAGGTGGCTAGGCACAGATCCAACCCGCGACCCGCATATCCGCTTTTCAAGCCTATAAATAAAGGAGGGGGTCTCATTTTTTCAGATCCGGATTTTTGACAAGAAGCTAAAGCTCTGCCGGATCAAGATCTGAAAAAGGAGGAACTTTTGGGCGAGAGATCTAAATTTTTGCACGAGATCTGAGATTTTAACGAACCTATCGACACAAAGCGAAGGAGTTCGAGAGATCTTAGATCCGATCTACACGTGATTCCTCCGGATCAAACTTTGTTTTGATCCCGAGAAGAGTGGTGATCTCGCTTGGTCGATTTCATTCACTTCAGCGATTATTTCCTTCGTGAAATAATCCCCTTGATCGTGTAGATCTAGATCTTACACTGGATCATATCACGCGGTGGTCCATGGATTAACCCCGGCACAGGCAAAAATCCCACACAAGCAGGAGTCTGATAAACAGGGTTCTGCGTTTGTTCAAAGAAAGGTTGTAATTTTTATTCTTTGACTTTCATTGTAATCGAGTCTTATAAAAAGACGAAACTTTTTGAATTCATTGTAACACATAAAGCTGTAATGAGTTCGACAATGAAGATCAAACCAACTTTTCCCGCGAACAGATATATCTGAATTTGTCAAGTGAACTAGCATAATTCCTTTTACTATTTGTTTCATATATTTTACAATGATATTTTATCATTTTGTATTTGATTTTTGACGTGATTTATCTCGTATTTTGTGTGATTTTTATGTGATTTCTCTCGAATTCATGAGTTTTGTGATCGTATTTTAATCTTATGTGCTATATTTTCTATAAATTTCTATGTGAATTGGTGTCTATTTCTCTTCCTTACACCTTCTGGATGATTTTTATATAGAGTTTTCAAGTATAAGATATATCCATTGGTGTATTTTTTATCTTTTGATAATAGCAAAACGGGAGAAGATTTGGTGTGAAAATTGAAAATAAAATCATTGCATAAGTTGAGTTTTTCAGCTAAGTGTATTTTTCAAGTGGTTTCATATTTTTATTTGATTTAAAACTTTTTGAAACAGTTGATGCATTGTTTTAGAGGGAGTTTTACAATACATGTACATACTTACACTTGTCATGAATGCATGAATATAGGGTGAGTATTTCATATCTTTTCATTATGCATAAAAGTATTTTTATGCTTATTTTATTGTATCTATATCTCGATGTGCATATTTTTCAAGATTTCAAATTTTAAGTTTGTTATTATCAAAAGGGGAGATTTTTAGGGCGAAGTCCGTACAATAGCTCTTGTTTAAGTATTACAAACTCTCATTTGGTACTAATAATTGTTTGAGATGATATAGTAGACGTGAAAACAAGTACGAAAGTTACGAGGCAAAACAACACAACAATCAATATTTACATTGATTTCAGTCTTGGAACCATCGATGGTCTACAGTGAACTATCAATGATCTACAGTGAACAATCGAAGAAATTACATAAAATTGATTTTAAACCATCGATGGTCTATAGGGAACTGTCGATAGTCCCTTGAACCATCGATGGTGTA